>PYAF01002842.1:482319-505093 GCA_007407185.1 Glycine tomentella | reverse complement strand
TATATATATATATATATATATATATATATATATATATATATATATATATATATATATATATATATGATAAGCAACACAATTGTCTATATAATCATGGGTTCTGATTGTTTCCATTTCTCTCTCTCTTTTTTGTGGCTCTTTTGGTGAGCAAGTGTCGTCCTAAACATGTTAGGACAATTTTATGGATCACACTAAATGGAAGATAAGATCATTTTGTGGATTGCATTATGAAGACCATCTGGTGGATCATAAGAAACAAAACATCAACATTTTCCATATTTAGATAGTGTCTTCTAATCCATTAATTAACAGTATCAGTAAAGGATTAATTTAATGTTAATTTATTTGTATTATTTTAGTTAATGTAAATTTTATTTAAATAAATAAATATTGAAAAATGGTATTTTTCACAGATTATTTATTTTTTCACATTGTTGAATTTTTGTCTTAAATTTATAGTAACTATTTATTATTCATATCACTTTAAAAAACTAAACTAATTGAAAATTTTAATTATATTATGTATTATTTATGACCTATATTTTTTTATGATATATAAATTATTAAAGTATTTTTTATTAATTACTGAAAATACAATGAAATAAAAATGATTGAATAAACTACATTATAAGTATGTGATCGAGTTCAAGTATAAATTTTTTAGTTCCCTTTTCAAATGTAATAATTGTTTATCTGTATAGAGTTGTAGGTTGATATCTTTGTTTCTTTAAGTCTTTCAATTAGTTTAGAAACATGTTACTGGTACAGTTTTAATATATTGAATGTTACACTAAATACCTTCATGTTGCGGTCGCAAACACAGTTGCTGCTAATGAATATTTGAAACCATGAAGCTCTCCCAATGGAAACAGGCACAACAAGCTAGTGAACAACTTTCTAGATGATTTGAACCCCGTGAATGGAGCGGTCTCATGGAAACCTCCCCCTGAGAGTTCTGAAGTGCAATGTCAATGCTGCATTTTTTGAAGATCAAGCTTGTATGGGGACTGGTATGTGTATAAGCTATACAATAACTCCAAAGCAATTTCCATATCAAAGACTTAGGGCCACTTCATTACTTTCCTGGTTCAAAGGTCAAAAGAAGTGAAAAGGAGATTCACTTGAGCCAACATAAACATGCAAAGGATATAATTCTTGAAATTCATTAGAATGAGAAAATCACGTTGAGAAAAGATCGATTCAAAGATAAAATAACTAAAATCATGTTGACTTTATTATCTCATTTAACGTAAATGTTATTCTTAAAAATCTATTCCACAATAGCACGGGTTCTTGGCAAATGTTAGGGAGCCTTTGGAGGATTTAATATCTCATAGGTGACTCATTGGAAGATTGATATATTTAACTTTAACCAAATTCGACTTATCCTACTTAGTCCACCTATTGAACAATTACCTAAAAGATATGTTTTGCATTTTTCCTAGACCAATTAATTGACCTGTTTTGTGATAATAAGTTCGCTATGCACGTTGCTACAACCTTGTGTTTTTTTATTTGGTATTTTTTATAAAAATAATTTTAGTAATTTAAAGAAAATAACAAATTTCCTATGTCACATTATTAATATATATCATACTTTTTTTGTAATTCTGAAAAAAAAATTTAAGAGTTGTGTTATTCGTAGAACAATTTATATTCTTTTTATCACATCATTAATTATATTTTATACTTTTTTATATTTTTTTAGTTTTAGAATTACAATTTGTTGTATCAATAACATTAATTTTTCTTATTTCGACATATTATCTGGAGATATTATCTGGGGATCAAATCCAAGTCATTGCTTATAAACTCGACATATATTATCAATTGAATTACATTCATTAAATTTATATGTCATTTTAATATGAATATCCAAGGTTGGTAATATTTGCATTCTCGACATCAAATACATGGATAGCCTAATCTAGATAGGGAGACAGGCACTCTTCTAGGTGCTCATGCCTACAATTTTAATCCCTTTACTAACATTAACGAAAACTAACAAATAACTAATATTTGTCATAAAAAATGTCATTTAAATACATAAAGATAAATGTGGTCGTGTGAATAAACGGCTCAACGTAGTAAACTATATTTTCAGTAATTAAATTCTATTTCAGTCTTTCAAAAGTTTATCTTATTTTCGTTCTTCTAAATTGAAAATATTTCATTTTTATATTTATGATTTATAGCCATTATTAAATCTTAATTATAAACATTATGAGTACTAAAAAAATTGACATTTTTCCAAATAAAAAAAGAAAGGTTAAATTAGATTTTTAGACTTCTAAATTATTATTTATATTCAATTTGATTTTTATTTTTATATGATTTTACTTTTGTCTTTTAATTTTTAAATCGATTCATTTTTCAAATGTGATAAAATATAATTTATTACAATTTAGTCTAAAGGAACAAATTGAATCAATTTAAAAAATTAGATGATCAAATTAAATCTTAAAAATAAATTAGAAGACTAAAAGATTAATTTTAAAAAAATATCGATGACCGTTGATTCAAATGATAATGATTGTTCTTTTTTTTTAAATAAGGTCTTAGAGTTAGAGTCTTATGTAGTGTTGTGAAATTCAATCCAATCCAACTGATTGGACTGATCCAACATGGACTCGATTGCACTGATCCAACATGAACTCGATAACATAACTAGATCGATTTGATTATTGGTCCAAACATGCATGTGGTCCGATTTGGTCAGGCGAAAACCGACGGATTTTGATATGATCTGGAGTCTCGGCCGATATTTGAGACATGGACTAGATTTTGGCCTTTAAAAAAAAAAAAATCGAAACCAGCGTCGGTTTGCCCGATTTTGATTCCATATTTTTCCTTCAGTCCAGTTCTCCTTCTCCTCCTCACGCCGCAGACGCAGTCCAGGTCCAGTTCTCCTTCTCACGATCTCCTTCACGGCGCAGTGTCCTTCACGGCCACCATCCCCCCACGCGCCGTCGTGCCCCCGCACGGAAAGGTCGTTGGGCTCTTTTCTCCCTGCCGTTTCCGCTCGTCCCATTCGCACGGTGCCTTCTCTCCTAAAAGACTTTTCTTTCAAACTCCACCCACCTTGCATTTCAAAAATCACCGGTTCGTTCTCCCAACTTCACAGCTTCTTCTTCTTCTTCATTTTTTTTCTTTCTTTTGGATTTGAATTTTTTAAATAAAAAAAACTTATTTTTTTATTGTTGTCTGGTATTTGCCACTGTTTCTTTCGGACCATAGTGGGTTGTAAATAAGAACATTTGGACCAAAATGGATTGGGGTTCTTCCCTCTCTCATAATTACTTCGTTATGTTAATTAATTGGACTGGTCTATATTTATTCCTTACACAGATCATTAAAATGTCTTGAATTGAAACTACCTACCTGTCTTCAATTTAAGTTTGCTTGCATTTTTCATTGGACTACACCTATCTACTGTATGTTGCCAATTTGACTAGATAGAAGCCTCAGTATTGCAGTTGGCATGCCAAAATTCATCCAGTTAATAAATTCCTCTGTAGCTTAACATGAAAGTGCTTATGCATATTTGAGCCTATCTAGTGTTGCATTCCTGTTCTGCATTTGATTTTGCTTGCTGGTTTTAATGCCCATGTGTGGATTGATAAACCGAACCTTTTACTAACAAACATAGCAGCGTTTATACTATATAGAAAAGCAAATATCTGTATCTGCATAAATACATATGTTGTTCGGTGATGGGTGATAGCAGCAAAATTCTGAGTTTTATAATATATACCGGGTCAAACCTCCACCGGTTGGACTACTGACCCACTATCTCGACTGGATCAATGATCGGGTCGAATTTCATGACTTTGGTCTTATGAATAAAAATAATAAATAATTTGTATTAATAACATGTAAAAAAAATACAATAGAGAAGAGTAGGGTAGGAGGCCTTCAATAAATATCACAGTCCATTTTGGGCGGGAAGGGTTACCCTCTTCTCTCCAGTCTGAAGTCTGCGCCTTTACCGCGAGTCGCATTCGAATAGGAAGAAATCAAAGAGGAACGAATCAATTACACAAATACTTCAAGGTTAATAACCAATTTTATCTCATTATCTCAGGTTCCATTTTCCCGTGTTCAATTTGAGTTTTCGATAGTTGGAGAAGCCTAGAAGGAATGCTACTCATGGCTAAGTGTGTAAAAAAAAAATGTTAATTAATGTCACTTATTATGGCTTGATTATTGTTATGCTATGCTTTTCTACCAAGTAATTTTGAAATCTTGCTATTAAATGGACACAGATTAGGGTAATTGAAGGAATAACATAGTAAAGTAATGCCCTTTGGGAGATATAAGGTTGACCCAGTGGTTGAGGAAGGGTGAAGAGAGAAGGGAGGGGGGAGAAGTGTGGGGTTCCAATCCCCTCCACTGACATTTCTAACAAAACTAACAATCTAACATTTGCTGATAAAAAAGGTAATGCTCTTTTTGAAGCACCCAATTTTAATTCCTTTGGTTTTGGGAGTTGGAAGCTTCATCAAGTTTTAGCACAAATAAAGAAATAAAAAAAAGGAATTTGTTGTTGAAGTGGACAAAGGAAACTGATTTATTTGTAGCAGAGAGAGAAAGAGAAGGTTTTTGCTACCCCTTCTAATCATATTTGGTTCATTTTCTTCATTTAAGCTTCTGGTGTTTTTCTTTTGATAAATTTCATTTGGTAATATCCAGATAAACTATTTAAATAATAAAATCAATGATAATATTTCTAGAGACATTGAAAGGATAAACTGCTATACATTAGAATTATTATGCAGTGTTTCTGTAACAAATTGCTAGAAACATATCTAACAATGGAGAAGGTTTTAAGAAATGATCTGTGACCGTGATTTGAGCCGCAACAGCAAGGTTTTCTATCTGTCTACGACCGCACTGCTACCGCAACCGATATTTAAAACCTTAAGCATATATACTAAAATATTGATTAAACTTGTATTTTTTCTCTCCCTAACTTCTGGCACAGTGTAGTATGTGAAGATATCTTCATTTTTGTTTTTGGCTAACTAATGCTTTGTACTTAGTGAGAGGGAGAAATGGAATTGCCTCCGCAGTCAGGTTCAAGAGGGGCAGAAACACTTAAACATATAGCTCCTGGATCATCAATTTCTGTTGCATATCACCCATCTTTTGGACCATATGATGATCTCCTCTTTCTAGAGCTTGATGAGAAACTTCTCCCAGATGTTCTGAATGAAAGGTGTGCATTGACCGATAATCAGTTGCTTGTAACTCTGTCCCTGCCCTCAGCTTCCCCAATTTGTGTTTTTAACTTTAACATGATTACTATTCTATTCCAGGGTGGTCTTGAGAGGACAGCCTGACGAAGATGCAGTTCTTTGTACTCAATCCAAGACATACGCTATGAAGTTTGTTGGAACTTCCAATTCTGTTCTGCTTGTACCACCTGCAAATCATTCAGAATATTATGAAAATCAACAAAAGAATGATAGTAATAATGATGAAGAGAAAGTTGTTGTACCTGTACTCAAAGTTGTATCTGGTAATATGGAGCTTATTGAGACAGCCCCCAGACTTGATAAGCTTAAATCACTTCTGTCAGAAAAACCTTACAAATTGGAGGAGGATGACATGGGAAATTTGGAAGAGAATCAGGAATCTAGAATAGGATTATATAACTGGAATGATCTTGTAGACAATATTCAAGCTAGTGACGAGGAATTATTGTCTGGACTGCAGGCTCTTTCAGCGCTGGAGATTTATGGGTATTGGAGATTAGTTGACGGGAGTTACATGGACATGATTCTGGGAATGATTTTGAAAAATGCAGTGTTGAATGACTGGTCACTCAATGCTTTAAATGAAGATGAAGTTGTGAGTACACTGGAATCAGATGGATTTCCTGCGGTGCTTGCTAGGCATTGTTTGAATGTATATGGTAACAGAGTAAATGAATGCATGCCTAGCTTTGTCTGGAAGTTGGATGAGAAGCGAGTATGCATACATTTTGCAAGAGAAATCCTAAAAGGGGGTAAGAGGAAGTTAGAGAGTTTCATGGATGAATGGAGGCAGAAGATTCCAGACGGAATGCAGCCCACTTTTGATCTTGTGGAAGGAGAGGTATTAACAGAGAGAATTGGAGTTGAAACATGGGTCCATGCCTTCAGTGTCGCTTCTTTGCCTTCCACTCCAGCTGAGCGTTTCTCTATTCTCTTCAGAGAGAGGCCAAAATGGGAATGGAAAGATCTTCAACCCTATATCAGGTGAATATCTCATAATTATTTTTACCTTGAAATGCATAATCTTTTTTACATTTGAATTAACCCCTTCTGGGGATGTTTCAGAGATCTGAAGGTACCAGGTCTTTCTTCAGAAGGTTTGCTACTCAAATACACTCGAAGGACACAACCATCAGCTGACACAGAACCAGTTTTCAGTGCAAGATAGTATGTACTTGTGTATCTTCAACAGTCCTTATTTTCTTCTCCCTCACTTCAGATTGACAATGTCTAGTACTTCTATATTAAAGTTTAGAATTTCTTGTATTTCCACTGTGTGTGTGTGTGTGTGTGTGTGTGTGTGTGTAAAATCAAGATTCGTTACATTACTAGAAATAACTTTTGTGGTGACAAGCTTTGTGTATTCCCTTCCATGTTTGGAAATTGCTGATCTCTTTTAAAATGTAGATCTACCAAAATCCTGAGACTAATTTACATGGCACCAAAATACTGTCACAAACAGGCTTTAGTACAGAAATGGATTGCCTCACCCCCTACCTGAGAAAATAACTGCCACATATAAAACATAACTGTCCCGTACATGCCGATAAAAAAAAACTGTCTCGTACACAAATTATGACTCCTTTTTATTTTTACTTTTTGACATCAACCTTCAATTAGAAATATTTGCTTACCAAAAAAAAAAAAAACTCTACTTTAGAAATATCTTACACTTTTGCAATTAATGATTTAGCTATCCCTAAGATTAACTTCAACATGCCTTTGGACTAACAGAAATGAAGTTACTCATTATCTAAATCCATCTCTGAGTAGACCATGTTCTAATGTCAAATTCTATGGATTTGAGTTAATGTGGGTTCTTGTCATGCTTGCACAGTATCATATCATGGAAAATTAACTATTTTGTTCAATGATTGAAAAGCCAGATTATATTTGAGAAGTTAGGATACATTATTCAAATAGAACTGGACACTGGCACAGTAATGCATATACATGAGCACATAAATTCTTTGAATAATTTAGGTGCAAGTCTTTGGTTGAGATACATGTTTAATCTGTGAATGCAAATAATTGTTTCTGGGTTATCCTTATTGAATTTTAGTTGTCTACTCTTGACTTTGATGTACATATCTGATTAAAATAATTTGTGATGGATTGGTCTAATTGTTTTTTTAATCTATTATCAGGCAAGAGAAGAGCTTCCGCACATGCTGTAACTGTGTGAGTTGGAAAAACGTAACATGTTTTTGTAATCAAAAGCAGAATTACAATCGAAAGCTTTACATTATACCTATTGATTAGAACTCTTTGTGCTCTGTTCTGCATCTCAAGAGCTTCAGTTGGGTAATTGAAATTTTGTGGGACAGGTAATCGAAAACATAGTGATGCTTATTCAGGATTTTCAGATCCAAAAGACCATCAGAGGTGGGAGTTGGTTCAAATGATAGCACTTCTTCCTTTCTTCTCCTCTTTATGCCTGTTTAAAGTCTTTTGGACTATGAGAGATCCTACTCGAATATGTGGTTAATCCTATTTTCGATAGGATCAGTTGACAATTGAATCCAATTTTTCTTATAATTTTTGTATCCGTAATAGTGTGAAAAAAAAGTCTAACTCCAAGAAGTTATTTAAGAATAATGGCGTTGAGTTTCTTGACACTTTATCTTAGGATTAATCAGTTCTATTTCTCGATTGTGTTTGATCTTATTGTGACCCTTTACAAATTAAACATGATATTTGAGGCTTCATGATCAAATGCACTTACTGTGAAGCTTTTAATGTTATATTTTATTTTTGAATAGAGTTAGTTATGTTAAAGTCGAATCAGTTTTTGTTTTGTTTTTAAAGAAAATTGATTTTAAAATCTAATTCATATAATCGGTTTATAAGGGAATTGGTTTGATTTCATGCGAAACTTACCTGTGCACAGCCATGGCTTGGTATGATGGCTGTTTGATTGGGTGTGTTCAGAAAGTAAGAGAAAAGGAAATGGAGACTAGAATAATTCTTTATGGTTTGAATAAGGAAATTGTGGGACTCATAACAAAAAAATAAATGATTCCCTTCTCAATAGCTATGAATAGGAGGGATAAACAAATGTTTTAATTTTTGTGTCTTTTTAAATATTTAAAATCAAATTATTTTCTATATTTGTATACTGGACTTGAACTTTATATAGTTGTTGGTGGAGACTATAACTTTATAATATTCGTTGGATTTCATCATATTTAACATAATTATAAAAAAATTAAGCTAAACCACATTGCTTCAAGGAAGATAATAAACCCCAAACTGAGATTAACCCAGCTTACTTAAAGCCAAAGTCAAACGTGTCGTAACGCAAAAATTGCTCCACCAGAAACAACCTGCACAATAGAAACACCATATTCTTCCCATTCGACCAAAGCATATGCTTCACCTCGAACCACGGTGTTTTTGTCATTTCGAAGAGTTTGATTAATTTTCAGGGTATGGTGGGAGTGTAAAATTATAAATAAAGAGGATCCAAATAGAGAAAGTTTAAATATTTTTTTATTTCTAATAAATAATTGATTTTTATATTTATTTTTTAATAAAAATTTGTTTTTATTAAGATTTTAATAAAATAATAATTTTAATTTTTATCCTTGACACTTATTTTTAATCTTTGATAAATTAATTAATTTTGTGTTGACTATTTGTTAAATTTTTTTATTTGTTATTAATTAAGATTAAAATAAATTTGTTAATTTACTAAAGAATAAATACATTTTTTAATTTATCAAGAAAATATCAAATACAAAAAATAAAGTGTTATTTTATTAGGAATTCAATAAGAAATAGAATTTTGTTAAGAAATAAACACAATTTTTTTATTAATAATAATAAAAAACACATTTAAGGAAAGTTAGAAAACGCAAATCCAAAGGCCCAAGCCCCTTTCAGCCAGCATTTTTCATTTTGTTGAGGCGGGAAAAAATAAAAATGTTTCTTTTGGCGGGCAGATAGAGGAACAAAAAAAAAACAAACAAACCCTACCTTCTTCCCATTCTGAATCCCATCTATCAGAATCAGAGTAATCCAAGAAAAAAAAAATGCCTCCGAGGAAGAAGAAGCTCAATCTACAACAACAACAACAACAGCAACAACAGCAACCACCACCTACCAAGTTCGGCATTCAGCACTTCTTCGAACGCGCTTCTCAGAAGCAGCAACATCTCCAACCCCACACCAACACCACGACC
Source organism: Glycine tomentella (assembly GCA_007407185.1). Taxonomy (NCBI): domain Eukaryota; kingdom Viridiplantae; phylum Streptophyta; class Magnoliopsida; order Fabales; family Fabaceae; genus Glycine; species Glycine tomentella. Next base: position 495,651 of record PYAF01002842.1, on the reverse strand, counting down.
ACCACCACCACCAATGCACCACCACCAGATGAACAACAACCACCCAACGAGGTCTCTCCGCAGACACGCTTCAAATTCTCACCTGGGATGGTAAGTGGGTTTCTGTTTGTTGTAAATGGGTTTGGTCTCCATTAGTATATTTCTCTTGGCTTATATAAGAAAAAAAAAATCTTCAATTGCAATGTGTTTCCCCCCCTTTTTTTTCTTGACTTGTTCTAAAAAGTTGAAGTAAAATGTGGGATGCAGTTGGTGAAGCAGAGCCAGGATGAGGCGGTTGACGAGGTTACCTGGAAGATATCTCCTGTCAACGAGAGGCTCCAGGCGGTTTCGAAATACACGCCGGAAGTGATTAAAGCCTTGGCCGCCTCTTCCAAAATCAACTTGTCGCCAATTCGCAGCAGCGGCAACAAGGAGGTAATTTTTTTCCATCTCTTTTTCTTTTAATCTGATACTTATCATTAAGAGAAATGCTAACAACACACTTCTCATTTAGCGAATCTGTCTTCATTCCATAGTTTTCAATAGATTTTAACTTATAATAGTGCCGTAAAAAATGTTTTAGGGAGTGTGCTGTTAGTACTCATTTCATCATCAATCTGAGTGAATAGTAAATGAATGATATTGTGCTGCAGACTTGTCTTGATAAGGTTATTACTTCTCCGACTCCCAAGGTGCCACTGAGCTTCAAAAGGATAAACTCGGCCCGTGATGTGAGTGGACAGAGCCCCTTCAGAACTCCACCATCGTATCGCCCTGACAAGGTGATTTCTTTTGTACAAAAATGGAAGCTTAAATGTTCCTTTTTCCTTGATTGACTAATGCTCTTGGAAATTTGTTTGTTTTATCCTTCTTGTATATCAAATGATTTTGAGTTTCTTCTTTGCTGTTACTTGTAGGTGCAGCGTGTCAAGGATATTGAATGCATCGGACCATGCGACCATCTTTTATTAAGGCAGAACAAAAAGGTTAGGTTATGTTCTGTGCCATATTCATTTTGGTGAAGTGGATATGAAAGAAAGAAATTTTTGGATCGAGAAGCAGAAGAAAATTGTTTAACTTTGGAATAAAAATGAACATGATTTAAGTGTTAACATGACTGAAATGTAATTCTAAAGGATGGTATCCCAAACCATGCTCAGAGTTAGAGAGATATGGAACCTGAAATGTAAGTATGGAATAGCCAGAATCAATAACTTTAGCACATTTTGATGCATTATCATTCATGAGTTTTAACTTGTAAAACCTTGTGATGCTAAAGTTTTATAAAAACTACTTTTATTTTTTTATTTTTTTATCAGTGGTCAATGAAAACTAGTTTAATAAAAGTTATTTCCCTTACTGCTATGGAGAGGATGTGAAACTCAGAGAAATTGGGATAAAAACTGTATGTTCTCCTTTGGAGAATTCTCATTTAAATAGTATCATACAATCTGATTTCTAGCCTTGAATTTTGCTAAGAAGCTATAAATGGTAACCTACAGCTGGGCTAACTAATTAAGGATATAATTACACAAATTACAGCTATACAATCATGCAAGATATGCTGTTTTAAAGTGCCAACAAATCTGCACAAATAATGCCAAATAATCTGCCTATCAATTCTATGGACAGAGGATCCCTCTAAAGCTGAACCATTGTCAAACTTCATGTGTTTCATAAAAGAGTCTTGTGACCCATTACTTGTCATTCTATGAAATGCTTAAACTTTTGTACTTTGGAAAAGCCACATATTAACATGAATATTTATATTTCTATAGGCATTGCTTGAACTGTTAGATCAAGTTGAAGATGCCATTGCTGTTGATGATGTTACAGTTTGTAATAACAACACTTATTCCTTTAAAGTTCCTCAAGATCTAATTGCTAATGAGCTTCCGGTCAAAGTCAATCCTGCTGTAGAAAGGACCAAATCAGATATACCTAGAGAGGTTGTTGATGTCTTCTCCAATTCTAATTATTTGGTTTTGGAGGTATGATTTTGGAACCAAGTTCTGTTTTAATGGTTTTTTGGTTCACAAAAAATGAATTCTTATAGGCTTATTACTATTAACTTTCTAATTTAGGTATCTGAACTTAGGTCTGCTGATTCATCTGATGCTCCATGCTCATCATACAAGGTCTTGTAAGGCTCATTGCTACAACTTCTTACTGCTTCTAAGAATCTGACAAATGATATTAGTTGATTGACTGCTTTCCAGGTGCTTCGTTTGCTAAATGAACAAACTGGAGAAGAGAGGGCTGTAAACCTACATAATGAGTGGTAAGATGGTGTCCTCTATTGTACTCGGGCTCATATCGGTGTGCCTATCTGGCCTTTCAATCCCATATATTTTGTATAATGAAACATTTTATGTTATTGTTGTAATGGCATAGTACATGGCTCAGTTATTTTTCTGTTTTATTTATTATTTTTAGTTATTTATAGTAATGCTACTTAGTGCATGCTTGATATAAATTGTTTTTGGGAATAATCACCTTTTTTTTTCCAAAAATTTCTCGTGAAGCTGACAAAAATAAGTGATTATTCTGTTAGATTAAGTTGAATCAAACATGCACTTATACTAGGGTTGCATTTGTTCTCTTTTTGTTATAAAATACACAGATAAAAGGTGCTAGACACTTGCTTGACTCCAATTCTTAGTAATTCATTTTTTCTCTTGATCCTTTTTCTACATTTATTTACGTTCTATCCATTATAAAGGGGAGGAACACCTAACTTCCCCCAAAGTAACTCTAATTCTCTGACCAATGGGGAATGGGGATTTCATTTCACTGCTTTTGCAGTAGCATGTTTCTCTCTATTTTCTTGTGCCTCTTTCCATTCCACAATCCAGTCTTCTTTTATCATTGCATGTCTTGGGGATCTACTCTACTAGTCTACTTCAGAGTTCAGACTCTCCTGATCTGTAACATCCTGAGGTTGTATTGTCTCCAGGCTCTGCATGTGCTCCTACCTGCCTGCCATCCATTGCCATTGCATTGTCCCAAGTGATATATAGAACAAGATTAACCACAAGCTATAACAAATTTTCTCACTTATCAGAGTTATTATGAACTCTTGGCATAATGATATAGTCAATGGTAGTGCAAACATAGAAGAGTTGATGCTGTAACCCTTAAATGCTCTTCTTTGAGAGTTTGGGAGTGAGTATGGAGCTCTGCTCGAACTTAGCCTGGTCTGCTGTGATACAGCCACACTGGCCACTATTGAGTGTTGACTATCCTGCTAAACATAGGTTGATTATAGTTTCATTTGGGAGATGATATTGCCAGGATGCATTGCTATTTGTTTTGTCAATTTGAATAACCAAACATCAGATGTATTTGTTGTCTCTCTGTGGTACTTGGTTTACTACATTTTTCACAGGCTTGGTGCATATCTGTATGCTCTATAGGTTGAGGGGGGAAATGAGTTTGTACTTTGTAGTTGTCATAATTATTGTAGTTATAATTGTATATAGCTGTTTTACTGCTGTGAGAAGCTTTGCACAACATTGTTTTTATATAAGTACCTATACAATAGAATTGAGGCAATCCGCTTCATTTCACAGTGACCAGGTTTTCTCTATTCATTCAGTTTTACCGTCATTTACTCAAGTTGTAATCATTCTTGTACAAGAATATCCAAATGTTTGAGTTATCCGTTTTGTATTGTCCTTCCTGTCAATTATTCTTTTTCTAATTATAATATTTCTAGCATTTCTAATTCTTTTTCTAAATCATCACAGGTTTGACAGTGTAATTGCACCTGGAGATACTGTTCACATAATCGGTCAATTCGACCAGGGGGGAAATTGTGATATTGATCACAATAAAAACTTTTTGATTGTACACCCAGATATTCTAGTGTCTGGAACTCGGGTAGTTATCTTTTTTACTGTCAACCATAGTACATATTTCCATTTTGAACTTGGTCTTCTACCTTAATTTACTATAGGAAATATAATATAGGTGATTTATCAAAAAATTTATTTATGAAACCAATGATTTATACCATCTAATTATCCAACATTACTGATTACTGTGAACCTCTGAGAATTGTGATGAGCTTTATGTTTATAATAAGCCACTGATGTTTATGACTGTTTGAGTGTTTATATTTGCTTGTCGTAATGTTAAAAGGTTTATTTGTTCCTACTTTTTCTAACTGGGAAGCAGGCTTACTGTTGTTTACTGCACTTGTTTATGTGTTTTAACAGATGTTCAAATATAGTGTTGGATGTATATTGTATTGTTATCACATTTTCCACTTTGTAGTCTCCCTTTGCTTGTATGTTAATAACTTAAGCATATTATTGAAAGGAAAGAAGAATATAATGTGATGTTATTTAAGTAGTGCATAGCTAAAGGGGAATTATGACAAAAATGTTTACATTTAATCTGCATGCCTGCAAAATGTTATTTTAAATATGTCTTTTTCTACACATATCAATGCCTTAAAATTGGTGGTGGAAGCAGATATGTCAAGTGCAATTCGTGTAGTCTTATAAAATTCAATCAATTGTTTTTCTTGTTCAACTTAAGAAATTTTATCCTCTTTTGCCATTCATTGCTCTGAAATGTAAGGAACTGGGCACTTTTCAGGCTATATTGTGTGGTGAATGACCTTATAGCAGTTCAATGTATTCTATGATATATATTTTTGTGTGCATCTGTGTATGTGCAATTTCTAATATGAAGGTTTGTTCCAGGTTGCTGCCAGTTTAAGTTGCCCAAGGAGAACTGTCCTAGACGAGAGGTTAAAAAACAATGATTACTCCATTATAGCATTAACTGGAACGCTGCTGCACCAAATTTTTCAGGTACATATATTCTCTCAGTCTGATGAATCACACTTTAAGATTCTTTTTATTTATTTTTTAATTTTTTATTCTTCAATTTCATCTTGTGTTGTGGTGAAGAAACCCTTGGAGGCGAGAGAAGAAGAGAGAAAACTGTAATATTATGAAACCGTTATTGTATTATGAATTAGTTACAATAGAATTACACAGCAGGGTATATATAGAGAATTCTAACTACAGAAGTAGTTAGCTTAACTAACTAACTCTTATGCTGAGTCAGCAATGACTCAGCTGTATCTACTATACACTATCATGCGGTTTGGATTATTGGTGCAGGCTGGGCTTACGAAAGACAATCCTACAGTAAATTTCATGGAAGATTTTGCAGAAGTGGTATTGCAGAGAAACATTGAAAGTTTGTATGCATGTGGAGGTATGATATTGTGTCTGTATATGACATTTATATTTATATTTATATGTACACACAACTCATCTAAAGTTTGGAAGTTAATCAACAGAACTTTTTCTTGAATATAACTTATTTAGTGTTGACTCTGGACCATTTCTTTTGCATATGTACATTGCAGTAAATGAAAATGATGTTCGCAAAACCTTGAGAGATGCTATTCCTAGAATATTGAGTTGGATCATGCAGTTCAAAAATATGAAGGTACATCAAAATGGTTTATGCTTTTTTCTGAAACATTTTTTATTTTATCCTTTGTAATAGAAGCAATTCCTTTTCTGTTGCCAAATGTAACTGATAGTTGAAGGCCATATGGTCTCTTTGTAACTTCTCTAGAATATGTATTTTCAGATTGATGATTAGTAGCAATCTCAATAGGTATTGCAATTAGACATGTAATTTATATTTACTAAATATTGTGACTGATGGCTTAGTGTTTTGACAGGAAAGAAAAGATCCCAGTGTCAATTTTGGATTTGATGATGAGCCAAAGAATGTTGGCATATCTGAGGCAAGCTCCAATTTATGCTCGTGTTTAACTAACTGATCTTTTACATAATATCATGGGGACATATATATGCATCTTGAGTCTCGTAGATGATGCACAATTGTAATAGCTAAACAAGTTTTGGGGAACACTTCTAATGTTTAATTTCTCCACAAATATGCATCTACCTTTTCAATTTAGTTATTGTTGTGCCTTTTTCTCCCATATTTTATAAGAGTGTTTACAGTTGTGTGTTGTTATCATATACACACTGATTTATTTATAATCATAGGTAGAAGATAATTAAGGAAACTAAGGAAAAAGAAATAACTACATATCTGTACATATATACCTAATTTCCCTATTTACATTCAATCATATATTTAACATATTTAGTATAATTTTATCTCTTGTCTATGGTTGTATTTTATTTGAGCCTTGTTTGCTAATTTAGAATGTGAATGTTGATAGTGTATTGCACGTGTCATCAGAGATGTGCTCATAAATGCTTGTTAGATTGTCCTTAATATTGTACATTTCCCACAAAATGAACATTATATGCGTGAGTGTGTTTTTATATTTATATTTTTTTTGTAATTAATGTTGTAGGTAATTGATATTGAAGAGATGGCTTGGGCTCCAAAGTATGGTTTGAAAGGGATGATTGATGCTTCAGTCAGAGTGAAAATTCAATCACAAAAAGATGATCTGGAGGAAAAGATCATGCCATTAGAGTTCAAAACTGGAAAAGCACCATACAGCCAGGCAAGTTCTGGTTCTCATTTAAATTCAATCATAAAGAATGAGATAAGATAGATACTCCAATGAACATATTTACAGCACTAGTAAGATTATATTAATACTAATTATTTTTGGCATTTTTAACTTACAACTCTTGCATTTCATATCTGCAGTCATCAGTAGAGCACAGGGCCCAAGTAATTTTGTACACTCTCCTGATGTCTGAAAGGTGCAAACTATTAATTTCTAACTGTATATAGAAGATTTTTTTGAAGCTTTTATTTATTTTGTCTTGATTATGTTAATAGGTATCAGAAGGCTGTTGATTCTGGTCTTCTATACTATCTCCGATCCGACCAGACACAGGTAAGATTTGTTGCTTTAAATTATCAGTTTCTTTCTGTTATGAAAATGTAATATTGTTTTATTTTTTATTTACAAAGGGTATTGTGGTTCAAAGATCTGACTTAACTGGGCTTATAATGCGGCGAAATGAGCTAGCAAGTGATCTTCTTAAGGCATTAACTTTGCAACAACTGCCTCCAATGTTACAGGTATGGGCTTTTCCATAATTTATATAATGTATTTTTAACAACTTAATTGGATTGCCATTACGAGCCTTCATTTTCTGATTGTAGAGTCCTAGCATTTGCAATGGTTGTCGCCATCTGAATGTGTGTAGCATTTATCATAAGGTACTTCTTTACCTTTGGAAGTGAAGAAACTTTGCAAACAGTTATAACCGCTTCTGCCATAGACCCTGTTATGTTTGTATCTGCTGATGATTTTAAGGTTCAAAATCATGATTTACTTAGATGTGTTTTGCATAGGACCATAGGTGACTAAGTTTTTTCCTCTTCAGATTTCTATAAATAACTAATGTACATTTTGAATTGCATTTTTACTTCTATAATAAAAAGGACTTACTTTAAAATCACTATTCGTTTAACCATTTCAACCATTAAATAAATAAATTTTATTTAATAACATACCCAATCCACCGGCTTTGCTGCACTGTTTTCCTTCCAAATCATTATTACTGAAATTAATGTTGTTTAATCTAGTGTCATGTCCATAGATGTCACAGATTTGTCTATGCACTGTTATATAATATGATTAATTAATATGAACTATAGTAATAGGGATATATAAAAAATCGAAAACAATATTTTTGTATGAAGTTTATCATGTTATTGCATGATTTGTGCACAAATCTATTCTAATTTATAGGTAATATGTCTATTCATTTTCTTATGGCACTTTACTGTAAAATGCTTTAGGCACATGGTGGAAGCACAGAGAGCAGTGGGTTGGGAGAAACTTTTGATTCTCTTAGTAATCACATGACATCTTCGCATTCTAAGTTTCTCTGCCATTGGGATCGCTTGATTGACTTAGAAGCTAAAGAGACTGAGGTTAATTTTCAAAATCTCTGTTTTAGTTTTACCCTCGCTAATTTATTTTTAATCAATTTTTCAGTTTAAAAGTCTTCCTTTTTCTTTTACTTCCCTCTACTGTTTCAGCTTTTAAAGAAAGGGGTGTTGCAATCACATAGATTAAACAGTGGTGGCCTTTCTTCTATTGTTCTTGATGCTTCACAAGGAATACCTCATCAGAAATCTCTCAATGATAATAAATTCATTTATCATTTCATACAACAAGATTCTTCTACTAGCCTCTCTGGAGTTTTTGATGCGTCTTCTAGTGCCTCGTTGAAAAATGATTTAGATTTCACACTTAGAAGTGGAGATCATGTGGTATGAATAATTTACTTATATTATTTTTGAAATATTTCTTTTTGGTAAGGTATTTCTGAATTAGTTGAATGTAGTTGTATCTTTGATGCGTCTTCTAGTGCCTCGTTAAAAAATGATTTAGATTTCACACGTAGAAATGGAGATCATGTGGTATGAATAATTTACTTATATTATTTTTGAAATATTTCTTTTTGGTAAGGTATTTCTGAAGTAGTTGAATTTAGTTGTTGTATCTACATGTTTGACAAAATCAAGGAACATTTTGGAACGTGGTGTGGAGTGGACAACCCCTAAAATAGCTGTTGTAGTGAAGAATGCACACAGTGGAGTCCTAACTCCTAACTCATAACTCCTAAGTCTGTTTAGGAATAAGAAGAAAAGCAAGGGCCTATCCAGAATAAGTAGGTAATAGTTTATAGATATACAATATAGGATTAGAACCCCGAAAGTCAATAAATATAATAGAATGTAGAATTGGAACAAAATGGCATGTGTACAGAAATATAGGAAAATAGAATCACAACGAGACATTAAACATGTTGCCATTGGCAACAAGGTAGATATTACGGATAGTGTATTAAGCACATGGTGAATGTGTTTGAGGTAATTATGTCCTTTTTATCCTGTACTTCATTGTACTAGCCTATTTTTTCATATAGAGATAGAGAGAGACAGAACAAAATTATGCTATATTGGGTTAGTCATATCATAGCCTACAAAGTACATCTAGGTAAGCCCATACTATCAATCATAGTTATCAAATCTTATAGCAGTGTTTTACTGCCAACCCCAAAAAGGCTATAGCTGGATGATCATCCTTATCATTACATCATGAATCATCAATTTAGGTGAATGGGATCAATCACATCACAACTTTCATAATAATCTTGTAGAAAACTTTTAGTCCACTATGAATGATTGATTCATGTAAGGTATAAATAGGGATTAGGTAAATAGTGGTATACTAATTTAGGCCCAAAAATCAGGAGAGATATTCTCCTTTAATTGGCAGCAAACTAAAAAAATGAAATAATATACAAGAGGGGACATTATCAATCAGACAATTCCATTATTGTTGTATATTTGAATAAATCTCCTAAAATTAATGTCTGAATGAATTTCCTAAAGAGGCTCTATCACTGACATTCCCCCTCAGGCTGGTTGATAGAATTGGATGTAATGTTCTAATAACTGGGCCTCGGAAGAGCTTTAGTTAAAATGCTTGCAGTTTAGATACACCATATATGAGGTTACATGATCAAGACTAATACCCCATGGTCAACCTTTTCTTCTATGAAATGTTGTTCAATCTTCACATGCTTAGTTCTATCAAGATGAACTGTTCTTGGCAATGCTTATGTCAACTTTATTTGACACAAAACTCTCTTAATTTTGCTTGCCTGATCATTGTCACTCTGATATAGATTAGAAATTGGCATTACACTTTAGACACTTTCATGGAAATTTTAGTTGACAGAGCCTATAAGCCAGTCATGCAAGCAGTACTAAAGAGATATTATTGTTTCCTACCCATAAAATGGATGTTTTTATAACTGCCTATTGTAAAGCGATTGTGTTGTGCATCTTATTTTATTACTGATGCCATTATCTTTTAATTAATAACTACTTTTTGGTTTACTTTTTAGATACTGAGTAATCAATCTAGCCATCAAATTATTGCTAAAGGGGTGATATCTGATATTAGTCCGATCCATGTATCTGTGAGTATTATAATGCTGCCATTTTTCTGTTTGGTTTAGAATTATACCATTTTGTAAGGTAGCATTTTTACTTCATATGATCATATTCACAACTTACAATTTTTACCCCCCCCCCCCCATATATATATTGTATTTTGACATTATCTCTAGCCGATAGTTTTAGAATTATACCCTTTTGTAAGGTAGCATTTTTACTTCATATGATCATATTCACAACTTACAATTTTTACCCCCCCATATATATATATATATTGTATTTTGACATTATCTCTAGCTGATGTGCGACTTGGATTTTTCTCAATAACAACTTTCAAGTGCATATATTGCCATTACCATCATAATCCTGGGTTGGACAGTTGTCTTGCTGAGTTGATAATTTCAAATTATTTACTTTGTAAAATCTCTAGGTTTCCTTTTCCAAGCGTTTACGAATTCCTGGGAGTTCTTCCACTGCACATGATCTCATTCAGCAGGTTTGGAGAATTGATAAGGATGAATATGTGACTTCATTTGCTATTATGAGGTGCTTCTCTGACTACTACTTCATTCAATGCTTAGTGTCTGCTGGTATTAAAAGTTATTTAATTGTATGATTATTTTTTGTATTTGTTCTGTAGGTTTAATCTTGTACAGCTTTTTCTACAAAATGATCAAAGTGCCCATCTGCAGAGGATGATTGTTGATCTTGAGGTGAATTACTTGCTGCTTTTCTGTATGACTAACTACTTGTCCCTTTCCTTTGTTCTGATTTCTTCTGGCTGTAGGCTCCTAGATTTGACAGTGGATCTTTAGTTAGTCAGGATCCAGCGATATCCTATGTTTGGTCAGAGAAGAGTTTGAATGATGACCAACGTGGAGCAATTCTCAAGGTTTGCCTGAAGCTTTAATTTCTTGACTTTCTTTTCTAAATTTAACATGCAAGCTGGTTTAGCTTATCATTAAAATGATTTTTCTTTGTGACTCAGCTTTGTTATTGATTTTCAGATACTTACAGCAAAAGATTATGCACTTATATTAGGGATGCCTGGAACGGGGAAAACATCCACATTGGTCCATGCTGTGAAAGCCTTGTTGATTAGAGGGACATCCATTTTGCTAACTGCATATACAAATTCTGCTGTCGATAATTTACTCATCAAATTAAAAGCACAGGTATCCATGTCAACATATTATGTTGTCTTCATGTATTATATCATATCATTAAATATGGCTACATGTTGCTGGAAAAGAATGCATACCATTTATTTAAATTGTTCCGTCAACTATTCTCTGTAGTCCAAAGGTCTGAATATGTGATTGATTGGAAAAATATGATAATAGAGTAAAATAAATACCAGGTTTAGGCAGTTTTGCTTTTGGTCTAGAATGCAATCAAACCTCCAGGAGTGGTTAAAATGAACTAAACACATGAACTTAATGCAGCCATGAGTCAACAACTTATCTCATTTTTTGTCTGAGTAATTTTAGTCTGCACTCTATGTGAAGCACAGCAAACATGGCTTAGAGTGAAGCACATTAACATAAGCACTGTTTTTTGTCCTCCATAATAGCTTCTACCAAGCATCCTCCTTTTATTAATCAAGTTCAATTTATCAATTGTGGATGGTGGTCTATGGTGGAAAGCCAAAACACTGCCATATGATACTGTGGATAACATTGTGGACAATTTCTAGAAGCATGGTGGATGAATAAAAAAATGTGTGTGTGTGTGTATATATATATATATATATATATATATATATATATATATACAAAAAGAAAACTGCTAAATATAATAAATATTAATAATAAAACTAATAACATGTATGGAGATAATAAACTTAGAATTATATTCTATTAAATAAATTCATATTCATCAAGTCTCATAACATAAGCATAACTTCTCATATGATCACTACCAAGAAAGATAAAAGCTACACAACCAAAAATGTACACAAGAATGTGTCAATAATCTCACCCTCTTGATGCTCCTTCTTCCTTTCCTCTTTCCGAATATAATCATAATTCTTTTCAGATAAAGAGGCATTTCCTTTAGCTTCTCTTGAATTCTCAATCAATATTTTGCAAATCTTGCTTTGATTGCTCAGTTTTATCTTCAGATTGCAATTCTTCAACTTTAACCACTTTCTCTTTTCCTTTTCTAGTTGAAGCACTTCCTGAACCCTTTTTAGAAACTCTTGCAGGTTGCTTTATTTTCTTATGCCTAGGAAGGGGAAGGTTTTCTGGTGGACTGCAGATTGACTACTAAGAAACAAAGGGAATCAAATTCAAAACCAATTTTAAAACAGATTCAGGTTCTTTTAGAGTTTCTGGAGGTTTTTCAAGAACCTTGAGGTCTGCCACTGTTTGGTCCTCTTAATTTTGAATTTTGAAATCCCCTACTACCACTGTTTGGTAAACCATAAACCTTGGGCTCTTGATACCATTTAGAAAGTAAGAGAAAAAATTCATATATTATTCAACAGTGAAAGTACTGCTTCAATAGAAAGATTACATTAAAGTCTTCCTTGAATCGAGGAATGATAGGATAATAACAGGAAATAAATAAAAACAAATAATGATGGAGATCTTATTTTTAAAATAAAAAAAATCAAATTGCTGATTCCTCTAGTATGGAGATTTGCGACATCTCTTGATACACTTAAAATTCACCTACTGTGTGTCTGCCTGCACCTGTGGCTTCTGCTGCGTCCCTTCACATAGGACTTCTACTATGTCTTTACATTACATCTTCCATTGTCTTTGGCCTGTGTCTTCCACCTGTCCCCGTGTTCTATTCCAGTTTCACGTAGCACCATGCTTTCTAGCTTCTACTTTGGTGAACTGTCAAGTGTCAAGGCTTATCCTTTAGTGATTCAAAACTTCTGTTTTATTTCATTATTATTCACCCTTTCCCGTATGAAATCCCAGCATGGCAGCTTGGACTTAATCGATTTGATTGATGGCCTGCATGGTGTGCTACATTATCTTTACTGATGCATGCCTGTCTGTTATCTAAATGACTAGGATATATTGTGTTTCCTTATATTCTTTGCTTGTCATTAAAATGTAAATGGATGTAGGGGATTGATTTTGTACGAATTGGAAGACATGAAGTAGTGAATGAGGAGGTCAAAGAACACTGCCTCTCAGGTTTGCCAATTTATTGCTTGTACACTCCCTTTTTAAGTTATAATAAGATTTGTAATAAATCTTTTGACAGTAGTTTCTATTTCAGCAATGAATGTACAAGGTGTTGAAGATATCAAAATAAGGTTGGAACAAGTCAAAGTTGTTGCAGTTACTTGTCTCGGCATTTCTAGTCCCTTGCTTGCCAATACGAGGTTTGATGTGTGCATTATGGATGAAGCTGGACAGACAACTCTACCAGTATGCGTAT
>PYAF01002842.1:465544-481010 GCA_007407185.1 Glycine tomentella | reverse complement strand
TAAATCTTTTGACAGTAGTTTCTATTTCAGCAATGAATGTACAAGGTGTTGAAGATATCAAAATAAGGTTGGAACAAGTCAAAGTTGTTGCAGTTACTTGTCTCGGCATTTCTAGTCCCTTGCTTGCCAATACGAGGTTTGATGTGTGCATTATGGATGAAGCTGGACAGACAACTCTACCAGTATGCGTATTCCTTTCATATATTTTTCAGCCTACATGCGTACTTGTTATTAGTGCTCTATTTACAAAATATATATGAAAGTGGTGATCAGAGCTGAAAATCTTGTTACATTAATGTCAGAATTTACTCTTTGCTATTTATGTAATCTGATATCAATAACAATAGAAGCACATGAGTTTTTTTTGAGAAAAAAACTCAAGTCCCACATTGGTTAGAGATAAGGCCAAAATAGTATATAAGTGGGAGATAACCCTCACCTTATGAGCTAACTTTTGTGGTTAAGTTAGGTCCAAACCTACATTCTAATATGGTATAAGAGCCTATCCTATATCCATTAAATGGGCCACCCACCATGTCATCCATGCACTAAGCCCAAAAGTGCTTTGGGCATACTGTGTATTGAGGAAAAAACTCAAGTCCTACATCGGATAAAGATAAGGTATAAGTGGGAGACAATCTTCACACCATGATGCTATAAGATCCTATCCTAGCTTTTGGGGTTGAATTAGACCCAAACACACATTCTAAGATGTTATAAGAGCCTATCCTAGATCCGTTAAATGGGCCACCCACCATGTCATCAACGCACTAAGCCCAAAAGTGTTCTGGGCATGAGTGAGTGTATTGAGAAAAAAACTCAAGTCCTACATCGGATAAAAGATAAGGCCAAAATAGAGTATATAAGTGGGAGACAATCTTCACACTATGATGGTATAAGAGCCTATCCTAGCTTTTGGGGTTTAATTAGACCTAAAACCACATTCTAAGATGTTATAAGAGCTTATCCTAGATCCATTAAATGGGTCACCCACCATGTTATCTATGCATTAAGCCCAAAAGTGCTCTGGGTGTGAGTGGGTGTGTTGAAAAAAAAAAAAAAACTCAAGTCCTACATCAAATAGAGATAAGACCAAAATAGAATATATAAGTGGGAGACAACCTTCATCCTATGATGGTATAAGAGCTTATCCTAGCTTTTAGGGTTGAGTTAAGCCCAAACCCACATTCTAAGATTGTATAAGAGTCTATCCTAGATCCATTAAATGGGTCACCCACCATGTTATCCACGCACTAAGCTCAAAAGCGTTCTGGTCGTGAATGAGTGTATTGAGGAAAAAAAAAAACTCAAATCCTACATCGGATAGAGATAAGGCCAAAATAGTGTATATAAGTGAGAGACAACCTTCATCCTATGAGTTAGCTTTTGGGGTTGAGTTAAGCCCAAACCCACATTCGAAGAGTTTTTAGGAATAAGGGGCCTATTAATAAAGTGTATTTTAGAAGGAATATAGGAAGATAACTGATAAAAACTTGGTATCTTATTAGAAGCAATAAGGGCTTTCTTACCTCAATACAGTGTTTAACTTGCAGAACTTTGAGGGTCTGAACCTCCCAATGCTCAAAGGCCCCAATTCTCTCACAAATGACAAAACTGATGTCTCTTCCCTTCCTACTTATTTATAGGCAACATGCCTTATTCAGTCTATCTAACTTACCAATGTGAGGGTAACTAACCTGTCATAAGTAACTGCTTTTAGGGTTACCTAACAATAACAAGCTGGACTGACTCACAAGTCAAATTAATTAGGAAGTTACATGGGTCAGTTAGGTAGTTAGGAGTTATTTTGCTATGCGAGAAATGCTTAAATAGCAGTGTAGATACTGCAGAGGCATATTTTTGGAAACTTGTGGAGAGTGATGAGACTTGAATTTTCAGTAAACCATTGCATAATTTCTTTCTCTACCTCTTTGCGTCCTGTTGTGCAAACTTGGGGAACTCACCCTTTAAGCTAGCTGTTAAGGGGGAGAAGCAAGCACTTAAATACTCCATCGAGCATCCGATACTAGATGTGGGGCTTAGGCACCCCATAATAACCAAGTGCCTATCATATAAATACATATAAATAATGGTTAATGTAATACACCTCAATTACTATCAATTCGTGTTTCATTCTCTTCTATCTCTTGTCCTCCTTGTATACGTAAAACTATATAAATACAAACAAAGCATGCCATAGGAAAAGTTAAGAAAAAGAAAACGATTGTTCATGTGTATGTAATAATGTTGTTTACTTTCAAACAAGTTTGGTTGTAAATATTGCCATTGCAGGTGTCCTTGGGCCCTCTAATATTTGCTTCGACGTTTGTACTTGTTGGGGATCATTATCAACTGCCACCACTTGTTCAGGTTTGCGTCTAAAGTATTTGGCCTAATAACATCGCAGTGTTCAACATGTCACTAATATTTATTTGAAATTTTTTATCTGATAATCCCTAGAGTGCAGAGGCCCGAGAGAATGGCATGGGAATAAGTTTGTTCTGTAGGCTATCAGAAGCACATCCAGAGGCTATTTCAGCTTTGCAGAGTCAGGTATGTGCTGGATGCTAGATTTAGATTACAAACTTTGGTTTGGTCCATTTTGCTCCTTTGTCTAATGGCTTCACTTGGTTAAAATATACACAGTATCGAATGTGTCAGGACATTATGGACCTTTCCAATACCTTGATATATGGTGACAGATTGAGGTGTGGTTCATTTGAGGTAGCTAACGCAAAACTTGAGTTTTCAGGCTTAAACTGTGATTTGCCTTGGCTAGAAGATGTAAGGCTCTTTTAATCTGGATTCTGACTATCTTATCTGTGGAAGATTTTTGCATTTAGTGCTTAATTTTATCTATTCATAGGAGCTTGATCTCACTTGAGTATTATAATAATAGATAGTACTACTTTAGCAAATATTGTTTCCATTTTTCTCTGTGCTTGTTGCTTTATTTCCTTTTATTACGAGTAATTTGCTTCTTGCTAGGTATCTTTATTCTAGATATGTTATTAGTGTTATTCTATACAATGTAATTCACCTTGTACAACTAAAATTGAGCAATAATATTCAGAAATTCTTCATGTTGCCATTAAAAATCTCTTTGGGAAACTCATTTTCGCTGACATCAACCTTCGTTTGTCAGTCTTAATATAGACTCCATGTTGGGAAATTATGCTGAGCTGTATTTGTCAGTCTTAAATAATGGGTTGTCATACTCTAATAATAAATGTTTATTATTAGATGTGTTCATAGTTCAAAATTATTTTAGATAAAGTTGAGTCGGTGAATGTAAACTACACAATCTTTAAGGAAATAATGTCAGTGTCACAGTTACAATATTTATGCTAGGATAAGATAAAATTATATCATTCAAGTTTAATTGAATCATATCTCTTCTTGTATAAACATATGCAGGTTTTGAATCCTCGAAGACCTGTTATATTTATTGACACTGGTTTGTAATATCATTTTCCTTTACATCCTTTTTATCCTAAAGTTCATTGTAAATGGGGTTGCTTATATATTTATTTTTCCATTTTAGACAAGTTGCCTGCTTTAGAGGCAAGAGATCAGAAGATTGTAAATAACCCTATTGAAGCTCAGATAATTGCTGAGGTAGGTCATTTTCCATCTTAGACAAGTTGCATGATAAATATGTTGGTGATCATCTGTCAATGGAAACAGGTTGACATCCAAACCCTAAAGTTGAACAATTTTGTGGGTTGACTGGCTTGGTCATTTTTCCTTTTCTGATTAAAGATTCGTTAGAAGGTGCAAAATCAATTGGTGCCGGAGCATGTCATTTGACTGCCTTGCACACACAAATTAATTTTACATTCATTTATATGCAGGTTGCAAAGGAATTGGTAAAGAATGGAATCGGAAGTGAACACATTGGCATTATTACTCCCTATAATTCACAGGCAAACCTCATCCGGAATGCTGCTTCCATGACTTCCTTGGAGATACATACCATTGACAAATACCAGGTTAGGCTCAAGCTAGCATCAAGAATTATGTTATCAATTTAGGCCTTTGGACTTGTGAGCCTGTGTTACAAAAATCCAGTCTTCCTAATACAATCACATAGTGTTTAACATGCCACTAACATTTAAGACATAACATAGCTGTTTCTGTCTGTTCATTTCCTTTAATTTTGTTTGTTCTCATTACTCAAATAATGATCCTCATTACTCATGAACTGGTCATCTGTTTGTTTGTTTTGTCCAGGGTAGAGATAAAGACTGTATATTAGTATCTTTTGTAAGGTCTACCGAAAACCCGACAAGCTGTGCTGCTTCTCTGCTTGGGGACTGGCACAGGATAAATGTGGCTCTTACTCGTGCTAAGGTAATCCTCTTATGGCTTAAACACTTTCTATCGTTTCCAACAGACAGTTTTCTCTACGCTTGATCATAATTAAGCTACACTAATCATGTTATTCTTAGTATTTTGAATAGATGCATATATAAAATGGATGAATATGTTTTTCTTTTTCCCTGTTTTTCTTTCATATATAATCGTATATCATCGTACCTCTTGTCAAGATGAGAACTTTTGTAAACCCAACTCCCTTTAATTCAGAATTTGTTGAACTAGCATTTTTAATTTAGCTCTTGATCTTTTAAAAAATATTTTGTAATTAAGGGGAAATCCAACTAATTAATTGCTTTCTTAGAGTGTGTAAATAATGAGGAAGTTGTTCCTGGATATTTATTGGGTTATTTATCATAATCCAAGTACCTTTATTTCTTTTGGTTTTTATTGTTTTATTTTCATAATCCAAGTACTATACCTCTTCAAAAAAGAATGAAATTTAATTATATATTGTAGCCATAAACCAAAAAATACAGTAATGACAGAAGAAATTGGATTAGTATAATGAAAGCTTTCTTGAAGGCAAAGTCCTACTTAGAAGTTAGAACGAGGAATAAGGCACTTCTTTCAGGTCTCAGGAGTCTTAACAATTATTCAGTGTTGTCTCTAACATTTAACACAACCATTTTTTTTTTTCTTTTCATACGCACATGAATATATTCCGTTAAGATGTTTTATTTTTGTTGGTGTCATAACTAATTCTGCTATGTTTTTGCTTACAGAAAAAGTTGATCATGGTAGGATCTCGGAGAACTCTTCTTAAGGTTCCTCTATTGAAACTTCTCATTAAGAAGGTTGAGGAGCAATCTGGAATTTTATGTGTGACTAAGAAGGATATCTATCGAAAAAGTGAGCTCAAGAGATGTTCTCAAATGAGATGAATGGAAATTCTTTTACCCTTATTTTGATGGGTTATAATATTATATCATCATACAAATCTCATGTATGATGTTGTGATTGATTTAGAAATGTAAATCTATACTGTATAAAAGGAATTTTGTCACTCATCGAATAATGTAACGAAAAATATAGAAATGGCAAAAGATAAACATGAAACAATAGTTTTATATTTTTAATTGTTATAAATAAATACCTTTTTATTTTTAACTAAGTTGGTTTTACCTTTTAACATGAAAATATAGGTTTACTTGACAATAATTAATGGAACTTGGGTTTTTTCGCACAAATCACTTTCATCAATTGCTTCGAAGGAAGGGAACTTCACAAAAGAATCTATTCACGATTGTACTTTTCAAACAGGATTTCACATCCCATAAAAGGGAGGACATATGATAGAGATAGGAACCAGAAGAATTTTTTAATCAAAATTATAACTAGCCTCTTTAATTTTTTTTGAAATATTTAAATTTGTTCCTGAAAGCGTAATTTGATGACATTAGTCTTACGTGATAACTAAAGGCTCAATTGTCATGAAAAAAAAAGCGTCACACTATCACATGGGATATATTATATAATTAATATGGGAGAAAATTTACTTCAAAAATAAGTATAAAATGTTACTCTTAATCTCCACACTACCTCATTTTAATCTAATGGTTTAAATTAAACAAGTAAATCCTCCTCACGTGGTCTTGTACAAATTCTTGAGCAACGATGACAGGCTCGCGCAGAATAACAAAAGGCAGAACAGCTCAACACAAATTATAAAGCAAGATGTGCATCCATTGGATAAAAAAGGTACTGTTGTATAGACAATGCTAATGTATTGAAAGAATGCACAGGTGCAACAATGGCTCATACCATGCTTAAGAGACAAGTATTAAAACGCCAAACACCAAAAAGATGTCGTCAAAGTTGAAATAGTTCAGAAATTAGGAACCTAAATACATTTACATCTCATAGAGTTTTATTAGTTTCTCATTCCTAATCAAAAGATTCAGCAGAACTAGAGCAGTTTTCTTAAATATGAGACTCGGAGAGTATCACGCTTGATGAAAACAATAGAGAATGAAGTGAGTAGTTCTGACTTTTGTTGTTTTGCGTGTGCCCATCACTGCTGCAGAACTCCAAGAGGGACATGACATGTCATACGAGGAGAGTTAGTTGTATAATCTAAGTCATTGATTTAAAATAAAATAAAAGGTCGTAAAATTTTAAACTTATTTTTTAAATAATTGGATTTCCTTCTAATTAATATATGTTAAAAAAAATTAAAAATAATGGTGAGATGATGAAAAGTTACTTTTGAAATAAGTGGATCTTTTCTCATAATTTTTATATATAATTTTTTTGTGAAAAATAACTATATTTTTTAAGACTAATACTCTAAGTCTCTAATATCTAACAATATCACTATGAGAGAATGCAAAATCCTAAATCACTATGTTGCATGATTATTAGAAAGTGGAAAACACTAAATCTTTAATTAAATATTTTGTTAAACTATTAGATCATCAACTTTAGCAAATGTTATCTTGGATTATTATCTTTCTAATTTTGCTTATTTATGAATTATGACTTGAGTTTGGATAAACCAATGTTATGTTTGTTTGTTTTGAATATTATGTGTGTATGTTTTAAATGTTATGTTTGAATTATTTAAGAATAAATTTTTATTATAATTGTAGTAATCATTTTAATTAATTTTTATTATTAATAATCTTAAACATAAATAAAGTGTGGATTGCATGTTAAGTATGAGTATATATAGGTACCCATCAAGTAAAAATAAAGATTAAAATTAGTATTATTTTTAAACGTAAATATAAAGATGTATATTATAAGACCCTATTCAAAGTTTTCCCATTATCATCCTCAGGGTCACATGGGATCCTTGATAGGATTAATTTATTATCAAAATGTTGGAATATAAATTTATTTTTTATTTTTCAGAAACTAAATTTGTTTTAGCATATTTAGGGACTAAATTTTTTATTTTTATTTTTCATGGACTGATATGTTACTGAATTACTCTATCAATGATAAATTTGAGTATTTTTCTTTTTTATTTTCTTTTATAAGCATAATATTTACTAAAACACTAGGTCTTGGTTACATTCCAAAATATGAAATATTAGTAAAAAATTCACAATTAACTAAGATAATAGTCATAACTATTACAAGCCTAAAATCAATAAAAATGGTCTTAAATTATTAAATTCATAATAAACTAATGAAAATACTTCTATACCATTACAAGCTCAAAGATATTGATATGGTCTTCCTAAGACTCCATAAAATACGATCAAATCAGGTCCATTTCTGTTGACGACTAGATTTAGGGTCAGATTGTTTAAATTTTTTTTATAGGGAATTGTTTAAATTCTTAAAAAATAGATAAGCAGAAACCAAAATTGATTAGAATTTCGAATATATAAGGACTCTGTAATAACTAATTAGGATATGAAAAAGATAAATGCAACAAGCCTGTAAAAATATCGCTTGCGTTTTTATCTCTATTTCCTTTATTCACCATTTATCTTCGTATTTATTTGTAGTTGTATATATACAACTACAAATAAATACGAAGATAAATGGTGAATAAAGGAAATAGAGATACAAAACGCAAGCGATTTTTTTATTTATTTTTTAAATATGGAACCACTAACAAAAATTCAACTAGAAAGCAAGTGGCTCTGATACTAAGCTGATGCAAAAGACAAAAGACACAAGATAGAAAGATGGATATGTAGATGTAAAAGCAAACTTCAACTCAACTTGCTCCTAGCTACATGTGAATGAAATTCTTGAACTCTATGATAGTGTTCCCTAGACAAACCCTTTGACCCAATGGGATATACCATCGCAAAATAGAAGATTGAAAAATTCTTTAGGATTATTATGAATGATAAAGCTTTTTATATAAATATTTAACTCAATTATATATTTATGACTTAAATTTGAGATTTTTAATTAAATTAAAATAACTCTACATCAGTTTATTCATGCGCTCAATGGTAAAAGTTGGGAAGCTCTTGAATCAAACTATTATGAGCTCACCCATGAAACAAAAGTTGTCAAGACTTTGACCTAATAATATTTTTGTAACCACAAACGCTAAAGCGAGAAACTTGCCACAAGAATCTGCTCAGTGCTCACAATTCTTTTACTGTATTCAAATATGATTTCTCAACCAATGAAAAAGTAAATAAGAGAGGATTAGGGTAGAGGGAAAACAACTTGGAAGAAATTTTTATTTAAAATAATAACAAGTCTCTTCAAGCCGCTGTTATCCTTGTATAGGTATAACATCACCTAACTACGAGCTTTAACAAAGTAAGGCAACTACTATTTACACTTTCCCTTATTTTAAATGCTTTTTCTCTAAATTATCTTGAACTCTTTCTCTGTTCCATATCCCTCTCTATTCATGAGTGCATTAGCTTCATTTTCACTAAAAAAATTCAGCACATTGCACATACAAAACACAACATTCGTCAACAACACCCTTCTATCTAATATTGATTCGCATCGTTAAGCATAATTAGACAAACCATCAAGTCCTACTTCTACATTTTCACCAAGCTTGATAATAATCTTAACTTTGTTATTAAGTCCCATTTAGATTTATATGCACAATTATTTTTTTAGAATATGTACTTATTGTATAGAAATTTCTTACATTTTCATTTAATTATAAATTAACCTATGGCGACAAGTTGGTTAACTTTTTAAAAAAATATTGAAAACTCATATTTGCCTAATTTTTTATTTAGTGCAAAGAGATTTTTTTTGTGTGTAAAAAAATTTAAATGAGTTGGGTTTTGAGAATTTATTAGAGTCATGATAGACCTCAATGTTTAATAAGTGCATAAAAGATATTGATAAATCATTTAATAATAAAATCCTTATATCGACAACAATAATCAAATTCATATTCTTGTGAAATATGAGTTTATTTTTTACCAATTAGATCAATCTTTATTGAATATTTTTTTCTTTATCAATGCATATCATTAATCTCCATTCCGGCACCATAAAATATATAATATATTATATGAAATCGAAAAAGACCTAACCATAATACTTAAATAAATAACATTCATACAAGTTATCACAGAAAGTTTCAGGAGAGAGAAGGCAAAGTTTTTCCATGGTTTAAAAAGAAAAAGGAAAAGACAAATCAGCTCTAAAAAAGTAAAGCCATGATATTGCTAAGACAAGAAAGATAAAGACAAGGTTAGATTAACGTCATGGGAAAGGGCAAAAAAAGAAGGAAAGATAAAGAAAGAAGAGAAGATAAACAGTCACAGACTTTGTTGTACTCATCAAATCAAAGCTAAATACAGAGAAACAAACATGAATGAGTGTGAAAGTTAAACCGAACATGTTTGCGGTGAGAGAATGCGAAAATGAGGTGACAAGTGTTGTATTGTGTATGTACAATGTGTTGAGCTTTTTTAGTGGGAAAAAAAGTGTGCAATCATAGGTAGAGAAGGGAAGTGTATCTTTCTGTGAAGGAAAATGAGGGTTAGGGATGTATGAGGTTTAAGTTGGGCTAGGTTGGATCAAATTTAAGACTAAACTTAGATAGGATTATAGGATTTAGATGTTGCTTTTTTTTTTTTTATTAATTAAGTGATTCGTCTCGAATTAATTCGATCTTATTTAAGTTTGAATTGGGTAATCAGTTTGACTAATTGAAATAACAATATATTTAGAAAAGTGAAAAAAGAGTAAAACTCAAATTAAAGTATTCAAATATAAAAAAATTAACTAACAATAATCATCCACAATAATGCCCCAACCAAAATGACTGTATACAATGAATAAGAAGTTTAGAATGGCTCACAAATGTATCACTTCAACTCATGCACAATCATAAATAAATCATGTTATCAAAAACTTGAATGTATTTTTAACTTATAATACAAGCCCAATTGTTTAAATTCAACACAAACACATTATGTAAAAATCTTTACTAACAATGTATATAAATTATATACAATTTAAATTACAAGTGTGTATATTTATTTTAGACATCAATGAAAAATTTACATGAAATTATATCAATACTTGAATTATAAGATGAATGTTAGCATAGTAAAAAAAATGAAATCTTTATGATTTATAAAGATTCCACACACACATATAAGATAAATTTATATAAAATATGCTGTTATTCAAATTATTGTGAAAATATTGACAGTATATTTTATGTTATAATTTGATTTTAAATATAGATACATAAATAGATAATTCTGACAATTCAAGAATAAAAGAGCTAGTTTATATTTCAATGAATGTCTTTAGAAATTTTAAGTAACAAATAGTATGATTTTATTTTAATGAAACTAGCTAATTGAAGTCTAGGTAAATTGGACAAAGCTTGCTCATTATAGCGTAAGAAAGCTATGAGTGACTGTGTGGTGGACCTTCACCTGCACCATATACCAACCATGTCTTATGTACTACTTTAAGCTACACATATTTAAATAAAGTGCCATCAAATTTTCCGCTCAACAAATAATGGCCCCACTTCGTCAAGTCAACGACTTAATCAAATAGGGAGTTAAACTAACAAAGGAAACACTCCACATTAGTATGTATATTATATTGTTCTACATTATTATTACACAAAAAAACTATATAATATATAATAGCATATGATGGATGGTTGTAACTTCGGATTCTAATATTGGATATGAAATAAATTATTTTGAAAGAAAATATTTATATTAATTATGTGTATTTATGGTTTTGAATGAACATGAGTCACTATTTTTTAACAAAAATTAATTTGTATTAATATAATAAAAATATGATTAACCGTGAACATATATAATATATAAATGAGAATCATGTTTGTAAAATTTGATAGGTAACCCTTCCAACCTTCATTAACATCTTGAACCGTATTATAACCTTTACTTATTCTATTATTAGATATATTTTATGAACAATAAATTCTCAGGAAAAATTGAAATTTCAGTATTAACTTAATTAGTACAAAGACTTTAATACAAAATAGTTCAAAAATTGAATATCCTTTAAGTATCTTTTTGAAGAAAAAACAGTTTTATGACAAACTTTAGATTAAATCTTTTTTATAATTCATATGACAGAGTGGAATACAGAGTAATATATCTTCCGCACCGACAAAACAGAGAGAGCACAATTGATAAATGTTGCCATGATGCGTTGCCATGTGATACGCTCAAGAATAAATGATAAAATATTTAAAATTAAAATTTATATATTAGTTAGAAGCAATCATTAAGCTGCTACATGCCAAAAGCATTAGGTTAATTTTACAACTTCTTGATATATTTAAGTTAAAATTTTATTTATTTATAGTTGTTCATGTTACAAAAGTTTTAGTCATCAGAAGTGCCATTTAAGGACTAAAATATATATTTTTACAAAATATTAGGATTAAAAGTGAATAAAATTTTACTAAGACTAGAACAAAAAGGTCATATTTTTAGTAATAAAAATATATTTAAATCTAATTTTAATAAGATAAATAACTAACTATTTTAGTCCAGTGCTTAATATTATCGCATTAGTCTTTAAAATTAAAATTTTCAAACAAGTTCTTGAAAAGTTGAAATCATGAAATCTCTAATTTAACATGTTATTATCATTTTAGACTATGATTCTGTTTGGATATTAGTTTCTCTAGAAATACTTTTTGAAGAGAAAAGTAAGAAGAAAAAAATGAAATGAGTTTTCCATAAGTTAAAATAAGTATTCCATTAGCTAATTTGTAGATGTCATCTCATCTTTTAGAGAAGTTACATTGATGAGCTTCTACAAATTAGCTAATAGAGAGCTTATTTTTACTTATAGAGAAACTCATCTTATCTTTTTGCTCTTATTTTTTTCTTCTAGAAGTACTTATAGAAAAACTTTTCCAAACATGCCCTATGAACCTATATTATTAGTTAAGTCACAAGTATTTTTGAATTTTGGACTAATACGGTTTATATACTACGCTTTCAAGGGTTTTTATTTTATTTTATTTTATTTTAAATTTTCTTAGTTGCAGGATTAATATGACAATAAATCACTATTTATTACTCTTCAATATATACGAAAAAACTTATTTGCATTTTTATATGTGCTGTTCACTAATTATGAGGTGGTAAAAGTATATCCAATGATAGGTGTTTAGTGGGTTTCTAAGAATAAGAAATTATTTCTTAGAAGAAATTATGTATTAGAGAGTATCTAGGTGGTAGGATTCCTTCACAAAAAATTTGGATTTCTAATATAAGAAACTCTTTCTAGATTTTCTTATTTTTCAAACATCACCAAGAAGATAAATTTTTTAGAGTTTCTTGTAATTTTTTGCATTGGAGCAAAATTTGGTTAAAATTCTTATAAATGACATGATAATGTAGAAATTATAAAAGGATGAATAATTGACTCTAAAAAATTTATATAATCACTCTCCATTAGAAATACTCGTTTTGTCCACATACATGCATTTATTGATGAAAAATTGGATTGAAAACAAAGACTGTAAAAAGAGAAGATGAAACTAGAAGGAAAAAGTAGGTGGAGAAGGATAAGGTGAGAGGAAGCAATTTTCCATCACCTACTCTTGCTTTGCTTCTCAAGTACGCCCCATTGCTTTACTTTATTCTCAATTTCCCATCTAGTGATTCTGATTCCCCTTTCTTTAATCTTTTTCCATACTAAGATCTAAAATAATGGGTGGACAGAAAACAAGAGATCATTCATAGAAGACTAAAATTTCACTCACATAATAATAATAATAATAATGGGGTCTGTGAGTAACTCAAATCCAAATCCATGGACTCCAAAGGATTGTTCTGAAGGAATTTGCAGCATCTATTGTCCTCAGTGGTGTTACATAGTGTACTCTCCTCCTCCTCCAATTCTACTAGGTGATGGTGATGATGACCCTTCAGGATTTGAATTCTCTCCTCTCATAGTTGCTGTGATTGGAATCTTGGCTAGTACTTTCATCTTGGTCACTTACTATACCATTATCTCAAGGTTATGTAGGCAAAGACACAACACCAATGATCCAACAGAAGACGATGGAAACAGCGAATTGGCGCGAATTTCTTCGTCTGCCAATTCTGGTTTGGATGAGGCTCTCATCAAATCCATCACGGTTTGCAAGTACAACAAGGGTGGTGGGTTGGTGGAAGGTCACGATTGTTCGGTTTGTTTGAGTGAGTTCGAAGAGAATGAAAACTTGAGATTGTTGCCAAAATGCAACCATGCTTTTCATCTCCCTTGCATTGATACTTGGCTCAAGTCTCATGCTACTTGCCCTTTGTGTCGTTCTTCTGTCACCGTTTGTCCCAATCCGAATCCAAATTCTTCCATGGAACCCCCACCAAGAGTCATTGTTAATGCCTTGGAACACCAACATAGGAGTAACCATGTTGTTGTTGTTGTTGTTGAGAGTTCTGAGGAACAAGAGAAGATTGTTAGTTTTGATGCTCACACTTTGAATGATAGTGAAGGGTATCATACATAGGAGAAGCTAATGTTTTGGGAACAGATCTGCTTCAACAAGTATACAGAGATCCATGTTCACAAGGCTTATACTATACATATATAGTAAGGGAATGGATTCTGTTCTTCCAAATTGATGGTATGTTCCAATTATTCTCTGAAACATCTGTAACATAATAGAAATTCTTGAACATCAGGATCATTATTAATATGAATTTTACAGAAATTTTAACACTTGCAAATTTGGTTTAGAGTGGACTTTACAAGTCTCTGTTTCCTCTGAGAATGGGATTATTAAATATTAGTTTTATTTTAGATGTCTTTACGTACTACTATTATATAGTAAATAGTAAATATTGGTAAATTATTGTGAGTTTTATGTTGATCTAGTGACAGTTTACATATTGTTGATATCACTTTTAAAAAGTAATTTTGTAAAAATGAAAAAACATACTAGGCATGGTGGTTTTGTGATTGGATTTATCCATGTATAATTTTTTCTCAATAATTTTTGGCAATTTTGATTGATCTCCTTAGGGAGAAGTTTTTTTTTTTTTTTTTTTAATAATTTTTATGCATGGTGGGTTTTGTTTTCTGGTTAAAATAGTTAGTTATTTCCTTTTCATTTATCTCAAATTACTGGTTTTTAAAGTCTAAATGCTGCACTGAGGACTTTCATTCCTGTTTTAAATTGATTTCTTGTTAAGTAGAGTCTTATGCAGTATTGATTTATTTTAAATATCTAAAGCTAGTTTTTACTTTTTAGAAACAAGAACTAGTTTTGTACTACATTAAAACCTGTTCTGTAATTGGATTTTGTAATAAAAAAGTTTAAAAATTATACTTATAATTGGATTTGGTTAAAATTGATTTGGTGTTAGGAATCAATTTTAAAACCGATCCAAAATTGGTATAATTAAAGTCAGACTGGTTTTCAAAAATGAAAAAAGTAGATTGATTTTAAAATTCATTCGAGATTTACCTATGCACAGCCCACGGCTTGGTAAAGTTGGTATGGTGGCTGTTTGATTAAGGATGATTTTTGGTCTGTATAAGAAAAACAAAAAGGAGTATTGAGATATATGTGAAATTGTTATGTCAAATTAAAGTTTCATTTCTGAAGTCCTATGTCTTGGTTCTTATTTCCTTAATTTTCTTTGGGTTGAACTTGCAATAAAATCTTGTTTCAGCTTCCATGTCCTCTGTATTCTCTTGATAAATATCTCGAATGGTTGCATTTGGAATTTGTCTACATTAAATTTTTTGATTTTGATCGAGATTAGGATATATGGTTTCTTGAAGATCTTATGTGGAGTTTCGTGTAGTGTTACTTCTCTTTTTTTGAGGATGGAATTTTTCTTGGCAAAGTTATTTGATTTAAAAATTAAAGAATTTAAATTCTACATACTTTCAATTGATAAAAAATCATGATTGATATATGACTTTTAAAAGACGATTATCTTAAAAGGTAATGATATTTAAAAGATAAAAAACTTACAATAACTGTGATTGAATTTCAATATAAAAATCATTAAAAATATTCATGTATATATTATTTTCCCAATCGAAAAATATACAATTACATAAAAGACAAAATACAAAATGGAAAATATAAAGATATAGTAAGAAGACAAAAAAAAGGAGTTTATCTTTTTAATCAAGAGCTGCTTAAAAAAATCAAAAAAGA
>PYAF01002842.1:413927-465444 GCA_007407185.1 Glycine tomentella | reverse complement strand
TTTTTTTTTTTTTTTTTTTTTTTTTTTTTTTTTTTTTTTTTTAAATCGTGGATAAGGCTTTGAAAATAGAGGTGGAGACCTTGGGCAACATAAGAGACAAGAACATACTCAAATGTATTGCTGCTTTAGTTTAGACTACAGTTTCTTGGTATATGAGTAAATGTGAAATGGTATTCTAGATCTATGGGATTCCCAATTCAAAGTTTGAATCGTATTAAACTATTAATTGGATTTTGGCCAACTCGTTATATATAGAATTGCACTAACCATTGAGTGATTGATCACTTATTTAGAGTTGGGCCTTGAGAGTTATTTTTGGGTGCGACAACACAGAGTTGATGATGGTTGAAGAGGAAAAAAAATACAACTTTAATGTGAAAAATTAAATTATTTTGAATTCCCTGTCCAGTGACTCTTTTTCAAAACTCATTCAATTCCTAAGGATGTATTTTGTGCAAATCGATCTTAAATCCTCTCTCATGAACTTAGCGTGTGTTTCCAACTAAATGATATCCATTGAATAAAATAAGAATTTAGTTAGTATAACAAATCTTGCACAATTGAAGATAAATTGTTTTATAATAAACACATTTGGGGAGTTGTAAGATTAATTTTCTATGTTCTTCTTTAAGGAAATCCACTCCCAAATCTAGCTTGTTTTGGTTTATTAATTTATTTTTAATTCTCTATAGGTATTTTCAACAAGGTGTAGACCCTTCTACTAGAACCAACTCTTGATGGTACATGTATCCATTTTTTAAAATTTGGTATTTTCTTGAATCAAATATATTTTGGTGGTAACTTCATTTCTCCAATTAATTTTAACTAAATTTTTTAGCTTATGTATTGCACTAGATAAATCTTTATTTTTCATGGAAATATATCTTTATTTTATATAACTATATAAATTATACTATAGTTAAAATGCACCACCAAATATGTGGATCAATTAGCATTGGGTGTTTAAAGCTTAACCATAGCTCTTAATTCAAGTCATGGAGATGCAACTGTTTTAAGACACCATTATGTAGCAATATTATAATTAAAATTCATATTAAAACTAGTTGAAAAGCTAACTGATAGCTTGAAGTTGAAAAACTAGCTTGTTAAATTATAATTATTTGATAAAATTAGATGTTGAAATGGTAAAAAATATTAAATGATAGAAAATAATAAAAGTATGATTTTTTTAAAAGGTGACAACAAAAATGGATAAAAGTGGAAGAAAATATAAAAACTAGAAGCTGATATGTTGAAAAAGTTATTTCAAGTAGTATTTCAAAAAATACTAAAAGCTACCAAGACTATAACTATGTTTGACAAGATATTTTAGTTAACTTTTAATTTTTTACTAAATGAAAAACTCATTTGTCTGTTTGGTAAACAAGTTTTTTGTAGTAGCGTCTTAGTAGCTTTTAGCTTCTTTTTAAATACTACTTGAAATAATATTTTTTTTAAAATGTTAACTTTTAACTTTTTATATTTTCTTTCACTTTTATCCTCGATATATTTATTATTTTCCTTGTTACCTTTTTAAAATAAAATATGGTTTTATTATTTTGTTGTCATTTTACATTTTTCAACTACTTTCAACAACTAGTTTTACTAATACTTACCTGGCAAAGTTGTGCTTTGTTATTCAATCCATGAAATGTGGTATCTGCCACTGACACCCTCAGTGTCACGCCCTATACAAAGGCACACAAGCAATCAACAACGGTTCTCAGCCGTTAGAAAGAAAAGAAACGTCAAACTCTTTTATTATAATTCCATTTTCCTCTATTTTCAAGCTATAAGAACTCCTAACTCGTGACTTATATACCCTCAGCAGGATCTATCTCGGCCTAACCAAGGCACTAGAGTCTTTCTAAGACTCTACATCAACCAATTCAAAGGTTCAACACCCTAACCATACCACATTTCAAAGATTATCAAATTGGGTAAAACGCCATACCACATTTCAAAGATTATCAAATTGGATAAAACGGTTACTTCAACACAATTTCTCACCATTCATATAGCCTTTTAAGCACATATTGTAAAGGCACATAGACTCATACATAGCATAATCTCATCAATTTGACCAACATTTAGCCTACTCATACATTTCTCAGAGCCAAATTCCAAAGTCCATAAAATATATATTTCAAGGCTAATCCTTCATCACAACAACCTCCTAAGCCTACTTTTCTAAAGGACTCAAGCCTAATTTCAGTTCTAACTCAAAAGGATCACTATTCACCTCAAGAACAAATTCTTAAATAAACGGTAGAATTTGAGTTTCTTACCTCTAAATCGACAAGGAAGGCTAGAGGACCACTTCTCCAAGCTTGGGTGTCCTTAAAGTGCCTCCTTTCCCTTCGAAATTGAAACTTTGGAAAGTTCCCTAGAGAAAACGATCTCTCCGTTTGATGGTTTTTAGGAAAAAGTGATGAAAATTAGATGATTTTCTTTAAGTTTCATGTTCGGAGTGAAGTGTTTTGGTTAATTGTTGAGTGAATATGGAGCTTCCCAAGCTTAACAATGGTGGAAATGGCACAAGAAAGAAGAAGGTGAAGTTTTTGGGCCAGAATTCTCGAAAATGGCCTTTTATAGAGATTCTGTCCGTGTTCCCGTGCTAACCGCGTCAATTTCACGCTATTGGCGTCAAAGTCCAGTGGAAAATGACTTTTTGGTACGCTAACCTACCCCAGATTTGTAATATGTTTCACAACAGTCTCAAATTAGTATTTTTTTTATTAATAAAGTATTATTTGGGAAATTCCACTTCTCTCTCCTCCAAATTTGTAATATGTTTCAAAATAATACAAAATTAGTATTTTTTTATTAAAAAAGTATTATTTAAATTTTTTTGCGTTAAAGATATGAATTCAGATTTATAGGATTATATATATATATATATATATATATATATATATATCTTTAGGGACCATTTTGTTAAGATCATGCTTCTGATTTCACAAAAAAAAAAAAATCACGCCTGGGATAAAAACAAAATATTTCGATCCTTAATTTCTAAAAGATGAAGATTATATTTTTATTCATATAAGATTCCAGTAAAAAAAACAAATCGTACAAGATAAGATTAAAAAAAATAATCAATTTGATAATCTAGTTTTCAAAAGGAATTAAAGTTTCAAAATTTTATCTTTCAGAAGATTATTTGTTATTTATTTGGTAGGATCTTTAGAAGATTATGATGTGATAAACCTGTATATATAGTGGCTTCCATTCGTGGTGTTTGCTTCGATCTTCAAAATTCTTTTACGCATTCACTGAAAGAGATGTCTGGTCCTCAGTCTTGTCCCTTTCTCCCACAGGAACTTCTCTGGGAAATATTGTCACGCCTTCCCGTGAAGGCTCTCATGCGATTCAGGTGCGTTTGCAAGTCTTGGGATTCTCTGATATTCGATCCTACTTTTGTGAAACTACACCTTCAACAATCTTCCACAAACACCTCCCTATTATACACCTTACGGAACTTTGACGTTCGTAAGCGCACTTTTTCAGTGCACTGCTCCTTCGAACGTTTACTTGATAACCCATATTTCACATTTGATGATAGTGGCATCCCATTGAAGTCCAAGTATAAAGTCATTGGGGTATGCAATGGATTGGTATGTTTGGCCACTTATAAATTTGAGAGAGTTTGGGTTCGGTTATGGAACCCAGCGACAAGGTTGAGATCCCGAAAATCATGTATACTACAAAGTCTAGGATTTTCAGTGTATGTGACCGCGATGGGCTTTGGCTATGATGATACAAACGATACCTACAAAGTGGTTGCAGTATGTGTGAATATGATAAATCAGAAAACAGAATTGATAGTTCACTACATGGGTGACACTTGTTGGAAAAAGGTAGCAAGTTGGTCTGGTTTTTCCACATTAGTTGTGAATACGGCAACTATGGAAACAGATGGACTATACTTGGCTGGCACTCTTAATTGGATAGGAGCAACTTTAGTTAAAATTGATGACAAATATTCAATATTTTCATTTGATTTAAAGAATGAGACTTACGCATATTATTTGCTGCCTCCTCATGGTTGTAATATAAATTATATAAATATGCACCAGTATAACCAATTTCTCGGGGTTTTGAGGGGCTGTATGTGTTTTGTTCACTGTCAGATGGCAACTCTTTTTTCTGTTTGGCAAATGAAGGAGTTTGGAAGCGAAGATTCTTGGACTATGTTGTTCAAAGTTAGTTACGTGGGACTTCAAATCTTTAAATATTCTTTACATCAATTCCCATTGTGTATTAATGAAAATGGTGATGTCCTGTTACTGAATAATTATTATGAAGGTGGTGAATATATTATGTATAATCGGAGAGATGACATACTAGAGAAAATTCATAGTGTTCCTCATCCTCCTAAGATGAAATTCTTTGATTACGGTCAAAGCTTGGTTTTGCCTTATTGAAATTGAGCTGTGTTGCATAGTGGTTGAGTTATCTGAATTTGTGTTACTTCAAGTGTGGATTTAGAACATTGCCATTTTATACATGAACAAGACATTCATATCATGTGAATATTTTTGTGGTTCTATATATTGACTAATTTTTTGGTTGATTCTTTTGGCTATTGTTTAAATGGTTTATCAAAATCTTTAGATTAGATGATGTTATTTTACTTTTCGATATATCATTAATGATTTCCCTTTTATGGAAATTGTTTTTCTCCTAAATTAATAATAATTTTTTTTATTGTTCCATTTTAAATAAACAGAGGTCTTAAGTTTGACTCTTTGGTACATAACTACATACTTTCAATTGATAAAAAATCGTGATAGATATATGACTTTTAGAAGACGATTATCTTAAAAGGTAATGATATTTAAAAGATAAAAAACTTACAATAACTGATTCAATGTCAATATAAAAATCATTGACAATAAAAAAATCATTAACTGGTATTCTAGATCTATGGGATTCCCAATTCAAAGTTTGAATCGTATTAAACTACTACTTGGATCAGCCAACTCGTTATATATAGAATTGCACTAGCCATTGAGAGAGTCATTGATTACTTATTTAGAGTCAGCCTTGAGGGTTGTTTTTGGGTGCGACAACACAGTTGATGGTTGAAGAGGGGAAAAAAAAAACAACTTTAATGTGAAAAAATAAATTATTTTGAATTCCCTTGCCTGTGACTCTTTTTCAAAACTCTTTCAATTCCTAAATTTCAACTTATTCAAGAATTAAAAGTAATAAAATTTTAATTTTCACCAAAAAAAACTCCTATATATTTTTATGCAATATTTTGTATTTGTATATATTTTATGAACATGAAAAATAGTGTATGTAATTTGTTGTGTCATAAGACGAATAAACTCCCTCAATTGTTTTGAATTGATGAAAAGAAATACCAAATTTAAAATTTTGCGTTTGAAATGCTTTATCTGTTTGATATTATGTGTAGAGAATGTCTGCATATTTTTCGTAGGATCTGTTAAAGAGAAAGAGGAAGAGAATAGTGGAAAGATAAAAGTTACCATCTCTAAAAAAGGCATGCCCAAAAACAAAAGAAACTACGCACAGTGTTTTACCATGTACATCGTATGAAACTTAATAAAAGGTAATTTGCTACTCAAGAAAGACAAGCAAGGTGCTTTATCAGTCTTAAGTGACAAGTATGCTCCAGTAAGTACTCTAGCTTTAGAATATCAATAGATGCAACAAGAAGACCATTTAGATATAATGGTTACTGCATCAGTAAGCCTATACATATAGAAGATTTGAAGTGCTAAGTTACCAATTTTTGAACAACACATCAAGTTAGCATTCAAACTTTTGAAACTATTTTCTTAAGTTTTCAAGCTCTCAAAACATGTGCATCCATCTTTGATATGTTGCTAGCATATATTAGTTTCTAGGGTTAATTGATCAATAATTCAATCAATAATTAGTAATATAGGATAGAATCAGGTAAGTTTATTTATTTATTTGTTTATTATCTAATTTATTATTATTTTGTTATTTAGGAGTCAAAAAGAGAGGAAAAGAAGCAAAAAGAGATGACATGAGCTCTCAACCAGCCTGCGCCATCAGCGTGAAACTCCACGCGAGTAGTGCCAGAAGGTCTGGAAGACCCTTAAGCTCAAGCATCTTACGCGATCAGCGTGAGATCCCACGCTAGTAGCGCCACAGTTGCGCAATTTCCTAATTTAAATGATTTGGCATTAAAATAGCTTGGGAAAAAGGGGTTAGTTACCCTAATTAATAGATGGACATGGGGAAATAAAAGGGAGGCACTTTTGCACAGAAAGACACATAGAAACGCGGAGAGGAACAAGAGGAGAAGATTAGAGTCATTGCGAGAGGATCAAAAAATGATAGAATCATTTGTAATTCTTCGCATTTTTCTTGTAATTTCTGCTTAGAGACATGTTAGTTATGAGATTGAGGATAGTTATGAATATGTCTGGCTAATTCCTCTTAATTGTGGTTAGAGCCAGAACCAATGTAAACTCCTTTGTAATTTGATTGATATTAATATAAAATTATCATAATTACTTTGTTTTACTATGTTCTTCATTGCATCATTCTTTATTAGATTTGGCCATTCTATTAAAGTTTTGAGGGTTAGAGTTTGCAATAGGGATGTTGGAACTCTAATTTCTGACATGAGTAAAATAACAATTTTTACATTGCCTAGGGGATAGGGATGTATGATTGTAGAAATTATAGGATGTATTCTCTTAATGCTTAGCTTGATAGAGAATTACTAAGGAATTAGAATTTCTGATTGGGTTAAAGGGTTAAATTGCTAAGGGATTAGGATTTAACTAATTATGTAAAAATACATCATCTGAGTAGTTAAAAGTAATTGAATTTAATAACTAACTTAAGTAAAGGAGGTAGGGATCAAAGGGGAATGTGCTTTGACCACAATTGTCTCTCATTACTGCGTAACAATCACTTTAAACTTGTTTTTAAATTCTCGCTACTTTTCTGTTATTTATTTAATTTGCGTAATTTCCAAAATGCAACAATATTCTCTTCAAACATATTATTTGTCTTCCAATTTCTAAGATCATAAGTTGCGATAAGATTTGCAATTCAATCCCTATGGAGACGATACTCTACTTATTCACTTTATTACTTGGAATGATCGGTACACTTGCCGAATCCACAACAATGTTTTAAGTGCAATCAACCTTAAACAAATCTATTGATTTTTTTAGAATAGTGACTTGATAGAAATTAATACTTGGATTTTTTTAGCTTGGAGAGACTAGTGTAAAAATTATTTGAGAGAAACTAGAAATAACTTGTAAAACTAAACTTGTATCTTTGAAAGGATAGTGGAAATTTAATTTGGTTGTTTGTCAAAAACTAGATATAGTCTCAATCTTAGTGAAAGAGACAAACTAGTATAAAATCTTTAATTTATGTTTTCTTTTCATTTATTTGTTTATATGACATTTGAGTAGTGGTTTTTGTCTTAAGAAAGATGAATTTTATCTTATCTTTAAGCCTTTTGTTTGACCTTTCTCTTTTAATTAAAACGTTTGTTTAGCAACTTGTTATCAAACGATAGTTGTCTTTAATTTAAAATCACAATTAAACTTTTTTTGTTGTCATTTTTATCTTTACAAAATATATATTTACACTTTAAAATACTTGTACATTAGGATCTCTTATATATTTTGTTGCATTGGGCCCTGAAAGTCCAGGCCTGTACTTATTTTACCCTTACTTTAAAGAAAGTCAATGTTCATGTGCATAATAAATGATCTTTTCTAAAATTTTGGATCTTACCAATTTTTTTTAAAAAAATACTAATTTCTTTTTCTATTTTAAAATGATAATTTTCTTATTTTTCTTTTAAAAAGTATTTCTTTTGTTTTAGAAAAAGGAGGTAAAATAAGATTTTTTAACCACTATAGTTAGGGTTGTTGACTCCCTAATGGGACCTTTAGGTACTTGTACAAGTTTCAATCAGTTAGACTGACTATGATAATTCTAGGTTTGAGGTTTGGTTAGAGTTAAAACTTTTCGCCTCTTCTCAAGAATGTATTTTGTGCAAATGGATCTTAAGTCATCTCTCACCAACTTAGTGTGTTGCCAACTAAATGATACCCATTGAATAAAATAAGAATTTATTTAGTTATAACAAACACAATGGAAGATTTTTTTTTTTTTTTTTTTTTTTTTTTTTTTTTATAATAAACACATTTGGGGAGTTATAAGATTAATTTTCTATGTTTTTCTTTTAGGAAATCCACTCCCAAATCTACCTTGTTTTGGTATATTAATCCATTTTTATTTCTCCATAGGTATTCTCAACAAATCGTAGTCGCTTCTATTAGACCCAACTCTTGATGGTATATGTATTCATTTTTTAAAAAATCTTGACATTTTCTTGAATCAAATATATTTTGGTGGTAACTTCATTTCTCAAATTTATTATGTAATGCACTCGATAAATATTTATTTTTTTTATGGAAAATAATCTTTATTTTATATAACTAACAATAGATAAACATTTTTAATATATAAATTATACTATAGTTAAAATTCACCTCCAAGTCATGGAACAATTAGTGTTGGGTGTTTAAAGCTTGTCATGGAGATGCAACTGTTTTAAATCCTAACTTCTAACTTTTTATATTTTTTTTCACTTTTATCCTCGATATATATATTATTTTTCCTTGTTATATTTTTAAAATAAATCATCATTTTTTTTATCATTTTACATTTTTTAACTACTTCAACAACTATTTTCACTAGACACTTATAATTTAATTAATTAATTTTTCAACTTCCAACTAGTTTTTCATCTTTCAACTAGTTTTGTTAAACATAGCCTATGTTAAGCAAAATATTTCAATTAGCTTCTAGTTTTTTGTACCAACTAAAAAGCTCTTGTTGTTTTGTAAACCAATTGTTTTTAATAACTTCTCACTAGCTTCTAACATTTTTTTAAAACACTACTTAAAGTAGTGTTTTTTGAAACACTAGCTTGTAGCTTCTACCTTTTTTATCCTTAATATATTTATCAAATTTTATGCTTAACTTTTTTAAATAAATCATGATTTTATGATTTTCAATCATTTTACATTTTGCAGTTTCCAACTAGTTTTTCAGCTTTCAGCTAAATTTTTAATTAGTTTTGTCAAACATAATCTAAAAAAGTCATTTTATCGAATAATCAAACAATTTTTCTGTTAATAAAAAATACTAAAAACTAGCTAAAATATTTTGTCCAACATAATCTTACACTTAACTCATGAGAAGGAACAACTTACCAAAACTACACTAACAATTAAATATATTATTTTTTAATTTTGTATACATATATTCAAAAAATAAAAATTATTTATATTTTATTGAATCTATACACAACAATAATCAAAACAATATTCCATGGTAAAAAACTAATCATAATTAAAATTCATATTAAATAAATATTTTTATACTCATTAATTGCAGAAAAACTACTATTGAAGAATATATAAGTCTTAAAAAGGTTATGGATGTGAATTCAAATTTACAGGATTATATATATATATATATATATATATATATATATATCTTTTGGGACGATTTTGTTAAGATCATGTTTGTGATTTCACCAAAAAAAAATCACTCCTGTGATAAAAACAAAATATTTCGATCCTTAGTTTCTAAAAGATGAAGATTATATTTTTATTCATATAAGATTCCAGTAAAAAAAACCGTAGAAGATAAGATTTAAAAAAATAATCAATTTAATAATCTAGTTTTTAAAAGGAATTAAAGTTTCAAAATTTTATCTTTAGAAGATTGTTATTATTTTTTTGGTAGGATCTCAAGAAGATTATGATGTGATAAACCTGTATATATAGTGTCTTCCATTCGTCTTTGCTTCGGTCTTCAAAATTCTTTTACGCATTCACTGACGGAGATGTCTGGTCCTCAGTGTGGTCCCTTTCTCCCACATGAACTCCTATGGGAAATACTGTCATGCCTTCCCGTGAAGGCTCTCATGCGATTCAGCTGCGTTTGCAAGTCTTGGAATTCTCTGAAATTCGATCCTACTTTTGTGAAACTACACCTTCAACAATCTTCCACAAACACCTCGTTATTATACACCTTACGGAAATTGGACGCCGGTAAGCAAGCTTTTTCCGTGCACTGCTCCATAGAACGTTCACTTGATAACCCATCTTTCACATTTGATGATGGTGGCATCCCATTGAAGTTCACGTATGAAGTCATTGGCGTGTGCAATGGATTGGTATGTTTGGCAACTGCAACTCTTGAAGGTGGATATATAAGAGTTTGGGTTCAATTTTGGAACCCAGCAACAAGGTTAAGATCCCAAAAATCATGTATACTACAAAGTGTAGGATTTTCAGTGTATGTGACGGCGATGGGCTTTGGCTATGATGATTCAAACGATACTTACAAAGTGGTTGCAGTATGTGTGAATATGATAACTCAGAAAACAGAATTGATAGTTCACTACATGGGTGACACTTGTTGGAAAAAGGTTGCAAGATGGTCTGGTTTTCCCACATTAGTTTTGAATACGGCAACTGAAGAAACAGATGGATTATACTTGGCTGGCACTCTTAATTGGATAGGAGCAACTTCCGTTAGTGACAGGTATTCATTATTTTCATTTGATTTAAGGAATGAGACTTGCAGATATTTGTTGCTGCCTCGTGGTTTTAATATAATTAGGCACAAGTGTAGTCAATTTCTAGGGGTTTTGAGGGGTTGTTTGTGTTTTTTTCACTATGAGAAGGCAACTCGTTTTTCTGTTTGGCAAATGAAGGAGTTTGGAAGGGAAGAGTCTTGGACTATGTTGCTCAAATTTAG
Source organism: Glycine tomentella (assembly GCA_007407185.1). Classification (NCBI taxonomy): domain Eukaryota; kingdom Viridiplantae; phylum Streptophyta; class Magnoliopsida; order Fabales; family Fabaceae; genus Glycine; species Glycine tomentella. Next base: position 454,629 of record PYAF01002842.1, on the reverse strand, counting down.
TTGTGTGGGACTTCAAATCTTTAAATATTCTTTTCATCAATTTCCATTGTGCATGAATGAAAATGGTAATTTAATGTTGCTGGACGTTGGTCTTGAAGGTTTTCAAGTTATTATCTACAATCGTAGAGATGACAAACTTGAGAAAATTCATAGTTTCCCCGCTAGATTCCTCAGATTCTTTGATTACACTCAAAGCTTGGTTTTGCCTTGTCGAAATTGTCATTTCATACATAAACAAGACATTCATATCATGTGAATTTTTTGATTATACACTTGACTAATTTTTTGATTGATTCTTTTGACTATTGTTTCAATGGTTGTATCAAAATTTTCATATTAATTAGATGATGTTATTTTACTTTTCTATATATAAAAAATGATTTCCCTTTTATGAAAATTGTTTCTCCCTTAAATTAATAATTTTTCTTTTGGATGATCTTACACACCTTTGGTGATATCTAAATATTATATATGCCTAGTTAGGAGTAGCAAACATGTCATCAAGAGTATGGAGCATTTATGCTCCACTCTCAAGCATGTTCACATGCTCCTGCAATTGATTAACTAAGACGGGTTAGAATGTAGCAGCAAATTGAAACATTCACCTTCTCCCAATCACAATTTTTTTTATTTGTTTCCTCATAAGCATTTTCTTCAGGGTTGTGCTGGCTTTGTTGGCTTTGAGTTTCTCATATTACATAACAATATCCAAATTAGTTTTTCATCGTTTTTAGTTTGTACCATTCATAAGCTTTTGACTCAAGATAGTAGCTAACGGATTGAAAGACAACATTTTCTAGAAGAATAAAGCACATAATTTACAATCATACAATAAACATACTAGTTGCAAGTAAATTTTTTAACTACTTTTGTTCATTGGTACCATACTTTACTAAATTTTTTGAACTTGTTGAGGTTCAATAAAATAAAATTCGGTCATCCTTATCAGATGAGACTTCACATGACAATTTTATTAATGGACCCACAATAGAGCCCACAGGAATAAAAATTAATATTTTAAGTTAAACCTTCGTCCATTTAATATTTTTCTTACAAGGAATAAAAAAATGATTTATCTAGATCAAACCAATTTAGCCAGGTAAGTGTGTAAGTTTAGTGAGAGTCTCTTCGTGATACTGCAACCAGTGTACTTAAAATCGCTTTCTTAGTCACCAAATGAATATGAGCAAAAGATAACCCAATCATTTTTAAAATAATTAATCCAATCATTAATCTAGAATTTGAAATTTATAATGATCATTAATTTGAATTTAAAAACATTTTTTTTAAAAATGATTTCTAAACATAATTTCTTGGATGCTCTCATTATAATGATCATTAATCTAGTCGTTGAGACATAATCATAAATAAAATAATTTAAATTCAAAATCAATAAAATTACCATTAACATAACATAATTTATGCATGATCAATTAATGGTAATTATGGCATGTTATCACACAAATCATGTTATCACACAAATCATGTTATCACATAAATCATGTTATCACACAAATTCTGGAACAAATAATCATCCATAATTTATGGCTTGTTATCACACAAATCATGTATAATCCATCTATTTATAAAAATGGTAACTATAAAATTTTAATCCATGGTTTCCCAAAAAAATAAAAATGGATTCTTCTACTTTTTTTTTTTTCAAATCAATCCGTCATGGACCTTCAATCAGCTAGTCCTCCATATGGATAGAATGGCCATGGAGAGAAGAGCACGCGACCATTTGAACCACCGAAAAAGGATGAGCTAGACATGCTCTCACGCGCCGTATTTGTACTAGAGCGTGAGTACCACTCGCAACCACTTACGGTTGCACGTGAAGGCGCACATATGGCGGAGACTCTAGTTATGGTTCCCATTGTTTTTCTGTCCTCTTTCACGCTATGGCGTCGGATTTTCCATAAAAGTTTTAGATAGTCACGAACAAACTCTCTTAGCTTCCTCACTCGGCTACAAATGACAAATCTTATGGTATTGGACCTAATATGTTTGAATGTTATAAGACCATCCTTATCTTTTTAATCAAAAGGAGAAAATTACCTTTTGAAGCTTGAATGAAATATCCTTCTTTATCTTTGGTAGGTCATCTCTTAGTTTCCTCACTCGGCTACTAATGACAAATCTCTCATGCTATTCTCGACTAAGGAAAAGGGAAAGTGTGTTGGCACTTTTCTATTTCACATAGATCATTGAAACTGTTGTATTTGTCTAGAGAAAATAGGATTATTATATAGGATACTAAGAAAACTAAACCTTGGTCTCTTAGGTCCTTGCCGTACACTTAAGCCCAATAATTTTCGTATAAAGAGCATTCCCAACACATTGAAGTTCACTTATGAAGTCGTTGGGGTATGCAATGGATTGGTATGTTTGGCAACTACAACTCTTGAAGGTGGATTTGTGAGAGTTTGGGTTTGATTTTGGAACCCATCAACAAGGTTAAGATCCCAAAAATCATGCATACAAAGTCTAGGATTTTCATATGTGACGGTGATGGGCTTTGGCTGTGATGATTCAAACGACACTTACAAAGTGGTTGCAGTATATTGGTTATATATCAGGAAACAGAAGTGATAGTTCACTGCATTAGTGACACTTTTTGAAAAAGTTTGCAAGTTGGTATGGTTTCCCACATTAGTTGTGAATACGACAACTAATGAAACAGATAGACTATACATGGCTGCACTCTTAAATGGATAGGAGCAACTTCCGTTAAAATTTGTGACAAGTATTTAATATTTTAATTTGATTTAAGGAATGAGACTTACAAATATTTGTTGCTGCCTCATGATTTCAATATAATTATGCACAAGTGTAGCCAATTTCTTGGGGTTTTGAGGGGCTGTATGTGTTTTTTTTCACTATGAGGAGGCACCTGGTTTTTCTGTTTGGCAAATGAAGGAGTTTGGAAGGGAAAAGTCTTGGACTATGTTGCTCAAAGTTAGTTGTGTGGGACTTCAAATCTTCAAATATTCTTATAAGAAATTCCCATTGTGCATTAATGAAAATGGTGATTTCTTATTGCTGAACGTTGGTCTTGAAGGTTTTCAAGTTATTATGTACAATCGGAGAGATGACGGACTAGAGAATATTCACAGTGACCCCAATGCTCATTTGCTCAAATTCTTTGATTAAGCTCAAAGCTTGGTTTTTCCTTATTGGAATTGAGGTGTTCCACATTGGTTGAGTTATCTGAATTTGTGTTAATTCAAGTAACTGGTTTTCGAACATTGACATCTCATACATGGACAAGACATTCATATAATGTGAATTTTTTCGTGGTTATGTAGTTTGACTAGTATTTTGGTTGATTCTTTTGGCTATTGTTTTAATGGTTGCATCAAAATCTTCATGTTAGATGATGTTATTTTACTTTTCTACATATCATAAATTATTTCCCTTTTATGGAAATTGTTTCTCTAATAAATTAATAATCTTTTCTTTTGGATTGTTCCAGTTTAATCATAGGTCTTAGGTTTGACTCGAGGGTACATAATTGCATTAGATACTTGGAAGGAGAGCTTTGTCACTTATAATAGTCATATCCGAACATAATCGTGTAAAGTGAAAGAGGTTGTCACATTATGGAATATAGGGAGGGAGATCTGCCCAACCTTGTCTTTGGAATTATTATGGCGCCACACCGATGCTCACCCTCCAAATGTTTTAAAAGTAGTTTAAAGTTAAAATAAAAACTTGTGTCATTTCATGTGTTCAATTAGTGTTAATTTTATTAGGAAATTACTAGTTAATTAACTATTATGTTGTTTTACAATTTTACTTATATGCTAAGCAAACGACTTACTTCTTTTCAAGTAATCTAATATTATTCTTAAAATATCATCTGGTCCCGTAGGAATATTGTTTCAGTCGCACATGATCTTGCTCAAATAGCTATGTTAGTATTCTTCTATGGCTGTATAGATATTTTTTTTTTTCTTTTCTTATCCCGTCTCTTTGTGTTTATTTGTCATATAGTAGCAGTTAAGGCTTGAAATGAGTCTAGACCTCAGCTTCATAAGAAAAATCATTTCCTTGGCTCAATCTCAACTCACTTTATGCTCGAGAGCTTGTTAGTAGTTTAGAAGGAGGTGTAGTTAGAAATTTAGTTAGTTGGAAGTTGGTAAATGATGGAGTTTGAAATGGTAGTGTTGAATTTAGTCCATGTGTTAAATTTTATTTTTAATCCTAATTAATTATATAAATATATATAATTATTAAAAAAATTTAATTCATCAAACAAATCTTATTTTTTAGATAGTACCTTGATTATGAGCGGACTATGTTGCTGAAAGTTGGTTGTGAGGGTCTTCAAATCTTTAATTTGTCTTATCACCAACATTGGGTTTCAACGCTACAGCCGTCGCCGTCACAGTTGCTAACGCTACAACCAGCACCACCATAGTCGGTGTCACCACCGCAATGGCTTCCAACACCATGTCTCTCCCACACATCCAACCAGCCATCGCTACCATCATTAGGGTTTTTGGTGTATGGATTGGCTCCTCCCTCGATAGACCCTCAACATTGGGCTTTTCTTAACCGTCGTTGTCGCCATCGCAGTGGCCAATGTTGCAACCATAGTTGTTGCGCACCCAACCGACGTAGCCCTATTTCCACCAAACCTATCCATTCTACTTGGGTACGATTCCTCTGTCCTTGAAGAAAACCACAACTCTGCAACCAACTCTTGGCCTTCTCAATCCCCACCGTCAGATGACATCTCTATTCTACCATTCAATCCCAACCTTCCATTCAAACAAAATATCCTAACAACCATCAGAACCATCCACATATACACCTTCTTCCACCTATAACACTTTTAATTAAAGTTGTTTTTCTCTTCCAACCATTAGATCACGACACGTATCAATTGCATTTTTATATTTCAAATTCAACTACGATGCATGATCCAGTATTTGGCCCAGCAATTTTATGTATCCATTTTATTTGTCTGCAATCAAAATTTTGGGCCATTTTTACTGATCAAGCAGAATTTTTTAAGGACTTTGAGGGCAAGTCCAATCTGAAAGAGATGATAACGTTAACATAGGCTTAAGGAGGCCAAAATATGCTCTCAAAATTAAATGTTTTAAGAGATTAGGTAGGATATAATTAGATATGTGTATTATAAATTATAATTTTATTGTAAATAATGAGATGTTGACACATAAATAAATAGTATACATTGATTAGCATCAATTATGATTATATATAAATGTATTCCTCTTTTAGGGAAATGAATCAATGAGAAATTAATGAAATTTATATTGTTTTTCTTTTATCTTTTTATTGTTTTTTTTTATATAGTCTTTAATAGTGTTTTTCTTAGGAGTAGATTAGCGTAGTTTTTTGCACTCTATCAAGTCACTATTACTAAATGTTGCATTTTGCTCTGTTCTTCACGCATGTGCATTATTTATGGTATTAAAAAGGGGTTAATCATTCAAGCACTATGGAAACCTTATTATTTTCTCAAAGTAAATCGTGTTAATTTACAGCGAGAGGTGATCATCTGACCAAAATTAAGGTGGTAATTGTGAGCATTCCACTAGCCACAATATCGAATCTTCGGATTCTTTGATAATTATCGATTTCTTGCACCCTAGATAACAAAGTTATGTTTTTATATAAGGACGTACAGCACAACCACAACGTCTATCGGTTCACGTAATTGATGATTAGAGATATTTTTCAAACATATGATAATGACAATTTTCTTAATTTAAAAGAATTCCAAAAGATACCTAGTGCTTGTCTGAAATTATCCAAATATTGGCATAACTATTGGCTCACATTTGTTGCAATTGGATCCAACATGGGGGTTTCTGTTGGTAAATTGCACTATACAAAAGTGGGTTATCCTCACACATAAGCTTGCCCCGAATAGTAGTCTAACAACATCATTAATGAATGTGGACATTACGTTCTTATCACTATATAATTCAAATTCCTTTTTGCATAGAGTAGAGGTGTCTTGCACTCTTGCATCCATGAACATAATAACAATATGAACTATTTGTATACGTAGGAATTCACAAATTGTGAAGTGTTTTCTGATTCTGATTTAATTAACATTTGTTTGTTTTTGTTTGTGGATAAGTCCAAGATTTTATTAATATACTAAGTGATACATAACACAAGATATGCTCACTATTAACTTTTATTTGTTTTAAAAAGGGTATAATTTATTTAACAACGCGATCTCATTTGTACCCAAATGGTGCAAATGGTGCAATTAATAATTTTTTGTACTGAATAATTGAACCTTAAAAAGGGAAAAAAGTAGTTACTTATTATATGTAATAATCACTAGGTTACCTGAACTTTTGTTTTGAAATCGGTGGCTATCCATGTTTATCAAAATCCATGTTTATTATTTTAATGAAACTTATGTCTGAGAATAATATTTTAATAAGGCAGAGTATGCGGATAAGAGAAGAAAATTGCAAAGTTTTTTTTCTTACTGGAAAAAATTGCAAATTTGATTAAGAAGCAATAACAAATAGATACTTGGAATAAAATTAGCTATTTTGCCACTACTAACTAGGACTAATTTGATAACATAAACTTTAATAATTTTTTTGTACAATTAATGTTCTTATTATTAGATAAAATTTTATGTGCATTTCATTAGAAAATAACTACGGGTCATATTTCTTTATTAGAATTTCCATAAAGTTTATATATATGACAATATTTTTTATTATTTTAACTATGAACTGAGAAATTGCAGTCGGAGTTGCGAAAAGAATTTCTGAAATAAAATGCTCTCATGCTAAGCCTTGCCATTCATGGTTGATGACTCATCATTTTGTATATATACTTTTTTTAGGAAAGATTGCTGTCGATGTGGAAACTGGTGACATGGATTAATTTATACTTTTGGAAATTTCTAGATAGGTGTAGGCTTTTTAGTAGGGATGTTCATCAATCGATCCAAACTGATGTAATCTGTGGTGATCGCACCGAAAAATCGATAATCGAAATAATCGAAAATTGAAAAATCAAAAATAAAAAAAAACCCAAAAATTTTCACTGGATTGGATCGGTTTTCGGATTGACTAGTGAAAACCGATCAAATCCAAACTGATCCAATTATAAATCATATTTTACCCTTTACCTACTTGGACCTATTCCTCATCATAGCCCAAAAATCAAAAATCCAATACATTGCTTCTTATTTTGTCCAATGAACGTGTTTGTCCAATGAAAATTAGAAAATGGTGTTTGTTTTTATCCAATGAATGTGTTTTTTATTCTAAATACTCCTTATTTTGATAAAAATAAGTCTCATAAGTTTTATTTTTAGACTTTTTAAAAAATCGAAAACCGATCCAATCTAAACCGAAAAAATTGGATTGGATTGGATCGGATTTGAAAAAAATTTCAAACCAAATGGATGACCAAATAACCAAACCGAAGGAATTGTATCAGATGATTTTTTGCTTTAAAACAGATCCAATCCAGATCGCGAACACCCCTACTTTCTAGCACTTTCATAACGCAATATATGAAAACTATAAGTGATCAGTTTTATACTTTGATATTGGTGGGAGAAATAATGATTTTAACTAAAGTTTTTATATAAAAAACCCTAATTTTTTTAAGAAAAAATAAAATATTTGTTATTAAATCAAGTACTTAATAATATTTTTAATCAAACTTTAGCATAAAAAATGTTGCTTAAAAAAATCATGAAAAATGTTAAAAATATATTTTTTTTCTCCTTTTTATAGCTTATTGTGAATTTTCTTTTAGATTTCTTATTTTTTTTTATTTTGATCATTTAACTTTCAATTCCAAAAGAAAAAAAAAAACTAAAATTATAATTTGATTTAATGTTATCATTTTAAAATAATGATTACTTTTTATTTTATGATAATATGATTTGAAATTTTTAATTTAAATTTAATATGTAAAATTTGTATCATTTAGATTCATTTATATAAAAATAATAAAACTCAACTAATGTTTATAAAGGGTTATATACATAATGAAAATCATGTGAAAAAATAAATCTGATCTTAAAAGATATTTTTTTCTCTCTTTTTGGTAGTATTATATAAGAGACTTAAATTGTTCACAATCATTGATGGAGACTTTTTTTTTGTAGAGTTCATTGCTGGAGACATAAATTTTACATATAACCGTGTGATCGAACCTAAACAAATTTAACACAAATAATTATATTAAATTAGCATTCAAACATATAAAAATATTGAATAAATTATCTTTAAATTCAATTTCTATATTTTTAGAGTTACATGTTCTAAAATCGTAGAATATTTACTCAAACCAACAAAGTAAAATAGCTATAATTATTTTTATTAATCCCTAAACAATTTTTTTTATCAATGTTAATTCTTGAACTTTTTTACTTTGTTAAAAACTTTTAGGGTTTGGATTATTGTATTGTGGGTTTCAGATCTAATTCCTTATTATTATTATTATTATTATTAGATTTGAATTTGATTTTCAAATAGAATTATGTCTCTGTTTATTTTGATTTTGGATCTACTTTGATTTTGAACTAAACTAGCTTGCATTGATTCATGAAGGAATGGGAAAAACCAAAAAGAAAAATATAATTTTTGCGAGTTTTAATTATCAAAAAATATTTAATTCATTTTAATAACATAATTTTTGGTGGTTTAAAAATACCAAAATAACCTGCTGAAAACATAATAAAATATAACCTAAAATATATTTTTTTCTGTAAAATTTTTTAAAGTATAATTTTAGTCTTTACATTTTATTTATTTATTTTTTCTCCTCACAAAATTATATTATATTATTTTTTGTTTTGTTACTAACTTCAGTTATATCCAAACTTACATAACATTTTTTTATTTTGAAATAAAAAGTGTAATATATAAAAATTAAAAACCGTTACAAATGATAAAAAGATCGCCACAAATTTTCAAACCTTCCTCATCTTCTTCCAACAAATAGAGGAATTTGACGGTTTGGGAAGAGGGATTTGAAAATTGTGGCAGTTTTTTTTTTTTTTTTGTGTGTAGATTTTTAATCCCACAAATAGATGATTGAACTAATTTAAAGTCAAAAATAATATATTTTAATATTTATAAGGAAAAAAAGTAATACTTTACTGATTTTATAAGGAAAAAATATATTTTTTAGTCTTAAATATAATAAAATTGATATTATATTATTATTTAATGATATTATTTAACAACAAGAAATACCAATGTTATGGAGGATACAACTATTTTCCCTATTTAGTACCGTTGAAGCGCTCACATGACTTTAGCATATGAAAACAATCCTAAGAAATACCAAGTGTTCAACCAAACCAACATTTGCCTCAGAAGTGCCGAACTAAAAATAAAGGGCAAACTTAAGCAAATAAGCACCTAAACATATCAAGTTATATGACTCCCACGAGATATCTGATGAACCTAACGACTTTTCCTGCTAAATGCCTTTATATATTAAGCACCTAAACAGGTTAAGCTCACATTCTGATTTGATCATCAGAGTTTATGGCCCTGTTTAAATACAAACCATAAATACTTTTGAGAATTTTTCTATTGAAAATATATAATTTTTTCTAACAGAAAAACTTTCAAAAATACTAATTAACCATAAACTACCGTACGAGTTGCCAGAATCTGCGTCCTCTTGAGCACCACACAACAATTGCATACTTTATAACAACTTAGCTAATGTTAATTTTATAGTGGTATTAACCCTATCTCTAGCTTTTGCCCCAAGCAGTACGTTTCACATGTATTGGAGAATTTTGTTATGAACACAATAATTGTTGCTCAAACGAAATTCACTGCTGGTCAATTGTTTTTTTTTCTCCTCCCTTTGACAATAATGTCACAAATTTATTAAGAAAAAATAGAAAAAGATAAGTAAATAAATTAATTGTTGACAAGCACAATCGTATCTATAGCTTAAAAGATAATTGTCATTTTCATATATAAGCGTGAAATACCCAACAGAGTTGTGGAGTCTGAGACACCTTCAAGTGGAGCACCAAACATGTATAAATGACCATCTAATCATCTCCAATCATTATTGATCACGGTCCCAACAATAAAGTGGAACTCTACTCACTTAGCTATAGCTCCCTGTGTAGAGATTGTATTTATGTATATATAGTTCTTTGGCAACAAAAAGAGATCAGAAAAAAATGAAAAAACATGATACAGGAGTGTTGATATGATGTTAAGAAAACTATACCATTAATTGAAATAAAATATGTATAAGTTAATTACTTAAATAAAATGTGAAATTGTAACAGGAGACAAAACACTCAAAATAGATTGCTTAATTACCTATTAAAGATGCTTAATTAGAGATCTTATATATATGATCCTCCACCATTGTTGCCTGTGAAGACTTCCCCGTCAGCATAAGACATGGGATTGGATGTCCTTGGATTCATGAAGAACAATTAGCAAGTATTAATTTCATATGGACAAATACATCTTTCCAAATCAAAACCTATGTTGTGATCCTGCCAGTAACAGTCGCAAGCCAAAGGAGCTTTAGTCCTACACCACATAAAATGACAAATGTTATATATATACATATATGGTCGGCCACTCAAATCAAGTGGCTGGAAGGAGTATAGCAAAATGACCATAATATTTGCGTATGTGTTGAAACTCATGGTGACACCACAACAACAAAACAAGGTTGTGATCTCCTTCATTTTCTTTGTCTATTATCCGTGTGCATGTACAACTGTGCGTCTGTGCCAACTTGAATATCCTTGTAATTTCAGCAATACTATAAAAGTAAAAATACTATATAGCATCACTCTCTCCCTCGAAGACACACACAAAACACAGTCACACACACATAAGTCACACATATATAGGGAAAATATTGATTTAATTAGGTGTGTTTTTATTTTACTTATTTTATCACTTAATGTCTTTTTATAAAATAAAAAAATTAACCATTGTTGTTGAAGAGTTCTTTTAAAATAGATCAAGTTTATAACTTCATGCAAATCAAAAGCTACACTTGCAACTTAATTAACACTCCTTTATTTTGACATATAATGACATAATTGCTGTTAAAAACATAAGTGATCCGGTGGAATTTTGTTTCAAGAATTGAATAAAATACATGACAGTACTCTACGATGTTTCTGATAAACAAATATATTTTTATATTGGCAAGACTTAGAATTAATGACTAGTGAGTTCTATTTATTCAAACTAACAACATTATATTGTGTTTTTAACTTGAACCTACAAGACACATTAAAATATCAATTCTAATGTGATTAAGATTCTAATTAGTATGTAAAAAGTTCAATTCGATTTATAAAGTCTAAATCGGAATTAATTTTGAATTTGTTAATAATTTGAATTAGTATAAAAACTTGTAAATAAGACATTAAAAGTGTTCACATTGGAGAACACCAAGGAGTGAACAAAGTGTCCTTAGCTCAAGCCCCGTGAATATCTCTTCTTGCTCTGTCTAACTATGAAATTTAGGTGAGTGACATGAAATTTTCCATATTTATATTTGGTGTTTCCCAACAAGCCTATTCATCCGGCCTTGTCATTTTGGGCCTCTCATGCCACTGTGCAGGTGCAATTCTACCGATTTTGTAGGAGTATGGGTGTATTCATTGTTGCATGTCTCTAACATGTCAAAGATGTAGTGCCCCGTAGTTTTGTCACCATGCCCCAACAGTTTTGAGTTTGTAAATGATAGTACCAACAAGCTACTTAGGTTTTCGGGATGATGCAGTCAACTGAAAGTAAGGTGTGAGCTATGATTATTATTTGTCCTTAGAACAGTTGTTCAATAGCATGTCTAAGGGAGACTCAACTCGAGTGTGTGGATTGACCTCTTAAGGACAACTCATCAAACATTAAATCTATTGGCGTAAATACTTAAGATGAAATTATGTGAGGAGGGTGCACCATACTAATGTCAGAATGAGACTAATCCAATGTTTATTAATTGTGGTTCACCAAAACCATATATACGAATTACTTATCCACCTTAGCGCTTGTCTTGTAATAAATATAAAGGTTTTGGAAAAGTAAATCAAATTTTGAACACAATGTAGGAAGTTAAATGTTCAAAATTTAAAAGAGAAGGAAATAAATAGTCTGAATGAATTTAAAGTGCATAAAATGAAAATAGAAAGCAAATAAATCAAAATGTAAAATATAGTTAATCGTCAAGAATGTATAGAATTTAATTAAAAGTGAGTGAGAGAACATACGGATCACTAAATGAATAGCCATTTTGTTCGGTGTGTAGGTATTACAAAGGCATTTTCCCTAAAAAAATGATATTACAAAGGTACTAAAATGCGATGTTTCAATCCAGGAAAAATGGCTACATTTGTTCTCTATTTATAATTTAAAGATTTTTTGCCTTGATAGTTAAAAAAAAAAAAAGGATCTATACATGTGTAGGTTTGTCTAGGATTGACTATCTAAGATTGTGTCATATGTCACAATTAATTTGTGTCTTATTTTGGTACATTGAATGATGTGTAATTCTCATGTGTTTTAACTCGAAATCTTCAATATGTCTTCTACTCCAACACTTATGCTTTGCAGAGGAGGTGGATTAGCTATGTAATTTTTTTTTACAGTTGAGAGATCAAGTTGGAGTGAACCTAGGTCACATGAGTGAGTTTAGTGGTTTTTATCAGAAATTAAAGGTCAGATTATAATAAAATGAACGGGTGAGATTTGATGTAACTTTTTCAAAATTGACTGGAATATAATGATTTGAGTAAATTTATTTTTTCAAAATAAATTATTCTGAGGAAATAAAGATATATTAACCTTTTTTAATTAATTCAAACTTTGCCATGATTTAACGGATTGGACTATACTCCTTTTAATGTTTTTCTTATAAAAAGATAGATATAGATAATTAACCGATCGATTCTTAAGGTCTAATAAAAAAGAAGAAATGTTAAATTTGGAAAGAAATATTTAAGGATAAAAATAAGAATAGACAAAACACGTGTTATGGTGATGTAAAGACAAACGTACAAGAAAATGTAAGTTTTATGTTTTCTTTATTGTGATGTGATGAATAAAGTTCTTGTTGGAATAAAACATACCAACATAAGCTTTTCATCCTTTACATTGTCACAAATATTCATTTTGCTCACTATGCTTGGTCTCTAATCTCCTATTTGTATACCCATAAAACTGTACAGGCAAAACGAATTTATATTCACAAAGTCTGTTTCGTTCGAAACAAACCGATTGACCACCATGCATATATAGTGATATATGTCTTATTTTTATACTGTGGAATAATAATTAATTTCTAATTTTTATAATATTAAAGTACTAGGGTTTTAAAGTGATATATGTCTCAAGACCAATTTGTTGATTTTAAAGTTTTTAATAATTCGTCGTATTTTGGATGTGGATATGTGTAATTGAATGCCACGTACATATAGGCACTATAAATCGTGATAGTGAAGGAAAGCAAACTAAGTCAAAAAGTAAAAAAATACGTTAATTTTTTTGACACATGTTATCTGATTTTCAGTGGTTAATTAAATTAATATAAAGGGCGAAAACATTAAAGCAACGGTAGCTTAGTCATCCATAGAGTAGTTTTCAATTGAAAATCAACATTTTTTTAGTAACAATTGTCCGTTTTGTACATTTCCTGCTTTTCATTTTCTACTGTAAATATTTTTTTGCATATATACCTAACGTACGTACCGAAAGAGACATAAAACAAACGGAGAATTTTCTTTACATGATTATTTAAATATATTTTTCCTATTTTCATTATCAAAATAAATATATTCAGAGAGTACATGAAATTATAAGAATCCAAACCCAATGCAACATGAAACTCTGAATTCTAAACAACTAAAATAAGAAAGCTAGCTACCACTCATATATAGTATGCTACTTCTAACAAAGTACCTTTTAGTAACATTTCATTATGGGATTAATTAAATCACCAACAAAAAAAGGAAAAGATCTTTCTGGTTTAGACGAAGCCACGACGAAGAGCATATTTTACGAGATTCGTGCTTCTAAGAATATGAAATTGTTCCTGCATAAACAGTCAGACCTTATTTTATTTTCACTACACCACAATAAGCTTTTTAAAGCTTTAATAGCAACTTTTTTATTTATTGGAGTAAGCTTTAATAGCACCTAAAAATAATAGTTTTATATTAAAAGTCTATTAAAATGGGTGTGATGCCAAAAGAGAGTCTATTTGTCCAAACATTATCTTATGTACGTTATTGTGAACTTTTAACTGAAATATAGAACAACTAAATGATAATTATTATTTTTTTACAAAAATTATAATGAAATTGTATATTAACGAACGTAAAAATTAAATGATATTATTCTAGTTATGGATTGTGCTTAGCCAACATTTTGTTACCACTTAGAATGACTAAATCCTTCGGCGATATGATAATTATAGTAGAACTTAGTTGATGATAAGAAAAAAATGTAACAACAATAATGAGAACACGTGTTGGATATTTCACATAGATAACTAGAGTGATAAATTATATACAGGTGGAGGAAAACATGACCCAATAAATTAATTTCGTAAGATTGAGTTAATTAAACTTAAATTTAAATTTTAAATTAATGAGTGCTTATTCGATTGATTGTTATTGAGATTGTCAGACCCTCTTACTATTGGATCATTACTGAACAATACACTGATATTCAATCCTATAAGATTCATTTTTGAGATTTTTAATTCTCAACATGAGAGGTATATATGTTGAAAATTTCATATTGACTAATTATATAGTCAAAATAATTTAAGTGAGAGACAACTCACATCTTAATTAGAAGTCGGTTTATAGAGCTCAAGTGATTAATAGTTTGAGCTCTTTAAACATATGATAGAGGTTTGATTCTTGATTATGTGAATAGTGTAATATTTGTGGGGAGAGAAGTTACCTTTTAACTAATATTTTACTTCTTCAAGAATTAATTTCATGATTTTTGACTATGATACTTTCTGTAGAAAAAATGAGAATATTGAATAATGATGATATATATTGATCATGATAATACAAAAGCTAAAATAAGAAGGAACAATCCATTCATCAATCTTGTCTCATCTTTTCCTAATATGTAGTAACATATATTCACTGCAATCATGCTTTCCTTTAGTCATGACTATATGAATTATTCATGCCTCTTGTTTAGTTGTCTTAGCATACTTCCAAGCAAAATAAAGTTCCTTTATGGTCCACATGCCGTCCCCAATTCATGCTATACCTGATCCATTGAGAGACTGAATTTTAAAAGGAAGTAGTGCACTCTGGCGTTTTTGCATGCTGTGGCGCCCATTAATTGTAGTACTAGTTCTAGGTAGTTTAGAAAATGGTCATTTCCAAGACCCTAAAAAGCCTTCTATTATTGAACCATTCCAAGTGTTTCAACAAATTGAAAAGTTATGGTCAAAGATTCTTGTCTTTACCTCTGGGAAGTGAATCTACAGAGGGTTCAACATGCCCATACTATTTTTATATAACAAATTGTACATTGATGGATTAAAGAAACTGAAGGAAATGCAATCAAGAGGACTGTGGGTTAAAGTATTAAAGTATTTTTAGATAAACAAATCACTCAAGTTGAAAGCCTGCACTTTTTTCTATACATTTAGACATTATTTACACAAACAAATGTTGAACGTATAAGTGTCCATATATACCGTACTATATGTTTTGATGATAATAAAGATTATTAAAGTTTATAAACTGCTAACAGTGCATTTAATTTCATGTGCAAAATGGGTCATAGCTAAAATTGAATTTTTGTATGTTGCATATCATTTATGACTTTTTTCAAGTTATAAGGTTGTTTATATATATATATATATATATATATATCTTCATAACTCTTCCTAATCTTAAGAAGGTGGATCAAGTTTCTTTAATGAACTTATCAATGAACAAGGTAACAATAAGTATACTAAGTTAATGATATGCAGAAGAAGTTTATTCAAAAGAAATTTGTCCTTTATCCTATGTAAATTTCTTCTATTGCATATATATAGTTTAGGGAATTGCTTTCTCCCACCTCCTTTATTTCTGATAAGTTTAGTCTCTTTCTTAATAACTTGATCCACCTTTAGAAGTCTAGAAAAACTTATGAGGATAAATAAAACCCTCCTCGTTGCATCATCTTCATCTCCAAGCTAAGCTGCAAATTTCAGTGCTATGCAAATAATAGCTAATTGATTTCAACTTTGCCAAGCTATGTATTTTGTCGGTGGGATATTATTGAGAAACATAGGTATGATTGTAATTTCACAACTTTTAAGTTCTAAGGAGTGTCACCGCTACCTTTAGTATATTAATAGTTGATGTGTTATGTAGGAGATGAAAAAAAAAAAAAGAAGGTTCATAAAAGTATATATGAAATCAATTGCTTGCTTTGATCCTCGTTCAAAATTTGGAGAGGAGAACACATGTTCATAGTACATGCTATTTTTTTTTGGGGGTGGAGGGGTGGAGATTATGTTCTTGTTTCTTATTGTATGCACTTGGAGACCTCTTATAACATCTATTGATCGTTGAGTTGTTTTAATTTTGGTCTAGACGACCCATAAGTTTTATCCTTGCTTTGAGACGATTTTCACGTTATAAATTTGTGTCTCTCTTGTGAGCTTTTGTTTTATAATTTTATTGGTAATAATTTTTAATTTATAATATATGATATGTGCGAACCTAAAATTGAAATACACTTACAGGTATACAAAACAGGACGATGAACATAAAATAGAGTGTCATTTTTTTATTCAAAAAAGAATTACATTAGTTTTTAGTAACAATCAATTTATAAAATTGCATTTTATATAAGAAGTGACACTTTCTGTATCGATTTTGTCAATAACCGATTTAGAAAATGGCTTGATAGATGCATCTAGAATGTCGTTTTTTTCATCAGGTTCTAAATGAACCAATTTACGTAAAAATTAAGGATTCTCTTCCCAATCCTTTGATGTTATAACTTAACATCAATTTTATCTTTAGTTTTCATCTGCCTAATTCTTTCCACTATCAACTCCTCCTCCCTGAAAACATCACACCCAAAGTTTTGTCTATTTCCCATAATTTATTTTCCTCAAGAATATCATTTTTCAACAAAATAGCTTATTGCATTTCACAATATTACACTAAAAGTATGTTTGAATGGAATATTTTAAAATTTTAGAGGATTTAAAATTCAGGAAAATTAAAATGTATCAATTAAAATTCTTTTATTTTCAAAATTCTGTGTTTGGATTAAAAATTAAATTTCTTCATTTTCAAAATTTTATGTTTAAATAAAGAAATTGAATTCTTCATTTTTAAAATTTTGAATCTCATGCACAGAGAGGCGCGTGCGTGAGATGGGTGCCGTGGAAGTAGCTGAAGTCAGAATACTCGCAAGCAATGGAGATGGAGCAAGCAAAGAGTGGTACGGTTAACTCTTATAAAAGAAGAGAATTTCAATTTCTCACCTTTTAGAAGGAAATTTAAATTTCACATTTTTAGTTGTTTAAAATTCTGTTTTAAAATTCTAAAAATTTAAATTCTTCATATAAAAACATCCAAACAATGGATTTTAAATGAAAGAATTTTAAATTCTTCACATAAAAAATCCAAACAATGAATTTTAAATAAAAGAATTTTAAATTCTCTGATAAATTACTTACTTTTCCCAATTAAGAGATGAAGTTAATGAAATGGCAGATACCCCTTAATTACCTTCTGCCTCTGTCTTGCATTTGCACCCCGTTTTGACAATTTGTTTAACTCCTATATTTGTCCATGTCCTTTATTTTTAACTCCAACGATGATGATGAAAACGACGGAAATTTTCCGATCGATCAAGTTGTATATCTAGATCAAGTTGAGCATTTTTAATGTGTATATATATATCCTCTTTTCTAGGGTTTAATTTGTCTTGGAAGATATATTCCCCTGGCAACTTGATAACATCGTGCCATAAATCACACTGAACCATGATCACCTTATTATCTTCTATATAAAACTTCACAAATTTAGTGTTAAAATTAAATAAACTTATGTTACAAAAAGTGCAATCAATTATTGATATATAACTTATAAGTGCATTATCCACTAGTTTTGAATGCTTAGAGAACTAGGTTACTTACAAATAATGAATAGAAAGGGTAGACCTATTGTACCCATAGTAATGATATGTTTCCTTTTAGCTTGTAAAAAAAATAATGAATAGAAGGGTATAAAATAATTAAATCAAAATATGGAAATTAAGAATAATAATTAACAAAGTATAAATGCTCAAATTGTCTCTGGAATATTATGAAAGGAAGACTATTATAAAGAAATACAATTTTGCATATGAAATTAATTAGCTTGTTTTTCAAATGTTATTAGAGAAGTTTGGTAGATGTTCATCTCTTTAATTTATACTTTTTTGAGAACACAGAGTATACTCTCAATTGACACTAATACAAATCTGTATTTGGAACATAGAAATCAATAAAGTAAATTAAGTTTATCCAGCGCCAAGCCTTTTGAAGAATCCAATTCCTTTTTAGCAATGCATAAGGGAGAAAATTATCTACCCTCTATGCCATTGTTGCTCGTTTCTCTCTTGATTCCGTTATATATTATCATAAAACTTGATTTGTTTGGTAAGTTTCTTCCCGAGCACCAATATATATGCGGATATTGACCTGCCCCTACGAAAGTGATTCCTACGTCTACTCCACTATAGAGAAAGGCCTTGGAATTTAAACATTTAAGCATAGATATGACGTAGACAATTGATTCCAGGTTGGTATAAATAATAGGACCCCTTCCCATGCTATTCCCTAGGAAGAAACACACAAACCTTCTTCCAAGTGTTTTTCCCATTATTCTACATTGTCCTCTCTTTGGTTCTCTATTATTTATTAATTGTGCTCTCCTTTTGGTTCTCTAATATTTATTTCCACCGTTTTCTTAAAACAAAAGCCTCTCCAAATTCTCCAACAAATAATAACCAAAATGGCCACTGAAAAGCTTAGAAGTTGTGCAAACTTCCTTGAGAACTCTAAACACTACTTTGCCATGATTGCTTTACAATTTGGCTATGCAGGCATGAACATTATCACAAAGGTTTCCCTCAACCGTGGCATGAGCCACTATGTCCTCGTTGTTTATCGCCATGCCTTTGCCACTGCTGTTATAGCTCCATTTGCCTTCATCTTTGAAAGGTTCATACAACAAACATGAACACTAGAAAGTCATAATAAGTTTTTTGTGCCTTTTAAAAAAGAAGTTTTTTGTTTTGTTTATGAAAAAGCATAACAAATTAATGCTAATGCATTGTTTCAATTTCACAGGAAAGCTCAACCCAGGATAACATTCCCAATTTTCATGCAAATTTTCATCCTAGCTCTACTTGGGTTAGTTCCATAATTTGATGTACCAATCGTATATATTCAGACTATTTGTTTCATCTAATTAAGTTTTTTTTTTTTTAAATAATCAATTTATTTTAATTTTTTCTTGACAAAAGGATATTATTTCTTCGATCAAAGAACTAAATACATTGACAAATGAATAAGTTTCTTACATCAAGTGTTTACTATTGTACACAGGCCAGTGATTGATCAAAACTTCTACTATGCTGGGTTGAAATTAACCTCCCCAACCTTCTCATGTGCAATGAGCAACGTGCTTCCTGCCATGACTTTTGTTATGGCAGTTTTATGCCGGTAAAATCAAGATAATCCCAATAGAAAAAGTTATTTTTAAGGGTTTTTTTGTTTTCTTTATCTCTAAGGATTGAATTATGTGAAAAGGATGGAGAAGATCAACATGAAGAAGGTGAGATGCCAAGCCAAGGTGGTGGGAACATTGGTGACGGTGGCTGGGGCCATGTTGATGACCTTGTACAAAGGTCCTATAGTGGAATTGGTTTGGAGCAAACATGCACCTCATCATGGGCAAATCAATAATGCAACAAATACCACAACATATTCAGACAAGGATTGGTTCATAGGCTCTATCCTCCTAATCATTGCCACTCTTGCCTGGGCATCCCTCTTTGTTTTACAAGTGAGACCACTTAAATTAAAGGAAGATACTAAATATATATTAATCACTTTCTCTTTCATCTTATTTTCATTCCCATCTCTATTAGATAAAGCAAAGAAAAATACTATTTTTTCCATTACATCACATACAATATTTTCTCCATTTATCTTTTTATCTCTATCTTCTTTACATCTCAATTAATCCCATTTGGGAGATTTTTTTATTTATTTATAATTATGTCTTTTATTTCTGAAATTATTTTAGATATACCATATATATATATATATATGATATTTTCAGAAAATGTGATTCTCAAGAAATATAATTTTTCATATTGATGATTCTCAATAATAAAAAATAGATTCATATACTAATTACTAAAGACACCACAATCAAGCAAATTTTTTGGCACCTTTTTGTGCTCTCTCTTTGTATGTTTGTGTTTGTTGACGTTACTTAATAAACATTTTTGTTGCATGTTTATTGGACAGGCCAAAGCCATTGAAACCTACAAAAATCACCAGTTTAGCCTCACATCACTTATCTGCTTCATAGGCACTCTTCAAGCTATTGCTGTTACTTTTGTTATGGAACACAAGCCATCCGTGTGGACAATTGGCTGGGATATGAACTTACTTGCCGCTGCCTATGCTGTAAGAATAAGATATTTTTTTTTCTTCCATTTAATTAATTATTAATTAAGGGGCTCTTTCTAATAGTATGTTAGTAAAATGATTATTTTAATATTTGTGTATTAATTGTATTAGGGGATTGTTACATCAAGCATATCATACTATGTCCAAGGATTGGTAATTAAGAAGAAAGGGCCTGTTTTCGCAACTGCATTTAGCCCTCTGATGATGATCATTGTAGCCATCATGGGCTCCATTATCCTTGCAGAGCAGATTTTTCTTGGAGGGTAAATTTCTATAGTCAATGGTTCCTATCCCCACCTAATTAAGTACGCCTGTTTGAAACGAAAATAATTAATTACTTTTAAAATCTTTATCACAAAATATAAAAATAATTATTGTTTTAAAATAAATTAAGCCATATTATGCACTCATTACTATTAATTTTAATCTTCGACAGAGTTTTGAATCCTCTATCCGTAAGTGGGAATGCTTTTATATTGTATAATATAACATAACATGTATATTTTTATTCTAAGTTTAATATATCCATACATTTAGTGATATATATATATATATATATATATATATATATAAAGAAGTTTAATATATCCATATGTACAATGAATATTCACCTTAATGTTACTACCTTTCTGTAACCCCAGAAGAACATATATATTTAACAGAACATATACATTTAAAAGAGCAAATATATTACGACGTTTTTCTGTACCCCAAAGGAAAACTTCATTAATAATTTAATATTAAATTATTACTAGCTTTTCTGTACCGACAAAGAACATGTATATTAGGATTTCGGACAACTGTTGGTTGTTGCCATTACATTTTAAAACAAAACTAGTACAATACTATGACAAATTAAAATATAGATTTTAGTGATAAAAAAATTTATTTATAAAATCAAAGTTTTATTTATTAAGTTGTCATTTACATATTTAATTCAACTTATTTTAATGAAATACTCATTTTTTAACTTTTAAGGGAAAATTTTAAAATATAAACAATTGCTTAAAAAACAATATTTCCTTTAGTTAAAAAAAAAAAATCTTTCCTAATCATGATGCACTAAACTTGGTGGAGAATTTGACATTGGTTTTGTGGGTGCAGTGTTCTTGGTGCCATCTTGATCGTTATAGGCTTATACTCAGTTCTTTGGGGAAAGCACAAAGAACAAGTGGTGAAGAACGTGGCAGAGGATATACCCTTGCCTGTAAAGGGTGCTCAACTTGATGGAAACCCAGAAACACTTATTGATTCCACTGATCAGAAATCCGATTCCAACAAGATCTCTTCGCATATAATTAATGTGTCTATCCCTGAGCTTCCCATGAAATCTAATAACAGTTAACCAAATAAGAAGAAAAAAAATCAGCAAATTGAAATGTGAATAGTGATGGCCTTTTGTTGTGCTCTCACCTAATTTCAATAAAAAAAAATTGGCTTCTTGAAAAAAAAGGAAGAAAAAAAATATAGGGATGACCTTTTTCTACTTTTATTTTTTATTTCCGGCATGCATGTCATCTTTTTTCGTCCATCATGTTGTACCTTGTTGGCAAATTCTCCAATAGCCCATTAATCAAAAAGGAGTGTAGTTTTGTTTCTGTTTTTTTCTTTTTTAATGCAATGTAGTTTTGTTCCTAATAATTAGATTTGTTTAATTTTGTAGCACTTCGAACTGATTTTTGGGAATGCAAAAAGAATTTATTAATAATGGCATATATGGCGCACAAGCATGTTCCAAAATATGCTAGCCATATTTACAAGAAATATAAATGAAAGAATCACATATGGCAACCCAACCAATCACTTCGAACTAATTAATTTACAAAAAAGATTAATCATGAAGTTTATCTCTATCTTTTTTCACATAATAATTGCCTGATTAATTTTTGAATTTTCTACAACTTTCCATTTTTAATGGAAGCTGACGCCCTGATTCAGATCCCACTGAGGCTGATAATGGTTTGAACTTTTTATGATATGATATACCATTGTACATTGCTATGAATCTAGTCTTAGTGCATCGATCTGATGCCTCATATATATATACCATTAAAGATGAACACAACAAATTAGGTACAACTAATTGTGAATTGATCATACATATATGTGATTGATTATGAATAAGTTGTTGGTGAAATTGATATTGAAATTGATTTTCTTAAATAAGATTTGAGATTTGAGATTTGTGAATAAAAAAAGATAATTAAAAGAAGATTTTTCATTTAAGATGATTAATTAGATTTTTTGATAAAAATTAACACTCATTAGTAAAATTGATAAATAGTCTGTACTAATATCATGATTGGAAAAAAAATATACCGTTGATTGTGACAATATATAGATACATTGAGATGCCACACGTTTCATCAATTACGTACATAAGTGATTCTTCCTTAGATAATTTTGAAACTTGTGTGTAAAAGATTAATTGCAAGTTTGCATCACTTCCAACCCGTGAGAATGACTGTTGATATGAAACCACTCTTCCGTGTTATAGGCATATTTTTTTTTTTTTTTTTTTGAAATAAGGGAGGAAGGAAAAACTAAGGAGTCTCATCATAACTATGTTAGTTCCCAACTCTCAAAGCTCCATAGATTCATTAATAAAAACAGAAAAACATATACAAGAGATGAAAGCCAAACACTCTAACAAGGGGATTGTCCAAGGCTGGACCTAGATTCTGAACCTAAAATTAGGTAAAGAAAATTTATTTCTCTGAAACTCAAACAATAACACAATATATTGAAAAAATAAATTTTGTTAGACGAAAAGTATTAAAATTCTTGTCATAAAGCAAGAAAATAGAATAGAATGGTGATCACAACGACAATATCACAATCATTAAAAACTTATTTTCTTGATTTTTTATTTATTTATAAGACTACTATTCATTTGTGACATTGGATGGCAATTGGAAAAGTTATTTTTGCACTAACATTTATAGTTATTGGTGTGGGGTTACTTGAAGAAATTGGGTAAAATAAATATAATTTAATTAGATTCAACTGGCAGTGTTAAATTTCTTTTACTATTATATCTGTACAGGGTTGATTTTTTTTGTCATAATTCTTTTTAAAAGTTAATATTCAAAATAATTCGAATTAATTGATAATATTTGTTTGAGAAGGATAGTATAAATTTTTAACATTAATAAAAATTAAATTTAGATAAATATTTTACTTTTTTTTATCAACATTGTTGGAAAATAACATTAAATTTGTTAAAAAGAATAAATTTTTAAAGATATATTAGAAGAACTATCAAACAAGTGAATTAATTGGTGTTGAATTGTTTTAATTTAATTAGAGGTCTCAAATTTAAATTTTGTATATATTATTATATTAAATATTTGAGGAAAGAGTTTGATCATAATAATCATATCCACCTTGAATCCAATTGAGAA
Source organism: Glycine tomentella (assembly GCA_007407185.1). NCBI lineage: Eukaryota > Viridiplantae > Streptophyta > Magnoliopsida > Fabales > Fabaceae > Glycine > Glycine tomentella. The sequence continues at coordinate 430,516 of PYAF01002842.1, read as the reverse complement.
TAATGTGATGTACACAAAAAAACAGTTTATAAAATAAGGAAAAATAAATAAAAAAGTGTCAACAATATCCTTAATGCATGAATTATTATGAAAGTGGCTTAAAACCATAAGAAATTAGAAGCAGAGGTGGATCGTCCTCCCAGGAAGGGAGGACTAGAGCACTACATGAGGCGAGAAACCATGAAATAACCATACCTTAGGTACAAGCTACCCTAGAGTGGAGGACGAGAGTCGAAAAGACAACCTACTACGTACCCTACACAATCTTTGACCCCTGACAAAGTGCACCTCTCCCTAACATGTTAGAGGCAAGGCAGCATAGCAACGCAAGAACGTGGCAACAAGATAGGGGGACACCACACATTATCATCATAATATAATGCTATATATTAATATCTATTTATAGATGGTCTATATATTGACCAAAGGCAAAAGGGGTATGCTCTATATATTGTTCTTAGATATTAACTTAATCTCTTTGCAAATTCACAGGTCCTGAATGTAGTTCTTAGAATTTCCTGGATGAAGTTGGTGTTTGAGATGGATTGGTGCCCCCTTCTTCATAGAGTGGCAATTTGTTGTTGATAATGTGTGAAAGACAATTATGCACCAATCAAAGGATCAGCAAGTCAATGTTTCTGATTGCATTACGAGTCCTCTTCCATGGCGCGCGAGTTTGATCATAGATTCCATTTTTATGCTCTTACTCTGAACCTGATTCGACTGTTCACTTAACTGATATTGGTATATTTCAATGTGTGTTTCGTGATTCTAACATAATTTGTTTGCCTGAAAAGTAAAGCTTATTCTTAAATTGATTATAATTTTTATAGATTTTCTTACAATCATATTTTGTTTACTATACTAACTTTAAGGATTTTGTTGCTGTCAAAAAAACTTTAAGGATTTTGTTTTATTTTCTTATAGATTTTCAATCTTTGATTATAGATTCTCTACTCGGCCTGGTTTCTCATGCTCAGTTCATTTTCCTAATTTTCTAGTTTTTGCATGATAAAAAAATAAAAAACAAAAGGAGGATAGTCAAAATAATTGGTAAGAAATCGTTGATTCCAGCAACGCAACAAATCAATAAATAACAAAGATAGCAATTATTTATAGTGGAAAGAAGCAAGAAAGTGTCCTATTAAATGTAGAATCTTCATTACAAACTTCAAAGAGTAATTCCACAATCTACAATGAAAAAAAAAAAAGAAAAAGAAAAAAAAATCACATGTGCATTCCAAAACCAAGAGAAGGCAGACTAGAGTTTAGAATACAGCAAAATAATTGGCAAGCAACAGCACTAGGATATCATCACAACAAATCCAATAATATATAGTACAGAATCGAAATTACAATTGTCTTTATTATGAAAATGAAAATGAAAATCTCCATTCAAATGAAGTGTTCAGTACAAGCTTTATAGAGCAGCTCCCACAACCTGCAATAAATGTCATGTAAGAAGAAAAATCAAATGAAGTCTTAATTATTCCTTGTGTGAGAGAGAGAGAGTTAAAACAGATACAATAAATTTGTTGAAAATTATAAAATTTGTTGGAATGATTGCAATGAGATACAGGTTGAATCACTTTGGCATTTCCACAAAGGCACAAACGCGTAACATATTTTGCCATATAATCACAAAGTTCATGACACTTCTATACAGTTGTTAACTTAGTTAAACATGTTAAATTGAGTGTCAACACAAGATTAAACAATAACTTAGTAAACATGCTAAAATTATTATATTCAAAGAAGCATTTATAATCAACTTACTCAAAAACTTGCATGAGTTATTAAAACAACTTCAAATATAGTTAGTTAATTACTATTTGAATATTGAATTGAGTTAGTGTAAATTAAAAATACACTAGTATTAGTTAATTCTCTCACTATAAAATATCTATAATAAATCAAATTAGTTTTGTAAAACATCAAGCTCCAACATATAAAATAAAAAGCATGTTTCAATATTTTACGTTCGAAATTAAAATGCTAATTGCATATCATCAATTATAAAATATGGAGAAAAGAAATTTAATTCCTAGAATATATTATCAATAGGTTTTTTTTTTTTTGGTTCCCAGTTTTATTTATTTATATAAATTGATTTTCAAATATATCAATTTATGGATCTTAGAATTGTGATTTTTTTTACCTAATTAACTCTAAAAGTTAATTTATAGGATGATGGTTGTTTCCTATTCACACTTAACACTTTTGATGCGCTTGATATGTAGATAATACAATGAGTAATATTTTTTTTTAATATGGATAGACTCTAATATCATTTTAGAATTATTAATGTTTGGTTTAACTCAATTTTAAAAGTTACATAATAAGGTGAGGATTATTTCTCAATATATATTCACCCTATTCGACTTGCTAAGAAGTTCAACTTTTGACAGAAACTTGGAAACCAGAACAATACTAATGAAACATCTTTTATAAAGAACATTGCATACTCTAAGATACATCAACTCACATAAAAGACCTGCATTAAAAAAAACTCACATAAAAGTCATGACAGAATCCAAGTATAAAAGGATAAATGTATATATGACCAGTAAATAAAATTAAAACATGAAAAGAAAGACGAACATAAGATTGAGGAAAGAGTATGTACCTTTATATTAGACATCAAAGCATTATCAGTTTGTTTATGATTCCTTGGAGTACTAGAGATTAGGGCGGATGTCAAAATCATTGAGTTTTGGGCCAATCCAATGACGAATGAGTACTTGGGGAACATGTTTGATGATCTCATAATCTTGACCTTTTTTTGGATCAATACTCTCAACAAGCTCAGTTGACATATCACGGAAGTCAATAACTTGTTATCCAAGGCTTTGATGCCTGAGGATAGCTTCTTGAGATGGGGGATTTTGGCAATTATAAAATATTCAAGAGAAAGCAAACTTCCTTTATCTATTAAGACAGAATTTACTCTATTCAAGCGAGCTAGATAGTTCCTTGAATTTTGGAAACCCTTCACTTTAAAATGCAAAATTTCACCACCATAGGCATTGTCCCAAATACCAAGCTTCAACAAATTTGGCAAGTTTTCTAGCGATCTTAAAAGATCATCTTTCAAATTGCATAAACCCAGTCTTATCTCATCAAGATACTCAAGTTTTGAAATCCAATTAGGCATCTTCTCCATTCTTGTTTTCAATTTAAGTCGTCGAAGTTGGGGTAGGGATGATATAAGGTTCAAGTCAATGATTTCATCCTCACCTATTGCAGTGATATTAAGTGATTCAAGGTGTTTCATCTCTACCACGGAAGCACATATTGCATTCCCATATTCCCTCCGAACACGCCTTAAGCCTAATTTCCTTAACTGCCATAAGAAGTTCATCTCTTGGATGAGATCTATCCCACCATGATCTACCTCCACATATCAAAGTCTTAATAGGGAAGTCAAGTTTTTAATACCCTTTTTCATTAGCACACCAGTTATAAATCCGAAGAGAGAATAACGTGCTTCATAGTTTCGATGGAAAGCAAGAAGATGTCTTAACTTTTTTAGCATGTTTATTTCACTTGGTAACTCATGAACCAACGTGTCTCTTACGTCCAAGGTCTCTAAGTTCTGCAACTTACCAAGAGATTTAGGAAGAAATGTACTTTCGTACCCCTTAGATTTAGGTACCTTAAGTGAAAAAGATTCCCTAAATTTCCTGAAATATAATTTAAGGATGTACCATCAAGGTCGAGTACTTTCAAAACCCTTGACTTTGAAGATAAGAGTCCCGTGAAAAGCTCAAGCAGTCCTCCTTTTCCAAAAACATGAATAGCACGAATGTGCGTGTAGTTAGTGCTCTTCAACACTTTGTTTGAACTAGTGTCTACAGATAGGCGTCTAGTTGTTCCACTTGTGGCTGACTCATCACCTATATGCACAAAATGGCAAAACCACGAGTCGACCTTCAATTTTCTTACTATCATTTCATGTAATACATCATGGACTTTACAACTTTTAACTTTCCCTTCAAAGCAAACTGTTGAGACTTGAACCAGACTTCCATAAATTAACTCGGATAAGTACTCATCTGCAATTTGCTCTGAAGTTCTTCTTCCATCAGACTTAACAAAACCTTCAGCTATCCATTGTCGAGTTAACCTGTTATGATTAACGGAGTAGTCCTGTGGCCAAAATATAAAAAGCACGGTTTCAAATAGTAAGGTAGCTCATCATAACTAAGAGATAAAATCTTTGTTATACTAGTTAGATGGGCATTACGCTGCAACTCCAGGTTTAGATTTTGAGTGACCATTTGCCATTCAAACACAGTTTTTGATTTTGTTGACAGTAGACCACCAATGGCCACAATCGCCAAAGGTAGCCCTTTGCATTTTTCAACAATTTCATTTGACATACCATCCAGCTCTGCAGGACATTGCCCATCTTGCTCAAATCTAAATGCCTTCTTGCAAAAGAGTTCCCATGCTTTGTCTGGAGGCAACAGTTGTAGGTCGTGAATATGAACAAGAAAGGATTTCTTGAAAAACTCAGCAACAGGCATCAATCAGTGGTGATTATGATCCTGCTACATCTATTGTTATTAGGCTTGGCAAATTCAACTTGATTACAAAAATCTTCATGCCATACATCATCAAAGAATATCAAATACCTTTTATGCTCCAAGTATTGCCTCACTTCAGAAATTAGTGACTTCTCATCCATTTCGTGTAACATTTCTGGAAGAGGGTCTTTTGCCTCCCTACAAAATTGCTTTATTATGTCTATGAATAACCCTCTGACAGTGTATGATTCAGAAACTGTGATGCAAGCACGATAATCAAAGTGACTTATTACATTTTCACTATCAAAAACATGCTTGGCAAGAGTGGCTTTTCCAAGTCCTCCCATCCCTACCAATGAAATCACTGTTCGCTCTTCTGTGCCCTTCAACAGCCAACCAACCAATTCGTCTCTTGGCAATTTAAATCCACAATTTCAGTTTCTTCAATAAAAAGGGAACCCATTCTGGCGCTGCTGCTTGATGGTGGTTCTTGTGAAGCTTGAAACTTATACCTTTCACTTCTTTCCTTGATTACAGAAAGTGACAACTTAATGTCCTGAATCTTAGTAGCTATCTGATGGCAAGAAATTGATGTTCTTATCAGGCTTGTAATCTTGCAAATTGAAGCCTCACATCCAAGGCGGGGGACACCCTAAGGTATTCATCAATGATATCTTCTATACGAAATGATGCTTCTCTCACTTGCTTCACCCATGTTCTTATTCCATCGTTGGTGTTTGCTTCATCTGCAGCCTTTCTTTGTGCATCTTTGAGGAAGGCTTGAATGCTTTCTAGTTCATCTCTGATGTTTGAAAAATCTTTATGGATGCCTCCTAACAGGTTTGTCTCTTCTTTTAAGATTTGGAACACTTGCCACAAGGCAAATGCTACTGCAGTTTCTGCCATTTCACTCTCTCATATTGCTATTTCTCAATTATGATATTCCTATATGTATCCAGCATAAGCATTTCAGAAAAATATGGTGTTTTTTTTTTTTTTTTTTTTCCCTTTTTTCTTCCTTCGGATACAGTATTTGTGAATGTTGCCAAGGAAAATCAATCTCCAAAGTCCATGAAAAGAAACATGCACAGTTGGTGCATGACTGGCAATTTTCAACTGTCATTTGTTTTTTTTTTTTTTTTTTGGTGTACAGAAACCGTCATTTGTTTGGTTACTTATTTTTTGAAGTTGGTGATTTATGTAGATCCACCATGCTTTTTTCTATTAATTGTTTTTATAGAGCAGTGATACACGGACCGCTGTACAGTAACATCATATCCACCCAACAGCCACCCCTACTTATGTGACATTTTTTAATTAATATTTTTTTTTTAAAATTAAAAAACATTATTCATTAAAAAAAATAGAAATTCTCTCACGGATCAAAACAACATTGTTTCTCTCTCATGTTTCTTCGAAGCCATCGTGAACATCTTCGAAGTCATTGTCAGCATTCTCCGAAGCCACCATCGTCTATGTCGAAAACTATCGTCATTATCGTTAGAGGTTTTTGTTCGTCACCATCGCATGTCCTCAATGGCGTAGTTGGTAAGTGACTCCTTCTCTCGCACAGATGTTTGTATTAAAGTTCATCTTAGTCACACACAGATTGATACGTTTCTGTATAGCATAGGGTTGCAATTTTCACATGTTTGTGTTTATCGTTGGTTGAGGTTCATCTTTCTCAGGTTAGATTTGTCTATCTCTCATGTGCATTCCTTCTCTAATTTGTCATATGAATTTGTGTTTTTATTTTATATGAGAACCTTAGCTACTGTGATTTGTTCCTTTTGATTCTCATAGGGTTTGTTCTTTCAAATGGTATTAGCTTGCATATCAGATAAACCTATTAACTAATTAGTAAAAAAATGTTAACTATTTTCACCAACAGTATTAACTAGCTAACAATAATATTGAATTAAGAGGAAATCCTAAAGTTTAGCTAGACATATGTTTGAGTGTGATTTCTAGTCAATGTCTTTGTCATGCTTAAGTTAGGATTCGACAATTATTATTTTGTACAATTCAAAAATAGTCAAGGTTCATTCCATGCATGTTGAAATTACAGATTTTACTTCATGTGTGTATTATTTTTATTTTGGTATGACGAACAAGTTCCTAAATATAATTGTACTAATTTTTAAGTCATAGATGCGCCCTATATCATTAATTTGAAGGTTATGGACATAATGCTTAATGTTTCGCAATGTTTGAAAGTTGATTGTATTAGTCTCAATGGTTAACTACAATATATAGGGCTAATACATTTAAAGTATATATCATGGTTAATTCTCTTAGTATGAATGATTACTGATGTTACGATATTATTTTGTAGATTAGTACTGGGTTAACTATGTTAACCAAGATAGTTAAGATGTGACTTGACTAATTAAGTCTATAACAAACAATGATTAACCCTTTCTCGTTGGAGGTTAACTCAAATATTTCTAATATAATTAGTCAAGTCACATGTGAACAATAATTTGTTTATTTGATGCATGAATGACTCAACTTATATGAGAAAAACATGTGTCATGTATTTTGAGAATAATTCAACCTCTATCATAGGAGAAACACTAGAGCTACTTTCATTGGTTAGTTATGTCTAGTTAAAGTTATTTTAGTAACTTAATAGTTATATTCGATTGGATTTTGTTTTATATCCAAACTTTTTCTGGTTAATTATGATTGTGCAAGCTAGGTTGAAGGGAGTTCCAATTTAGGTCTTTTTTGAACTATAAACATTTTCCTCTTTTATTTATATTTTATTTGTTTTCTTTTATTAAAAGATAAAATATAATAAAATAATAAATTTTAAAGCCACCTTACGGGTGTCCCATGGGGTAAGGTACTATGAAGTGATTTGTCTAACATTTTCCTTTTTTATATTAAGCAGTCTAGATATATTTATAGTTACGTGCTCCAATGAAATGCGGAAGATCGAATTAATTAATAAAAAAACATATAGCTTTAACTTCCACGGCATCTGTACATTATGCAATTGTTTATAATCTTCAAACCATATTTATTCTTGTTTATAACCAACTTGCTGGTGAGTGATCACTTGATTATGAAAAATAATGCTTACGATTGACCACGAAGTTTTGAAGAAATGGTGCATTGGTATAGCTTTGAAATCCACCATAGATATAATAAGAAGTTTAAATTATTTTTTTTCTTCTTTAATTTATTATTTAGTCTCAATTTGATTTTTTATTTATTTTTATTTAATTTGGTCATTTAATTTTTAATATCGATTTAATTTGATCTTCTAAGATTTTTTTTTTCAATTTGATCCTCTAATTTTTAAAATCGATCCATTTTTTTTAGGAAATATGCATTTTGTAATAATTTAAAATCATTTAGTGACAATTTTAAATCGTCACAAAATGTGATTTCTTACTATTTAGACTAAAAAAATCAAATTGAATCAATTTAAAAAATTAGAGAACCAAATTTAACTAAAAAATAACTAGATGACTAAATTAAATATAAAAAATAAATTGAAGGATTAAAAACTAAATTAACATAATGATAAAATAATTAATGGTCCAAATGGTCCAAATCTTAAACTGACAACTTATTCAATGTTTATATTTTAAAGTTAAACGTTAATCCCTTTTTATTTTCAATTTAAGTTTGATAAACTTCCTTGAAATTTCCAAATAGCATTTGATTTGTCCTAAAGTCACCTTTGTTTATTGGTAGTTATTTAGAACAACCGGGTATGTGATCATGAAGACTTGACTCAGTATTGATGCGTAGGCCTTGATGCATATCTATTTTGCTTGTCTATTTAGAGGTGATGTTTATCTTAATTAATGGGGTCCTTCAGGATGGATTTATTTATGATGTCCAGGAGTTGAGTTTCTTGAAAAGGCTAAACAATACCATTTTTTTTATCGATAAATATTAATATTGTTAGTTTTTGTTAGTTGAAATTTGAACTCACTATCTTTCTCTTTTTCTCTCCCCTATTCACCACTACATTAATCTTATATTTCCTGGAACAATACCATGTTAATAGTGTAACCTATAAAATCTTCTGAAGTTGTGGTTTCTTTAGTTAGAGTGGGAAATTCTTGCCAGTTGGTTAACAAGATGCCATCATATTGGTTGTGCTTATGCCCTTCACCTTCAGCTCGACTTCAGGGCTTTTATCTTATACATGGTGTTAGAATTTTGTCATTAATAGTGTATGTTGATCATGGGCGAGCTCCTCCTTTGAGAATTATTGAATTTTGAGCAGTACAAAAAATTATAAGACCATAACTCATAATTTACCAAAAATAAAGAATTGCCGTTTCGAACCAGTTTTAAAACTATGGAGAATAACATTATTATAATTTCAAACATTTATATGAGCAAAATTAAAATATGGCATGAGGAAAAATTACCTTCACATTTCAGACACTGGCTGATGTGGGAATAGGACACGACACATAGTATTGAAATCTTTGTCCCACATTCTGACAAATAAGGACACGGGGAATATGCTTGATAAACAAATAATCGTGTCCACCTTTTGATCAGTGCTTTCTAGTCTAATAATTCATTAGGCATATCAGCAAAGCCAAGAAATTTGAATGTTTTCTAAGTGTTTGAGGCCATGAGGTACCACCTTCATTTGGGGGTTATCTTTAAATCGAAAAAAAATGAATTTTTATGTAATTATTAAAAGTGGCTTTCTACAAATTCTTTCCTTTTAGCTGCTTGGATGTGAAAAAATTCAACTGAAAATAATAAGCAGCTTACTGATTGTAATTTCTATAGATTTTATTACAATCGCATTTTGTTAATTTATTTACTATACTAACTTTAAGGATTTTGTTTTTTTTCTTTTTTTTAAAGATTTTCTTACATTATAGATTCTCTACAGAGACTGGTTTCTCAAGCTCCGTTCATTTTTCTTATTTCTAATTTTTTATCATGATAAACAAAACTAAAAAAACAAGACAAGGATAGTCAAAATAATTGGCAAGCAACATTGCTTCCAGCAACGCAGGAAATTAATCCAGTAAAATAACAAAGATACTGCATTCTGGAATTGTTTATATTTGGAAGGAACAGGAAAATATCCTGTTAAATGTAGAATATTCATTGCAAACTTTAAAGAGTAATTCCACAAACTTCAATAAAGAAAAAGAAGAAAAAATCATATTTGACTTCCAAACCAATAGAAGGCAGACTAAAGTTTAGAATACAGGAAAAATAATTGGCAAACAACAGTAGGTTCCATCATCACAACGAATCCAATGATAATACAGAAATTACATTTGTCTTTATTATGAAAATGAAAAATGTTCATTCAAATGAAGAAGTCTTGATTACAAGCTTGAAGAGCAGCTCCAACAGCCTTCAATAAAGGCCAAAATGAAGAAAAATAAGGATATATTTTATTTGGGAACAGAATATGGAAATTCGTAAATACAGAAAGAAAACAAACCCATTCACTGCTAGACATTGATATTCTGGTTGTTACAATATAAAACAAATCTTATTATTTTTTTGTTCTAGTTTTCTATTTCAAAAGCAAAAAATTTATCTTCAAAAATAGTGATCAAACAATTCCTATATATTTACCTTTTCTTCAAAATTTTGAAAACCAAATAAAAGAGTAATATGGTACAAATATGTCGGTTAAAGACGACATTAAATGCAGTGACATGATGATTCAAAAAAGAATGTCATACAAATGATTCAAAATTTGTAAGAAAAAATAAAAATAAGTCACTTGCAACATCATATCACAGTGGATAAAAAGAATTTATTGTATATCGCAATTCTTACTCCCATGACATCTTCATTTATATTTTTATTAGCAGATGCTTTGCTTCTGCCTTTCCCTAGAGTGTAATTTTCATTTTGCTGTTCCTTTTCCTTCATTTATCAATAAATAAAAAAAGTAAAAAGGAAAATTTATACATAAGTAAATAGCAGGTTGTGAGTCTGAGTATGAATATATAGGTATCTATTAGGTACAAAGATGAGAATTAATGTTTTTAAAATCTGAAAGTTGTGTTTTGTTTTTTCACCCTTATTTATATAACAAAAACACATTTTTACTGTGTTTCTATTCAAGGGACAATTTGGGAATTTAGTTAAAAGCACCCATGGGTGTAGTATCAATAGCAAAAATATAGTGTCAATAACAATATTTTAGTGATTCTGTTCAGTTTTGGTTTATTGGGCTTGCTATTTTATCTTTTCTTAATTTTATTTAAGCATAGCATATGACAATAAATAAAAAAACATATAATATGATAAGTGAGTAACAGTGGCTAAAGTGTCACATTTTTAAAAAAAAAATCCCACAATGCCACGGATGCCATAAAATTTGCTAAAATGTCACGCCACCTAATTTGTTGGCCACATAAGCGAAATCCATGGGCTGACATGACGTTTAATTATTGGAAGACCGATTTCGCTACACAGAATAGCGAATTACGTATGACACATGGTAAAAAATTTAAAATTGCGTATAAACTTTTCGAATAACCATAACTTTTGACTGAAACATCTGATTGAAACGAAATCGGTGGTCAAACACTCGAAACCGAGAGAATGAAGACTAAAGTTTAGAATACAAGCAAAATAATTGGCAAGCAATAGTAGGTTCCATCATCACAACGAATCCAATAATAATAAAGCAATTTCATTTGTCTTTATTATGAAAATGAAAATGTCCATTCAAATGAAGAAGTATTGATTGGAAGTTTTAAAGAGCAGCTCCAACAACCTGCAATAAACACCATAAAAGAAGAAAAATAAAATAAATAATAATAATTTAAATGGTACATTTTATTTGGCGACAGAACATAGAAATTCGTAAATACAGAAAGAAAACAAATTCATTCACTGCTAATTGAAATATTTCTAATCCATTCACAAGCTTCAACATATATAATATATATAAAGCATGTTTCAATAATTTGTTACAAATTAAAATGTTGGTTGCATATCATTAAGTATAAAATATTAAGTAAGTATATAATTTATTCCTAGAATGTTGTTATCAATATTGTTTTTGTTTCTCAAAATATTTATTTATATAAATTTATTCTCGAAGTACCAATTTATATATGGATAAATTCACCCTATCCAACTTGCTAATTAGAGATTCATTTTTTTTATACGAATTGTATAGTAAAACTTGGAAAACAGAACTATACAAATGAAGCATCTTTTATAAGGAAAATTGTATATTCTATAAGATATGTCAACTCACGTAAAAGACGTGAAAAAATTCAAGTAATAAAATGTAGCCATTAATACAATTTTGGTCCCCATCTTTCACTTTTGGTTCCTCCATTTTAAAATTGTATTTAAGTCTAAAATATATCAAAAGATAAATGTATACATGACAAAGAAATAAAATTAAAACATGAAAAGAAAGACAACATATGATTAAGGGAAGGATATGTAACCATGACAGTGATACAAAGTAACCCCATGGAAAGCTGTCATGCTTAGCCAAAAGAAAAAAAGAAGAAGGAAAGGGTATGTAACTATATTACCTTCATACTAGACATCAAAGCGTTGTAAGTTTGTGTATGATTCCTTGGAGGATGAGTGAATAATGCGGACTTCAAAATCATTGTATCATGGTGTTTAATGCAGTTTGTGGGAGATGCTCATTAAAGCTTGTAATCAAGACTTCTTCGTTTGAATCGACATTTTCATTTTCCTAATAAAGACAAATGTAATTTCTTTGTTATTATTGGATTTGTTATGATGATGGAACATTGGAACCTACTGTTGCTTGCCAATTATTTTGCCTGTATTCTAAACTTCTGTCTGCTTTCTCTCTGTTTTGGAAGAAAAACGTGTTTTTTTTTTTTTTTTGTTTATTGAATATATGTGGAATTACTCTTCAAAGTTTGTAACGAAGACTTCTTCCTTTAAAAAGACATTTTTGTGTTACTTCCTAATATTGACAGTTGCAGTATCTTTGTTGTTTACTGGATTAATTTGTTCCATTGCTGGAATCAACTGTTGCTTACAAATTTTAAATGTCCTCTTGTTTGTTTGTTTTTTTATCATGATAAAATTAGAAAAATAGAAAAATGAACAGAGCAAAAGATTTCCCAGTGTACAACTTTCGGTGGTGAAAATGCATTAAACTCTTTAAATATACCCTATTAATTAAAAGAACAGAAGAATCAGGTTTAAAGTAAGAGCACAAAAATGGAATCTATGATCAGATAAACTTATGCCATAGAGGAGGACTCCTAATGCAGTAAGAAATTCCTTTGGAGAGTGTGATTGTGGCTCAACTACCTTAGGCACTGGAACTCCCCCACCTCCTGCCACAATTGTCTTTCACACACTCTCAACAACAAATTGCCACTCTATGAAGGGGCTGCCAATCCATTTCAGACACTAACTGCTTCCTAGAAATTTTAAGAATAATGCCCAGGACCTGTGAATTTGATAAGAGTTTGAATTAATATCCAAGAACAACATACAGAACTCACCCCTTTGCCTTTTATCAACCTTTTTTTTTTTTTACCATGGATATGAAGTAGACACTATTGTGTGGAACTATGTGTAAAAATGTGTTCTGAAGTACTGCTAGTACTAAGTTACAAGTGTCAGCACCTTCCAACTCCTTCCCTCTCTAGTTTCAGTACAGGTCGCAGCATAGTAAGAATCTGTTAGTTTAATATGTAATAGAGTTCATATATTGCCAACTGACTTCAAATAATGTCATGCAGATGTTGCTTTATGTTAGATTTCAGCTTAAAACCAACTGACACTAAATGTAATTGTCAAATAGATATATAAGTTGCATCCTGAGAATTGAGACAGGCAATGTGGAACTTCCTAACATTATATGCTTCAAAGACAAAAAGGGTATAACAACTTAAAACTAATGCATGAAACAATATAATGTAGGAATGTTGGAAACATGAAATGAATGACAAGCAAACTCCTAGATCACTTTGCAATACTTCAAACTATCTATTAGTAGTTAGAAGGAACCTATTGACATTTGACAGATTTTCTAAAATGTAGAATATCATTATACATCTATAATGCCTAATTGAACAGAATTTCAGAACCGTAAAAACTTGGAAGATTCATAAGGATGAAATATCTTAATATTGTCATAGGCCTGTAACTTACCATTCAGTGTCACTAAATTTGCTACAATTTGTTTACTAAAAATCCATCTTTCTCATCATCTAATAGGGATGCCAAAAGAAAACCAAATATAGCAACAAGAACAACATACAAAAATCAAGCTAGTATTTCACATTTCTCTGTGAAGGCACTTGTTCTCTACGGGAGTAGCACCTTTTGGGCTAAATTTCAGAACATGTGAGCAATATAAAATAAGCTCTAAAATAAAAAATAAAACAATCAAAACAGACAATGGAAGTCAACTCATCAGATTTAGAATCACTCAACGATAACAAATAAAAAGGTAGAGATAAAAAGGAAAACCTGGTTTGATTAAAATGTTGCGACAAATTACGCCTGTGGCAATAGGGGGAGTGATATTGACTGGAAAAAACATCCTATTGGAACTTACAAGCTCAATTATTTTGGTGCTGTCTCATGAATTTTCTGACCTTGGTGTCAGTTTCTCAATTTTACGACTACTGTCTGTCTTTCTGTAGTCTCCATTTGTTGGGGAGACATTGCTGCTACTTTGGGCTGTTTAGCCCCTCTTAGTCTAAGGAGTGAGAAAAAAATGGTGCTGTTTAACTCTTAGCAGTGAACTTTAAAGGTGCTTATATGGTGGTATCTTTAGATATCATCAGTTCATATCATCCAGGCTCTTTGAAATCTGCTTGTTCTAGGAAAATTAATATTGAGCCTGGTTTTTCAGAGCAAGTGAGGTTGCACTTGTGGAGGTGCATATTCATTGGATTTGGATTCAGAGTGTGTTAAAAACTCAACACTTGGAGGTTTAAAATCATCAAAATCTGTTTCATAGCATTTAAACGTTTTGAATTACATATTTTCTGGCGGCATTAAACTGCTAAAAAACTTACCACCACTAAAAGTAATAAAATAATAAAATATTTCTGACACATCATTATTTAACAGTCAAAATAGAAAGAAGGACTAAAACTTTGAGAAATATTGTTGATATTTGAAAAAAAGTTTCTATTTGATAAAAAATAAAGTAATCATAGAATTTTATTAGAATATATAGGAAAAAAAGTTGAAAGACTTTGAACATTCAACGAAAAGTTTAGGGATTAAACCAGAAATCTAAAAAAATTTAAAGAATAAAAACACAGTTTACCTTTTAATAATTAATGGTTTTTAATTAAATTATAATTAAGTTAATAAATCTATAAATTATGATTATTAGTTAATAATCTAAAAGATTAACTAAAATCATTAATTTATAAAAATTAAGGAATTGTTGGATTTATTGCTAAAATATCAATATTAAACCCAAGACTTCGGCCGGAAGACCAGTGGCCCAAACAGAAGAAAGAATCAATTATATATTTTTTTTTATTTCATCTACTTTTATATGAATAGACTAATTATATAATTTAGCAAAATATAAGACTAATTATCTTTTTAAGATTTTTATTATAATTATAGTGAGTTGAACTCCCAGTAAATTACAGCGAGTTAGTTCATCATAATCACCGGTGACTTGATAATTTTGTTTTGCGAGGCAATAAATTGATAACTTATTCGAACATTAACCCTATTTGATTTGCCAATGAATAGCTCCACTACATTTGTCAACAAAAAAGTCAACTATAATTTCATCCATATATTACTGACTAATAAAAAGCTGAATATATGTAACATAAGAGACAATCGGGGCGATTATTGCCCCCCACAAAGTTTTAAAATAATCTAATATACATGTATAATTATAAACTGCCTTCAGAATATGAAATACAATATAAAAATTTAATTCATAACGTAAGTTTGCCGCCCACAATTACATAAAGATTGTCTTCACAAGATAAAATATTAATTTATGGATCCATCACTTTTGAGGTGCATAGATGTAGACAAAAGAAAGAGAGAATAAATGTGATGAGATAGCAAATGAAGTGAAGAAAAATGACATAAGGCCAACAAAGGTTTGTTCAATAAGAAATATATTCATATTCTATAAGAATATGAATTCGATTTTTTTGTTATTAATGTAAGAATTCTGTTAATGAATAATTAAAAAATATTTCTCTAAATGTTTATTAAGCTTTCAGATAATTTAAGAATATTTTTAGTGATAGATTCAAAATTAAGATTTTACATCATTTTTTAATAGATCGCATATTTCTTCCCATTTTTTTGTGGTAGATCTCAAAATGAGATCTTAAGAAAAGAGGAAAAAAATTATTTCTTTTTGAACACAGTAAATATTTTCAGATTTTTTTTATAAGAATTCATTCTACTTGAATATCTGTTCACATTCTTTATTGAAAATTTGAAATATCCAGTAAAAATTAGATATTGAGTTCGAAATTCTTATTCAAGATCTCACATTAAAATACTCTAACATTTTTTAAATAAAAAAAAATCTGAAAAAGAGATACAAAATAAGGATTGTGGTGGTCCAATCAAGCAGCCGAGTTGTTACCTTTTGGCAGGATGCACTGTAACTGGATAGGTTTTCCCATTTGTAAGTCTCGTCTAGAACAGGCCTCAAACCAGTCCAAAACAACTAAAGTTTCCAATTTACTTATGTTAATCAAACATAATAGTTTGGTATAATGTTCGGAAGATTTGATATTGCTCGACAGATGCCGTGGAGGTGAACGATATATATATATATATATATATATATATATATATATATATAATTAATTACTAACCTAGGAGTTCCTCGTTCTATTTCAGAAGCCTTCATAACATAAAATCCAGAACAACTTCACGGTGATTTAGACGGTCTTATTAATCCTTTTTCTAAATATTCATTAATTTCCTTTTTACAATGTTCTAAATATTGTTGGTTCATTTGTATGGGTCTAGCTTTAGTAGGTATATCTTTTTCATTAAAATTATCTATATAAGGCAATCCTATTTCATATTTCTTCCTATGCCAAAAAGCTATTGGATTATTTTCGCATA
>PYAF01002842.1:358252-409047 GCA_007407185.1 Glycine tomentella | reverse complement strand
GGAAATTTTTCTGTAAACTCTATCGATCTTTGTATTGGTATTATAGTTCCCTGATATATTTCATATCCTAAAAATCTTACTTTTGTTTCAAATAATTTTATTTTCTTTTCTGAGACTACCAATCCATTTTCTTTTATAATTTCTATAAATACTTCTAAGTGTTCTATGTGTTGATTAATATTTTTAGAATAAACTAACACATCGTCTAAATATACTATAGTAAAATGAGAATATTTGTAAAATATGTCGTTCATGATATTTTGATATTCACTTGGTGCATTTTTTAGTCCAAAGGGCATTACATTCCATTCGTAATGACCAAAAGGCACCACAAAAACAGTTTTATATTTATCTTCCTCTCTCACCGAAATTTGATAGTATCCTGATTTCATATCAAATTTGGAAAAAATAGATACATTATATAGTCTTTTAATCAAATCTGGTTTATTTGGTAAAGGGTATCTTATCCATTTTAAATATTTATACCAGTTCCAATATTGTAATGATCATATACATATCAGCGTAATTATTGAATATCAAAATATTTTCCTAAGATTTATTAATAATATATATATATATATATATATATATATATATATATATTACGCCTTCCGCATAAAGGTATATTACATAATAAAAAAACATGTACACAGATAGAATCACATGAAAGTTTTGAATTACGGAATAATAAACTCCTTCAATAGAAAAAAGCATGGTCTACACCGACTTGACATAAAATAAGTAACCAAACAAATGACCGTTTCTTTTCGTTGACTTTAGAGATTAATTTTCCTTGGCAGCATTCACAAATAGAGTAGCCAAAAGAAAGAAAAACGGAAAAAAAAAAAAAAAAACACCATACCTTCTGAAATGCTTATGCTGGATACATATGAGAACAGCATAATTGCAGAGTAGCAATATGAGATAAGAGTGAAATGGCAGAAACAGCAGTATCTTTTGCCTTGGGAGAAGTTTACCAAATCCTAAAGGACGAAACAAAGCTGCTAAGAGGCATCCACAAAGACTTTTCAGACATCAAAGATGAACTAGAAAGCATTCAGGCCTTCCTCAAAGATGCAGATAGAAGGGCTGCAGATGAAGCAAACACCAACGATGGAATAAGAACATGGGTGAAGCAGGTCAGAGAAGCATCATTTCGTATAGAAGATGTCGTTGATGAATACCTCAGGGTGATTCATGGGGTTCAACATCTTGGATGTGGGGCTTCAATTTGCAAGATTACACACCTGATCAGCACATCGATTTCTCGTCATCAGATAGCAACAGAGATTCAGGACCTTAAATTGTCACTTTCTGTAATTAAGGAAAGAAGTGAAAGGTATAAGTTTCAAGTTTCACAAGAACAACCATCAAGCAGCAGCTCTGGAGGGATAGAAGGTAGTAGATGGCATGATCCTAGAATGAGTTCCCTTTTCATTGAGGAAACTGAAATTGTAGGATTTGAATTGCCAAGAGATGAATTGGTTGCTTGTTTGTTGAAGGGCACAGAAGAGCGCACAGTAATTTCTGTGGTAGGGATGGGAGGACTTGGAAAAACCACTGTTTCCAAGCACGTCTTTGATAGTGAAAATGTAAAAAGGCACTTTGATTGTCGTGCTTGCATCACAGTTTCTCAATCATACACAGTCAGAGGGTTATTCATAGACATGATAAAGCAATTCTGTAGGGAGACAGAATACCCTCTTCCACAAATGTTACATGAAATGGATGAGAAGTCATTAATTTCTGAATTGAGGCAATACTTGGAGCATAGAAGGTACTTGATATTCTTTGATGATGTATGGCATGAAGGTTTTTGTGACCAAGTTGAAATTTCCATGCCTAATAACAATAAAAGAAGCAGGATCATAATCACCACTAGACTGATGCAGGTTGCTGAGTTTTTCAAGAAATCCTTTCCTGTTCATGTTCACAGCCTACAACTGTTGCCTCCAGAGAAAGCATGGGAACTCTTTTGCAGGAAGGCATTTAGATTTGAGCTAGGTGGGCAATGTCCAGCAGAGCTTGAAGGTATGTCAAACGAAATTGTTAGAAAATGTAAGGGGCTACCTTTGGCGATTGTGGCCATTGGTGGTCTATTGTCAACAAAATCTAAAACTGTGTTTGAATGGCAAAAGGTGAACCAAAATCTAAACCTGGAGTTTCAGCGTAATGCCCATCTAACTAGTTTAACTAAGATTTTGTCTCTTAGTTATGATAACCTGCCTTACTATTTGAAACCATGCCTTTTGTATTTTGGTATATATCCAGAGGACTACTCCATTAATCACAAAAGATTAACTCGACAATGGATAGCTGAAGGATTTGTTAAATCTGATGGGAGAAGAACTACAGAGCAAGTTGCAGATGAGTACTTATCTGAGTTAATCTATAGAAGTCTTATTCAAGTCTCGAGCATTGGCTTTGAAGGGAAGGTTAAAAATTGTCAAGTCCATGATTTATTACATGAAGTGATCGTAAGAAAAACGGAGGACTTAAGTTTTTGCCATTTTGTGCATGAAGGTGATGATGAATCAGCCACAATTGGAACAATTAGACGCCTATCTATAGACACTAGTTCCAACAATGTGTTGAAGAGCACTAACAACACACACATTCGTGCTATTCATGCTTTTAATAAAGGAGGACTGGTTGACATTTTTATGGGTCTCTTATCTTCGAAGTCTAGGGCTTTGAAAGTAATCAACCTTGAAGGTACATTGTTAAGTTATGTTCCTAGTAATTTAGGGAATCTTTTTCACTTAAGGTACCTAAACCTAAGGAATACTAAAGTACAGGTTCTTCCTAAATCTGTTGGGAAGTTAAAGAACCTAGAGACCCTGGATATAAGAGATACGTTGGTTCATGAGTTTCCAAGTGAAATAAACAAGCTCAAACAGTTACGATATCTTCTTGCTTTCCATCGAAACTATGAAGCTGAGTATTCTCTGTTGCGATTTACAACTGGAGTTGTAATGAAAAAGGGTATTAAAAACTTGACTTCCCTACAAAAGCTTTGCTATGTGGAGGTTGAACATGCAGGAATTGATCTCATCCAAGAGATGAGATTTTTAAGGCAGTTAAGGAAGTTAGGCTTAAGGTGTGTTCGAAGGGAACATGGGAATGCAATATGTGCTTCAGTGGAAGAGATGAAACACCTTGAATCACTTAATATCACTGCAATAGCTCAAGATGAAATCATTGACTTGAACTCTATATCATCCCTACCCCAACTTCGACGACTTCATTTGAAAGCAAGACTGGAGAAGATGCCTAATTGGATTTCAACACTTGAGTTTCTTGTTAAAATAAGGCTGGCTTTATCCAATTTGAAAGATGATCCGTTGAGATCGCTAGAAAAGTTGCCATGTTTGTTGCAGGTTAATATTTGGGACAATGCCTATGATGGTCAAATTTTGCATTTTCATAGTGGAGGTTTTCCAAAATTGAAGGAATTGAGTCTTGATCGGTTGAATAGAGTAAATTCTATCCTCATAGACAAAGGAGCTTTGCTTTCTCTTGAAAATTTTAAACTCAACAAAATACCCCATCTCAAGGAGGTACCCTCTGGCATCAAAGCCTTGGATAACCTCAAAGCTCTTGATTTACTTGATATGCCAACTGAATTTGTTGAGAGCATTGATCCACAAAATGGACAAAATTATTGGATCATCAATCATGTTCCCCTTGTATTCATTCGCCACTGGATTGGCCCAAAACTCGATGATTTTGAAGTCCGCACGATTCGCTTGTTCTCCAGGGAGTGATAAACAAACTCATAATGCTTTGATGCCTGAAAGTATGCACCTTTTCCTCGATCATATGTTTGTCTTTTTACTGTTTTCTTTTCTTTTCCTGTTTTAATTTTATTTAGAGTAAATTACTCTCTCCATTTTAAGATTTATAGGTGCTTCTAAGGTCCTTACACATACCATATTTAGTTCCTTGTATTCCTTGTCGTGGGGACTAAAAGGGATTAAAAGTCATTAAAAATTGTATGTGTAGACTAGAGACTAAAAAGAAAAGTTTTTAAATATAGAGACTAAAAGAAAATGTTTTTGTAACTATAAAAATCAAATAAGTAATTAAATTTTATTAAAAAGTGAATAAAAATAGAAATGACACGAATATGAAATGAGAGATCAAATAGGATTTACTATCACTTTAATTCTTAAACTTTTTAGAATTTGTGTTTTTAGTTATTGAACTTTTTCTTACCGGTGTTTATTGCAGGTTGTGGGAGCTGCTCTTTAAAGCTGGTAATCATGACTTCTTCATTTGAATGGACATTTTCATTTTCAACATAAAGACAAAATTAATTTCTTTATCATTTGTGGATTTGTTGTGATGAAGGAACCTTCTGTTGCTTCCGATTATTTTGTCTGTATTCTAAACTTTAGTCGGCCTTCTCTTGGCCTTGGAAGGCAAATATGATTTTTTTTTTTAAGCAAAGGTTGTCGAATTACTCTTTAAAGTTTGTGATATAGATTTGACAATTGCAGTATAATTGTTATTTGACTGGATTAATCTGTTGTGTTGCTGGAATCAATTGTTGCTTACCAATTATTCTGACCGTCCACGTCTTTTTTTTTATCAGAATAAAATTAGAAAAATAAACAGAGAATGAGATTTCCCAAGCCTGTAAAGAATCTATAATGTAAAATCCTACAATAAAATCTATAAACACAGAGACTTTAAAGTTAGTATAGTAAACAAAATGCGATTGTAAGAAAATCTATAGAAATTATAATCACCTTAAGAATAAATTTCTTTTTCAGTAGAATGTTTTTCTCATATCAAATAATTAGATAAAAAAGCCAGCATCCATGAAATTCTAAGAACAATACCCAGGACCTGTGAATTTGTAAGAGATTGAATTAATATTCAAAAGCAATATGTAGAACACACCCCTTTGCCTTTGATCAACTTATTTTTACCATGGATATGAAGTAGACACTTTTGTGTGAAACTATGAAGCAAGGACACCTCTTTTGTTTGAAGTGTCGCCGTGTTGGACATATTTCTGACACCGACACTTGACTGACACTTCTTATTATGTTTTCAATTTAAAAATGAGTTTTTGTTGTCTTGGACACTTGAGGGGACAACTTTACACACTAAGGCTTTAACACCATAAGTTGTTGCTCCCTTTCTATGTCCCCAATGCTACTAGTCTATCCATTCCTTAGTTTTCATAGACCTTTCTTCTCTTTTGTGGCTTTATTATCCGATCCTGCTACATTGTATAAAAAGGTTAGATATATAACTCTGCAGAGTGGCAATAAGTTCAAATTGGTAGCAAAACATGCTGACACATGGAAGGCAGAGATATGTGAATCACGACTTCCAATTAAATAAAACAACCATCATCATGCAGATGCTGTGTTTTCTGTTTTACAGACAGAAAAGGGTATAACAACTTAAGCGTAATTCATGAAGCAATATAAGGCAAAAATGTTGGAATGAACGAAAAGAAACCTCCTAGATTAGTTTGCAATACTTCAAATTAATCTGTCAGTAGTTATAAAGAACCTATTGACATTTGCCGCTTTTCTAAAATGTGGAATACCACTATTCGTCTACAATGCCTAAATGACCAGAATTTCAGAACCGTAAAAACTTGCAAGGTTCATAACCATAAAATTTCTTAATATTGCCATAGGTCTGTCTGTACCTTACCATCCAATGTCACTAAATTTGGTACAAAACTACTTACCATAATTCCATACTTAAATGGTTAATCTTTAATGTGGTGAGTGGTGATGAAGAGGAGAAACATAGAAACTAAAGCCAATGTGGTGCATTGGTGCAGAGAATTTAAACATTAGTTGAAGGAGGATGAACAAGAACTGGGCACATTCAGAAAATAAGCCTTAGAAACAAACAGACAGGGCTTGGCAAGTGCTTTAGAAGCTAACACAGCGGAGGTAATCTTAGTAAAATGTAATATCGTGTTTGTTGGAGTCGAGCTGTAAAGAAAATTGCAAAGTGGGATTCAGGTGTTGCTACTGCTAAGAGGCATCCACAATGATTTTGTAGACATCAAAGATGAACTACAAAGCATTCAAGCCTTCCTCAAAGATGCAGATAGAAGGGCTGCAACTGAAGCAAGCACCAGCGAATGGGTGAAGCAAGTAAGAGAAGCATCATTTCGTATAGAAGATGTCATCAATGAATACCTCAAGGTAATTCATGTGGTCCAAGTCCAACCTCCTGGATGTTCTGCTTTAATCTGAAAGAATACAAGCCTGATCAGAACATTGATTTCTCGTCATAAGATAGTAAATGAGATTCAGAATGGGATAGAGGGATAGAGGAAAGTAGATGGCCTGATCCTAGAATGGGTTCCCTTTTCATTTAAGAAACTGAAACTATAGGATTTGAATTCTCAAGAGATGAATTGGTTGGTTGGTTGTTGAATGGCACAAAAGACCGCACAGTGATTTCAGTGGTAGAGATGGGAGGACTTGGAAAAACGACTCTTGCCAAAAACGTTTTTGATAGTGAAAATGTAAAAAGCTACCTCAATTGCCATGCTTGCATCACAGTTTCTCAATCATACACTGTCAGAGGGTTATTCATAGACATGATAAAGCAAATCTGTAGGGAGACAACAGACTCTATTCCACAAATGTTACACGAAATGGATGAGAATTCACTAAATTCTGAATTGAGGCAATACTTGGAGCATAAAAGGTACTTGATATTCTTTGATGATGTATGGAGAAAAGATTTCTGTGACCAAGTTGAAATTTCCATGCCTAATAACAATAAAAGTAGCAGGATCATAGTCACCACTAGAGCCATGAATGTTGCTGAGTATTTCAAGAAATCCTCTGTTGTTCATGTTCATAACTTACAACTGCTGCCTCCAGACAAAGCATGGGAACTCTTTTGCAAGAATGTATTTAGATTTGAGCTAGATGGGCAATGTCCTGCAGAGCTTGCAGGTATGTCAAATGAAATTGTTAAAAAATGAAAGGGGTTACCTTTAGCGATTGTTGCAATTGGTGGTCTATTGTCAAGATAATCAAAAACTGTATTTGAATGGCAAAAGATCAGTCAAAATCTAACCCTTGAGTTGCAGCGTAGTGTAAGTAATATTTTATCTTAGTTATGATGGTTTGCCTTACTATTTGAAACCATGCATTTTGTATTTTGGAATATATCCAGAGGACTACTCCCTTCATCATAAAAGGTTAATTCAACAATGGATAGCTGAAGGGTTTGTTAAATCTGATGGGTGAAGAACTTTAGAGCAAATTGCAGATGAGTACTTATCCGAGTTAATTTATTGAAGTCTAGTTCATGTCTCAAAAGTTGGTTTTGAAGCGAAAGTTAAATTTTGTCAAGTCCATGATTTATTACATTAAGTGATCAGAGGAAAAGTGAATGACATAAGCTTTTGCCATTTTGAGCGTGAATGCAATGAATCAACCACAAGAGGAATAACTAGACGTCTATCTATAGACCCTAGTTCCAAAAACGTATTAAAGAGTTGTAACATCTCACACATTCGTGCTATTCATGCTTTTGGAAAAGGAGGACGGCTTGAGACTTTTATGATGGGTCAATTATCTTCAAAGTTTAGCTTGGAAGTCCTTGAACTTCAAGGTACATCATTAAATCTTGCTCCCAATATTTTAGGGAATCTTTTTCACTTAAGATACCTAAATCTACGGGGTACGAGCGTACAGGTTCTTCCTATATCTGTTGGTATGTTGCAGAACTTAGAGACCTTGGATATAAGAGATACGTTGATTTGAGTTACCAAGAAAAATAAACAAGCTTAGAAAGTAGCGACATCTTCTTGCTTTTCAGTGAAACTATGAAGCAGATTATTCTCTTTTGGTATTTACAACTGGTGTGAAAATGAAAAAAGGTATTGAAAAAATGACTTCCCTACAAAATCTCTTTTGTGTGGACGTAGATCATGGGGGAATAGAGCTCATTCAAGACATGAAAATGTTAAAGAAGTTAAGGAAGTTAGGCTTGAAACGTATTCAGGGGGATTTTGGAATGTAATATGTGCTTCAGTGGCAGAGATGACAAACCTTGAAACAGTTAATATCAGTGCGATAGGTGAGGATGAAATCATTGAGTTGAACACTACATCACCCGTACCCCAACTTCGACATCTTAAATTGAATGCAAGACCGGAGAAGATGCCTAGTTGGATTTCGAAACTTGACTTTCTTGTTAAGATGAGGCTGGGTTTATCCAACTTGAAAGGTGATCCATTAAGATCACTAGAAAACTTGCCAAATTTGTTCAAGCTTAGTATTTGGGACAATGCCTATGATGGTGAAATTTTGCATTTTCAAGGTGGAGGATTTCCAAAATTGAAGAAATTGAATTTGGCTCGCTTGAACAGAGTAAATTCTATCCTCATAGACGATGGAGCTTTGAATTCTCTTGAATTTTTTAAACTTGCCAAAATACCACATCTCAAGGAGATATCCTCTGGCATCAATGGTTTGGATAACCTTAAAGTTATTGACTTCCTTGATATGCCAACTGAATTTGTTGAATTGGCCCAAGATTCAATAACTATGAAGTCCGCACTATTCACTGGTCCTCCAAGGAGTCATAAATAAACTGATAATACTTTGATGTCTAAATGAAGGCACATACCCTTTCCTCAATCATCTGTTTATATTTTTCAGATTTTGTTATTTTCATTTTTTAATTTTATTTACCTGTCATATACACATTTGTTCTTTCATGCTTGCTTAATCATTAAAGCTGTTTCCATTTTATATCATACATTTTTATGGTCTGATTCTGTCATTTCTATTACATGTGTTGGAGTATCTTAGCAAATATAAAATATGTTTAATTTTCCTAGTTCTGGCTTCTAAAAAAATTTAAAACAACTCAACCCTGTTTTAAAAGTTGTACCTTTATTTCTGTAGT
The DNA here is from genome assembly GCA_007407185.1 of Glycine tomentella. Classification (NCBI taxonomy): domain Eukaryota; kingdom Viridiplantae; phylum Streptophyta; class Magnoliopsida; order Fabales; family Fabaceae; genus Glycine; species Glycine tomentella. The sequence continues at coordinate 400,131 of PYAF01002842.1, read as the reverse complement.
AGCAAATTTATAAATAAGTGAACAATTCTTCCTCTATTAATTTAAAACTGTTTTTAACATCACCTGATCAGAGATATATATATATATATATATATATATATATAAAGAATTTCTTTTATATATAGATAGAAGATAGATGGATGAGTGGATGGAAATTTGTAACAATTAGAATATCAATGTCTAGCAGTGAATTGATTTGTTTCTTTCTAGCTTTACCAACTTACATATATTCTGTCCCCAAATAAAATGTGTCCTTTATTAAAAATTTATTAAAAATTATAATATTATAAGAGGAACTCGTTAAAAGAAGCAGAGAGTTACCAAAATTTGTGATTTTCAATAAATTTTAGCTCATAAAAGAGTGTATGTTTAAAAAAGTGTACTAGAAAGTGCATTACTAACATTTGTCTTGTAAAATATATCTTAATTTAAGTTTTATTTTTTTTATTTCATAATTTAATTATACACAATGTTAAAAATGATATATTACAATAATAAATCAAGTTGATTCGATCTTGTTCCTAAGGGTCAGATTCGGGTTCAAGAAATTATTAAGTTTATGCTAATTTATCATTATATTTCATTCATTTTAAAAATTACCAAATTAGAGAATATTTATAAGAAATGAAAATTTTACCCTTCCTTTCACTCCAAAACTTCACTCACAAAAATCCTTGAGGAAAATATTCTCCATCAATTAGATGATGTTTTTCAAATTCGTTGCTTTTTTTATGTAGTCGACATCCATTGAGATATTTTTTTCTTTCCGACTGAGGTGCAGAAAAATAGAAAAATATTTTATCAGGCAACAAATATCTTGAATAACCCAACATGATTAATTCAGCTAATAACCAAGCTTAACCAAGAGTTTGATCCTGAACTAGTAAGGTGGTTGTCAACTAACAATATCCATTTAAATCTAAAAGTGCATGAAGCTAACATTTCTATTAAGAGAAAAACTACATCTGCTAGCTACATGAGAACAAATACAAACCAGAAAAGATAAAGAGAGGGGGTCATCAGACACTTAGCATGGGACAGATACAGTGATTACTAGAGGATAGTCATCATAGCACTAGTACGTACTTACTCTGCTACTGTTACCATGAGCTTCCTGCAGAGTTAATCCCCCAAAGGGTATGTTATTTACCCTTCCTCGTCATAATCTTCTTCATCCTCTTCTAGTCGACCACCTAGGTTTGCAAGCTGCATAGTGTCAATGCCCATCTTGTCCACATCAGATAGGGACCAGCCTGGAATTTCTTCATGTTTAATGTCCATGGCAGTGTCCGTGGCAGTGGGCTCAGGCAATGAAGTCGGAACAGCTGTGCCAGAATTTTTGTCTTCGTTTTCATTTAAGTTAGCATTCAGATCAATGTTACAAAAAGATTGAGTACTTTCCTCAGAAACCACAAAGTTCTCCTTTGGTAACTCCTTGGATTGTGGACCATTATCTATTGGCACATTAGTGTTGGGAATATCATTGCTACTTTGCTGAATAGAGGTGCAAGGCTCGGATTCAACCTGCTGATGACAGATATCTCTTTCAATAGTTCGAGCCCCTCGACCACGGCCTCTTCCTCTACCTCGGCCTCTTCCCCTGCCAGGAGTGCCAGTGTGGCCCAACTCACACTGCAATAAAACAAAAAACGACGTTCACAAAAACAATAGAGTCCATGACTAAGCCATTTTACACACAAGACACCGATTCAGAATAACTTTAACGAAAAATATTACTTTAAAAAGAGAAACAAAATATCCACTTAAGATCACATACTCGTAGTAATTTAATCATTACAAAATTGGAGATTAGAGAAACTTCAACATTATAACTAGATATAATTCAATTGTAGAATTAGCAGAAATCATTTTCTGTGAGGGGTTATGAGATGGTATAAGAATGATATTATTTAAGAAATATAACTAATTATGAATTATCCAGGTTTTTCATGAAAGTGCAATTACCATCTTACTCCTCTTAGCCTCTTCATCACTGTAATTGCCGTCATCACCAGCAGCTTTCCTGGTAGAATGTAGCATTCTTAACTGCTAATTGCTTATATAGATAGTTAAATAAGAAGTATAGAAAAAGATAAAGGCTATTGAAATTCAAACCTTCTCTTTGGAAGTGCACGATCATCCGCTCCAGCCTCTGAATGGCCATGGCCATGCCCATAGTCAGGAACTCTGCTGACAATGTCTCTCAGAAAGTCAAAAACATTATAACTTTGTACACAATGTTTCCTGCAATTTTCATTTACCACTGGTTAAACTAGGCTTGCTGTATATTCAACCTATAAATGAGATGGAGAAACAGGAAAGAGAAGTGGTATTATGTCATACATTAAACAGGTCCTGAATGTTACATTGTTTAATTTAACAATGTCAGAGAAAGTCAATTTCTAACTCCTAGATTGGTTACAGGTCCCCATTCTTCAGTTCTATCAACTACTCAGGGTTTTTAGTTAACATGGTATCACGCAGGCAAGTGATAGTCATCTTCTGTTCAAATATAGCACAAGATACGAAAGGAATTACAAATTGGACATACATTTAATGTAAATTATGAAGTCACCTATTTTTTCAAGGCAAAGATGCTATTTTTGTAGTGGTGGACAAATAAACAAACTCTGCACATTTTTTCCCTTTAACTCAACCATTTTCAGCTAAAGAGGTGGTTCATTGCATGGATTTCTATCCTCAATTATCTCTGATAGAGACCAACTTTTCATGATTGTAAAGAATTGTTTGGAGGGAAGGAACTCAATTTCATATGAGCACCACTTATAATCCCCAAATGGATGGGAAATGGAAGTAGTTAACTGATAACCAGAGGCATAGTTATGGTACTTGACAGGAACAAGGCCAAAACAGTGGGTCCTTCACTTAGCTTGGGCAGAATTTTGGTTCAACATGAATTACAATGTTTCTACAAAAATGTCCCCTTTTTGTGCTATGTGTGGTCAAGAACATCCCTAGTCGCTAAATGAACAATTATTTCATCTAAAATTAATCATGTTAATCGGTTGACCCAACATAGGGACGCCTTGCTGCATGAGCTATGAGCCAATTTAATTAAGGCCTAAAGATCAAATGAGAAAATATGCTAATCAATTAGAGGAACAAGTTTTCTTTTTATCAACTAAAGGAACGTGTTAAATGACTTTTTCCGATCAAAAGCACATTTCAATAAATTCTCCCAAGAAATCAATTACGAGATATAAAACTTAAAAAGCTTATTATGTAGGATGATTTTATCATACATACCATGGAACTTGACCATCTTTAACCAAGTGATGAGGACTAGGAATTTTGCTACCTCAATGTTTAATAATTAAACAAATTTCAGCACAGTGTAAAATAGGCCAACGAATTTCTTTTCCAAAAAATAAATAAATAAATAGGCCAACACATAGACACACTTCAATCCTAAAGGTTTATTGAAGTAAAAATAACTACAGTAAAAATATTCATTGACTTACAAATGCAATGAATTCATGGTCTTTGCTCCTCTCTGAAGGGTTATTTCATAAGTGTGGTCACAAAGATCTTGCAAAAATAACTCCAGAGCTTTAGCTGTAAAAAATTCAAGAATGATATCAGCAATATATGAGGGAGACAAGAAAAAAAAAACAATTTATGAGGGAAAAGACTGAGCTGTGGCCACGTGCTGGCTAGGTAGCATGTAAAAGCAACTTACAAACTAAAACAGGAACTGCCACCGCTATCTTTCCGACATCCTCGTCTGCTTGCATTATCTTCTTTATCCGAGCCTGCAAATTATTGTTTCCATCAGATACAGCATCCTTTTCAGATATCTCTTTCCTTAAACAATGGAACAGAAAAGAGGAAGTATTGGAACCTGAGTTATATTTTAACATTCCTATCCTATTGGTTAAGAAGAATATGATTCAACAGAAAACTTAGTTTCCATTTCATAGAATCTAATTCATCACCCCAACCCCTTCCCCTTCTGCATTTTCAAATATGATGATGAGTATCTGTTAGCTACCTAATAAAATAAAGGGTACAAGAAGCAAGGGAAACAAAGTAAGCAGAAGTATCATTAATAAGACATTTCTTCTATGCTAGGAAAGTATAATGCTGTTGTATGTTCTCCCTAACTACAAGTTAAAAGCTTCAGAAATTAGTTCAATCTAATCTTTAGGATGGCAACGTTACATAAGAACAGTGAATCAGGATTCAGGACTCAAAATATCATGTTACTATAGATTTGAAAAAACAATGTACTTGCTACCTATTCTCAGCATTGATACATAAAACAGCAAACACATGGTGGCAGGCATGACGAAAGGCATAACCATTTAGATAAATCGTATGGACCACTTAAAAATCATGATGATAATAAGGAATATATCCAAAGGAGCTATCATATTTCTAAACCCCGACCATCGCAGATGGATCACAGAATTCAAGAAAAAGCAAATTGCTTGCTGCAAATTTCCATTTCATAAGAACAATTCAAATAACTAAAACTAAAATCATAAATCACCAAAAACACCCACATGAGTATAATCACATTTTGTTTTGTAAATGGCCAATTGTATCATCCACAGGAAACAATTCTGCTCGGGTCAGGTAGGACTAATGCGAACGGAAAAACTCTCATTTTAATATTTAATGCCTTTTTTATTGGTACGGCCGATTTTACCATGATTAATCTCTGTCAAGTAACCTGACTAACCCCAATAATTAACGCATTTGAATACTCGGGCTCGGCTCGAACTTGAGGTATAAACTAAACCCATCTACTTCAATTGCTAACCCCCAAACAGATAAATTCCCAGAAATCATATTAAATTACAGTTTTACCCAATTAATTCAACCCCAAACCCAGAAACCCCAATTACAACAAACTCAATTGTAACTGAAAAGTGAAAGAAAAAATACTTACAGCGGGGAAACGGGTGTCGAGCTTCTTCCTCATGGTATCGAATTAGAGATCAATCAGGTACAGAGGAACGAAACCCCTCGACAAGAAGTAGAATTAGAAGGAGGAAAATTGGAAGCTGAGAATAGGAAATGACGAAGCGGAAGACAAAATCAAAGGAAGCGTGCGTGCGTGGCGATGTCTCAGATCCGAAGGTGGCTTTGACTGTCTCAGAAACCAACGAGGTTCTATTACTATTGATTCAGCGGAGTATTCGTCCGTACGAGGTACGAGTTTGACGAAGAAAATATTAAAAGAAAAAAAAAGACAGAAACTATTGCGATGATGACGATAGAGAGGAAACGGCTGTGAGGGGGAAGGATTCTGACAGGCCAATACATGAACAACACCTGGCAAGTGGCAACAGAAAAAATGATGACAGCAAATATGGGTTGTCGAAGGATGTTGGAATGTTACCATATCATAGAACAATGACTTGTAATTGAAATCCGATTAAATTAAACCATTCGTTAGGTTTGTATTTTAGTACCAACAACAAGCAGGGTTGTTCATAAATCAATCCAAACCCATGTGAATCGAAAAAATCAATAACCAAGTAAATTAGAAATCAAATAGATAAAAAAAAATTAAAAAATCAATTTTTTTTAATGAATCGGATTGAATTTAAAAATTAGTTTAATCCCATCTAAATTTAACTTATACACATGTATATATAATATATTTTTATTCATAAATTTATAATATTATTTTTTATTTTTTTTATTTCTTATATATTTATATAATTATCATATAATTTATACCTATTTATAAAAATAGACCATTTTTATAAATTTAGTGAGTTGTAAATTGAGCTATATAAATTTAAAGGTAGTAACTGAATATTTATCTGGTTAAAAAATATGTTAAAATAAAATTATATATGAATAAACTATTTTAACCCTACATTAAAAGCAACAACTTGTTTCCATGTCCTTCTCGGAAAAAAAGATCGATGGTGACATAAACATTGCCACACATCAAGCAGCGATCGTGCTCGTGATTTCAGCTGTGATTATACTTTTGTGGGATGTGACCACAAATTGCGGTGGAGGCAAATGATTTATAGGGTTCATGGCTATGGATAACAAGAAGGGGGAAGATAGCGTTCAGACGAAAAAAAAGGGATGTTCATATTATAGTGATGGAATAATCCAGTTCACAGGAACCATTTTCATTGTCGGTGAATGCCCAATGCCAGTATTGTAAATTCAAAATCAAATTTTCACAATTTAAAATCCTCAACAATCAATCACAATTACAAATAATAAACACCACAACATCGTTGCAACACAACAACGCGATTTCAAACCCCAAATCAACAATTAATGCAATATTATTAACTTAAAATCAACAAATCTCTCAAAAATTAATCAATTCATTCCAAATTTCAAACCCCAAATCTAATTTATGATAAATTAGATTTTTATCTTTACAATTCAGAGCAACAAGGTTTAAAAAATAATAAGCTAACAAAAACAACAATGTTCTATGTGCATGGATACCACACGGAGACAATTTTTTCACAATTGGATTACTCGGTGACGTCCTCTTCTACGTTGATGAGGGAGTTGTGTTCAAAGAGCACCTTCTAGTGGCTTTGAAGGCTTTTTTTTTTGTTTCTTGCTTCTCTCTCTTTCAATGGTGGTTCCAAAAGATTTTGGAAAAGAAGCAGATTTCACTTTGTGAGTATAACACTTTTTGAAGAAGCTCCTTTGACGAAATTTATTTTAAGTCGATTGATCATAAATGGTCTTAAAAAATAATAGACATATATTACAAATATTATCATAAAATATTTTTTTTTTATTTTCTTACTTTCTGGTACTATTCACTCTGAAATTTATATATGATCCACTGGTGGACCATTTCATACACTAGATACAATAGCTTGCCGAGTTTGAGATTCATTATCTACATCAAGTGTATAAAATCTAGGTATAGGTGAAATTCATCACTTGCTGGTGAGCTCCCCCCAAGTATTTTACCATAAATCCTCATATTATTTCATAGGTAAATGCTTAGCATGATTAAAGAATTAAAAATAATAATTGAAATATGTAAAACTCTATTATTTATTTTTTTTGTTGTATTTTTTTATAATTTTCATAATTTTTTTTTACATTATTGTATAATTTTCAAAATAAATGTTTTTTTAATTCCTTAATATTATCTTAACAACATACTGATTAGCAAGATCATATTCCTTAAATACCTTACTATATAGAACACGCCCCTATACTTATAGCATTTCACTAATAATGCGATCAACTTCATTAATTATTCAAGATTTATACAAACTTCTAGAGTCTCAAATTCTTTTTCAGTGTTACAAAATTTGTCGTATAGTAAGTCCTTAATATGAAAAATGAACTTCCACAAGTAAGGCAAGTGTTACTGTAATTAGAAAAGGAATGTGGGTGAGACCTTGGAACTAAATTTTGCAAATTTGGGGTACTGAAGTTCTGTGTATCTTAAAGTCCTTCATGAAAAATTGAACATCCACAAGTATGGCAAGAATGTTATTCAAATTAAAAAAGAAATGCGGGCGAGTCCTTGGAACTAAATTTTGCAAAATTAGGGCCACTGAAATTCCAAAACCTAAGCCATTAGAACAGTGTTACAGATTTGTGGTTTGACTAAAACGAAATTGAAAACAAGCTTTTAATTTCTATGAGGAAAATTATTGTTAGAATAAGTTATTTTAGTTTAATATGGGTTAGAGGTACTCATTCAACTGGGTTTCTCTCAAAAGAACTACTAGTGAAAAGATATTTGAAATTTTGAACCTATTAGGAAACATGGGATTTTTTAGGACAATATCGAGCATTAATGAAGCCGAAATTATATCATAAAATTACTTCCATTGGTTTTTCCACATCAGAGGCTCTTGAACGCCTAGGTAATTACTTCAACAAGTAATTACTAAGTTACCGTTTTTACTTTGACATCAAATTTGAACTACATAGAAGTTGTGATGGTATTATTTGAGTAATTGGCAACAAGCCCGGTCGGGAAAGATTTGAATTATTTGAGTAATTATTTTCCACACATTAGACCGTATAGTTAAAATCATTTTAAAAAAAATATATAGAGCGTTAATAAAGCCAAAATTATATCCCAAAATTACTTCCACATATTGATTTTTCCGCCACAAACGCCCAAGTAATTTTAATTCAACAAGTAATTTCGGAGTTACCAATTTCACTACTCGGTTAGACATAAAATTTGAACCACATAGAAGCTATTTGAATAATTAGCCTCGAGCTGGTTATGGAATGACTTGAACTACTTAGTAATTAGACACGTCAGGTCGTGTTCCTAAAATCATTTTAGGAATCTTTGTTTATGCTAAGATTATGCACAAATCGGTGAGAGCTTGTTCATACCTCTTCAAACTTTCGGTAGCAAAATGCAAAATAATAACTCCAAAATGCATGATATCCCGTTTCTTATTCAATAAAGATATTTGCATTAATTCAAATCTTAAAATAAATAAACATGGTCATGCCCTCTTTTCAATCCCTCTCCCACAGATCCAAAATAGTGAAACATTTCTCCTTTGTACAATGGCATCATCACACGTTTTGGAAGGTTGTCCCTCCGAAGGCTCTAGCATCTCTGGCACCTCCGAAGGCTTTTCTCATAAACCAAGTGCTGAAGAAGAGAAGAATCATGATGAGGTGACAACAATGAAGGAGAAGGGTGTCAAATCTGAACAAGATCAGGCTTCCAATTCCAATTCCCACATGGTGTTGGATTTTGTTAAGCTCTCCAAGGATGATTCAATTCGAGGGTCGAAATTGGAATTGGATTTTTTCAATCCAATGAACTTGGGGGGTTCATCTTCTTCTAGGGCTAACAACAATGAAGGAAGAGATGAGAACAACAATGAAGAGAAATCATCTGAGGCTAAGACTTTTTCTTGCAATTTTTGCAAGAAAGAGTTTTCTTCATCACAAGCTTTGGGAGGACACCAAAATGCTCACAAGCAAGAGCGTGCTCTTGCAAAGCGTCGCCAAGGGATTGATGTTGGTGCTTTTGGGAACCCTCATTTTCTTTATTACCCTTATCATCCCACACACTCCTTTTATGGATCATATAATAGGGCACTTGGGGTTAGAATGGAGTCTATGATCCACAAGCCTTCGTATCCTTCACCCTCACTAGGTTTCAGGTTTGGTCAAGGGTGGTCAAGATCACAAGAGATGCTAAACCCTTCACTTGATAGATTGAGGATGGAGACTTTGCATGCAAATAGTGGAATTAGGATCCTAGGGAGTGATAATACTAATTTGAGGACACATGATAATCGTGGTACTATTGGGCACAACATTCCATTCCTTGGAGAATCTTCTACAAATGTCGCTAAGAAATCAAACTCAGCCCCATTGAGTAGCGTGGGTGGTGATCATCCCAATCAAGAAGCATATTCTAGTCCTGATCCTTCTGATGAGATTGATTTGTCACTTAAGCTTTAAGTATTGATCTTGTTTTTAATTTGGATAATTATCAATGTTCTTGTTTAATTGAATATTGGTACTCTCTCGTTTGAGTTATCTGGGGCATTACGAAATTTTAGTTGTCAAATTATAATTTTAAAGGCAATTATTAGTGCAAATTGTGTTTTATTTCTTTTTTCTTTTTCCTTTTCAACTGTAGATGGGTGATCTGATATTTGAGATTATTAGCTCATTGTTATGTGATTATTTTTTTTTCGGGCAGACTTTTGATACCTATGACAATTAAGATGGTGAAGCACTCTTGTTTTATTAATATTTAATTTATCAATCACTAGCTGTGATCACGGTTAAGAAAGGTTTAAGCCTGGGTAAGGTCAAGTCATCCAAGCCAATGTTTCTTCATAATTATCCAAGCCATTTTTTTATGATATAATAGTATTTTTAAATACGAGTCAAGAACTCAAGCAGACTCAATGAGCTCTTAAGCAAATTATTAATGGTTGGTTTGTTCGGATATGATTGAAAACAGATTTTTTCTTTCATGTTCGTTAATTAAAATTTGATGCATGATTAAAATGTCACGCACTCTCTGGTTAGATTTCTTTAGTCTTTTAGTTGTGAGATCGATTTTTGTTGTAGATGACTGTAATTGTTTTTTAATTACGGAACAAAAATAAAGACACATCTCTTAGTTCACTAAACAATTTGGATCGGAATGGCCAGATGGGATGAGATAAAATATTCCTTTTTATTAGTTCAGAATGACATTTTAAGCCCTTCATTTTAGATACATAAAATGAATTCAAAATAAAGTTAGACTAATTAATTTGACTAAAATGATATGAATCATTTATATTTATATTTATATATATATATATATATCCTTTTTTTCTTTATAAAGATCACAAATATAATTTATTATCTATAATAATTTTATTTAAGTCCAATATGATGACAGATATATGTTCTAGGAACAATAATTTATATTTTAAATATTTTAAACTTGATTAAAATCACAATTTTTTTAACCAAAATAATCAAAAACGTTATTTTGCTATTCTTAACTTTAATCATTAGTTTGTATGGAAGGAGTCTTTAGGGAATTTTTCACGTAAATAATACAAAAAAATAAAATATTTATGCAAATAATATAAAGAGAAAAATATTTACGTGAATGATACAAATTCCTGTTCAATTAAGAAATCAGTTTACAAAAATAAAAAAAGGCCAACCTACTATTGTAACCAATGACATACAAAATATTTTAAAATTACCAACAACAGAACAAAGTATATAAATTTGAATTAATATAACAAAATTTTACAAATACAAATAATATGACATATATTCAACATTGTTGGATTGAGCCTATACGGTGAAGGTAATTTTTCTTTGAATGACTTGCAATGCATAACACGAAAACATCGCTTTGGTTGACCTGATTCTAAGATATCCATCTTGGTGTGGATACGAGTGGAGACATGATGACCCTTAGTACTTCATTTCTTTTCTGGGTCCGGGAAGATCATTGGCTTCTGACACAGTGGCCAATAGGTTTCATTATGTAATTCTCCAAACAATCATTTATATACGTTGGAGACACTTTCCAACATATACAAGGATGTATGTAGTTTCTGTACTCCTGATAAGCATGCTTACAAATAGCAACAACACGAGAACAAGGCATGTGCAACTTTTGGAATTTGTCACAGTCACACCACCTTTTATTCAGCCTGCCGTGAATCTCCAGCGGGTCGAACCTCTCTCGGGTTTATTGTCTCTTGGACCAAGAATCGTGTGTCACGTCGATCGAACTCAAGAATATTGTGAGTGTTTTCCTTTCTAAGTGCGTCTTTGATGACATTGTTTAGTAGTTCTATATAAACTTGGCTAGAAGCAAGCATTGTTACGACTTTTCTTCCTCTTTTATTAAACATTGCATTACATCTTACATATGTGGATTTTACTAGCGCACCTATTGGCAGATTTCTCGAGTACGAAATTGATCGACTCAGTAAGATCGGCGGTCATGTGCCCTCATCGTCGACCACCATCTCATGCGAGAGTCTATTTTTCTCGCAGAATCTCATTGAGCCAATTAATTGCTCAGTTAGCATCTGCTTCCTCCCTCAACATGTTTTGGTAGTAATTGAACGAAGCCTCCATCTTTGCATATGTCGAGCAGTTATAAACATACAATTTTATTATTGTGAATAATACAAAATAAAGTGACATTTAATATAAAGAGAAAAAAGTTTAGCACTCACCCATATTGATAATTTTTTGATGGAGTTGTTCTTGCACCACTTCATGTAATTATGTGCAGTGTGTCAAATACAGAACACATGCACAAAAGTATGTGTCGTTCATCCACTATTATGTCTTGAGTAGACATTTTTGATTGACTCGTATCTGTTTGAAATTAAACACAAATCATGTTGTGGGGTGACATGCCTTTTTGTATTTCGAAGGAAGAACAACCATGCTCATGTTGATCACTCTTGACAACAACAAAGGTTATCTGAAGGATTTTATTGTTGTCATCTTGTGCAACTACCACAATGAGGGTCCCCATGTACTTACTGTACAACCATGTTCCATCAACCTGAACTATGGGCTTGCAATATTAAAACTCATTGGTACATGGTCTGAAACTCTAAAAACAGGATGGAACATGATGAAACCCTCTACTAGTTGACCTATTTGTGGTGGCATTGGCAGTGTTTCCTTCTCCACCACCATACCAGGAAGAAATAGTTGCACAGCTTGCAACAATCTCGATAGATCATGGTACGATCCTTCCCAGTTGTCGTAGATGTCTTCAATAGCCTTTTGTTTGGCCAACCATGCTTTGTGGTATTTGGTGGTGTATCCTTCAGTGCTTTTGATGCGTGCTATCAAGGTTGACATCGAAGTTGATGGATCATTTTTGATCAAATTATGGATGCTTTTATTGATAGTTTTCTTTAAATATATTATAATACTTAGGTCTAAGTTTCAATAATATACAACAATATTTATTAACAATAATAAGTTTAGATCTAGAGTCAAAAAGAAAATGACGAATATTTTAGGCTAATTTTTTATTTTTATTTTTTTAAGAAAAACATCTAAATAACACTATAACCCAAAAATGATCAAGAATAGAATGTTGAAAGAGCATAACAATACTTTACTAAATTAGTTTAAAGATGCAATCTTTGGTGACGATAATGTTTTTGAAACGTTAAGGAAGTTAGTAGATGGGCCTAAAAAAAATGTTAAAAGTTGGCAAGACTATGATATCAACAAGTATTGTTCTACACCAAATCACAAGACGACAAGAGTACAGTGCGAAACAGTAGGGTTAGTCTAAGGGCTGAATCCAACACTTTGTTCCTATAAAGCCGTAGAGACACTTCATGGGAGGTTAGTTGTGGTCCTTAAACTTTTTCAAATCGACATTTACTTATGATTTAAGCAGTTTATTGATATATTATCTAATTGTCACAGGATGTTAAAAGGAAGGCACGATCCATCCAAAAACAAAACACTGCCCCTTACGTATTTTCTCATGGGGGAAAAAATAGAGAAAGGATTGGAGCAAGCAGCCTAAGCGGGGAGCACTGAAATCGTGTTCGTGTTGTTGGAGTTGGTCTGACGATCAGACAATACTTTTGACAGGCTTCAACAGGCTCTATGTCGATCAGCCCAAAAGAGTTAGATCGAATCAAACAAAATCTTAAGGAGGAGCTGACACTGAATATCAGGGACGAGCTGAAGCAGTCAATCACTGAAAAAGTGACGAGACAACTAATGTTGCCCTTCATCAAGATGCAGTCCCAGGGAGTCATACCTCCTCCTGAGCCTGAGGTAGCTCCATCTGCTACCCGTGTAAGCACAAGGGGAAACTGTGTTGATCCCTCAGAGCATGACCCAGACACGACTGCATCAAACAGGCGTAAGTTATATGTTGATGACAATCTTCCCCGTCTGGTTGTCCTTGGAAGAGTTTATGAGGGGTCGACAACAATGCATAATGTCCCTTTGGGAAATGATCAGGGGAAGGTGGGTGTATAGGAAGTTCAAGATGATGATGTTCACGTCGTTCTACCCACTGAAGAGGTTCAATTAGTGGGACAGACCCTTAGCACCTTCCTTACTTGGCTGACACATCTTGTACAACCTTTTTCAGAAAAAAGGTATTTCCTTTTCATTGTGTTTATTATTATTAAAAAGGATTTGTTACAAATAAAAAGTTAATTATCATTGACTTATGTTTATTAACTATGTAGGATAAGCAGGGATTGGAGGGATCGACGTAGCCTGTTGATAGGCTGAAACCTAATGATGATCCCATATACCAGATGACATTGATGGTCCCACAACTTTTCCTCAACCCTATGTAGGTTTAGTGGGTTGCAACTATGTTTGGGGTGTACAATGATAATGTCCCCTTGTACATAAAGCATGAAAATCTTGGGGAAATAGCACACGGTGGTCTATGTTTGAACATTGTTATTATACAATTGTGGATTATGTAAGTAACTTTAAATTAAAGTCCATTACCTAATTGATTATTTTAAATTTATGCATAATTTACTTTATTTTAACAACAATAGGCATATGAATAGGTTAAGTCTGTGATCGAGGAATGTCTCTGTGTATGGATTCTTTGAGCCACAGTCCATACAAAGATCTGGACAATCAAGGTTTGAATCTGAGAATTATATTAAGAAATGTACGCAGAATTCACAAAAAGATGTCTATCAAGGATTCTAATCTAATGGCTAAGTAAAACTAAACAAATCAATTTAAATAATATATGCATTATAATAACCTAATGTTCTCCAATGCAGTGGACATTGGAAATTGGTCGTAATATGTCCTAAGGACCATGTTGTCTCCTGGTTTTATTCATTGCACAATAAGTCCGATAACTACTTGAAAGGAATTATTAATAGGTCAGTTCTAAATTGCAACATATTTACTTTATCATTAGTATTTGACACCAATATTTTAATTGTACAATATGCATGTTTGTTTCTCTTAACTAGTGCTTTGAAGAGATTGAACGATAATTAAGGAAGTAAATCCAAGGCAACTGTTAAATGGATTCCAGTTAAAATAAGTCATTTAAATAATTTTTGATCTCTTAAAAATGACATTTTTTTTATTGTGTACAATAATTTTGGGATAACTTTGAATCTCTTATTGAATTTAGTGTAATGAGCAAAGAAGAAGCACTGAGTGCAACTATTAGATCATGCATTGGACGTCAACCATAGTCCTATGAGATTTCAACGATAATTAGCAAATGGTAAATTTTACTTGAAAACTAATTTCATTTTTTATACTTGTTATTATTTACACTGATTAAGTTATGTTTTATTATATTATGCAGTATTTTACTGATCCAAGACCATTGAAACCAAAGAGAATAAAGACAATTCGCATTTGGTAAGATGTTTTCTAAGAGTTAAAAATGAAGCACTAGATGTTTAAGGAATTTTACAATTGTAGAATTATGTTTAATTAGCTTAGGTTATAGATGATTTTATGTATTGAGATTATTGATTCATTACTTTCAATATTTCTTTTACTTGATAGTAATTGTTCAATAATAATTTGAAAATATAAAATTTTGTATTGCCTGGATTGGTTCTGTTTTCAATTTGCAATTTGGGTAATATTAACAAAACAAATAGAATATTAAAAAAATGCAAAAACAACATTGATTTGTTAAAACCAATTTTGTAATGCACCATAATACCTCAATTTTGACCAAAACCGATGTTATTTTGCACCTTACAACTTTAGTATTGACCAAAAACCAATGTTGTAAGGTGCATTACAACATCGGTTTTGACAAAATCGATGTTGTAAAGAACATTACAACATTGATTATGCCAAAACCAATGTTGTTTTTACATTTTTTGTATGTTTCTTACTATACGACATCGGTTTTCGGAGGAACCAATGTTGTATAGTGTATTTCAACATGGGTTTTCATAGCCGATGTTAAAATTGACACTTGTAACGACAGTAGTTTCAATGTTGGTTCATATCCTATGTTGAAAGTCCGTAAAAACCGATGTTAAAGCCTATTTTCTAGTAGTGTTTTAAGAAGAATATCCAAATAACATTGTATTCAACTTTTTTTCACTAACCTGCTATAAATTGGTTTTTTACTAGTATCTATTGGTTTTCCTGATTTTTTTATTAGTTTTTTTAGTTCTTTAACAGACTTAGTTTATTTGAACCACATACTTGACCAATGCACCAATTTTTCAATCTGATTGGTCGATTGATCTATTTTGAAAACATTGATTTAATTAGCCTGTGAACTATTTTATCATAATAATAAAATTGACATTACCTTTTATTTTTATATGTAGGAATCATAGATAGGTATCAAAGTATTTACAACAACTCAGACACCCACTTGAGTTATTAGACCCATTGATGCTTAAATGATCTTTTATGTAATGATATAAATTTGCTCTTATATATTAATACTTAAATTGTCAATCATTTGTGTTAAAACTTCCTCACTAAGTCTACCAAGTAACGTTAGTATTTTTTTGTGAGTAGTGACGTCACTATTTAAATAATAATTACACGATACAATTAAATGGATGGTCCACTCTGAACACTATATAAAAGCCTCTCCATTTTACTAACTTATATATCTTACGCACACCTTTCTTGGTTGGTACAACAACAGGTAGCAATTTTTTTTTTCTTTCTAAGCATTTTATTTCCCATTTTTATTTTTGTTGGTGTTTTTGTGGCTTTATGTTTATACTGGATTTGTTCATCTATGCAAATTTATATTTTTTGTTCTTTGGTGCTTAATTTGGGGAAAACATAATAAAATTGAAGTGATTGTAAATCAATATATATTGATTATGTCTTGTGGTTAGGTTATGGTGAAGGCTCTAGTATTTTTCATTTTTAGGTTTATTTAGGGCTCAAATTCGCATTTATAGAGGAAGAACGCGTCGACGCAAGTTAACACTAGTGGTTAAGGATCCAGATCAATATGTGGGTTCGACCTCTCTTGACGCCACTAAATATCATTTGGTGGGCAACTCTCCTTAGTGAGATCCTTTGGTGTGTAGGGATTAATTGTTAATACTTGGGCTAGGTAAAATTGCTAATGGTTTCAGTCTAGTAGCCAAGCATATTATTGGCACCTTGTTTGGTAGTATTAGGGTGGTTTCTTGTTCTACTACTTTGATAGATTCCAGAGTGAAGAGTGGAGGTTTATAAGTTCCTCATTATTTTTCATATATGAATGTATACATATCTCACAAATTTTGTGAAATTTCCAGGAAAATATCAACTATTTTCACATAGAAAATGGACACCAACAAAATGAGGCCTATTTCAGATGCAACCAACATTGAGGCCAATGGATGGAAATCTAAAGACAGTCGTAACATGATGGCAAAGAGAATGTAAGAAGCATTTATCTAACAAAATATTATTATTATTAAGTTTGATATGGTAATAGCATTTGTTGAACATAATTAGTATGATATTTTGAAATCCTTTTGCTTATCTTGGTGTGTAACCAAGGATTATGCATAATGGAAATTGATTTTCTTCCAAATCCTAGTTTTTCTTTGCTTTTTTTTGTATTTTTTTTTGTTTATCCAAAAAGATATATCAGATAGGTGATATAAGGGATACCCTAGCCCTTATACAAAAAAATTGATTGTCTAAGATCTTTATCCTCATTAACAATATCTATCATACATTTTTCCTACAAACTTTATTCATATCTTACTATCTACAACTTTGGTATTATAGTCCTACAACTCATTCAACCGTGAGATTTATTAACAATTCATAAAAGAAAAATGAGAAATTATTCCATCCTAAAAGACAATTATAGCCATGATCTATACTTAATCAAATCAAGAACACATTCAATTTTAGGATTTCAGTTCTTGAAAATACTATTGTTTTCTAGGGTTAAACATCTTTTTGGTTTCTATAAATATGGAAAAGTTTGCTTGTAGGACCTTTTTCTTAAATTGAATGTGTTCTTGATTTGATTAAGTATAGATAATGTGTTCTTCCATTTTTGAAAAACTTCACAATAAACCATGCTATTAACTCTTTCAATCAAAGTCAACAAAGATATACTTTGTGACAATTTTTTACCACCACAAAATGCAAATTATGAATTCGCATTTTATGACATTTTTTAACCAACACAGATCACCCTGTTTATTTTCATTGGGCATCAACACATATTTGCCATTGCACATTGGAAGCTTTCAACTTTCTCTATATTCTCATTTTCTAACAAATATTTTCTACTCTCTCTTGGAAAAAGTACCCCAAACCCCATTCCTACCATCATAAAGCACCATCGAGTTATTTGTCTAACAATTTCATTCTCCCTCACTCACTCTCTTACTCCCCATCCCACTACCATGCATTGTTAAAAACACATATGAGATTGTATAGATATGACAACCAAGGTAAGCTCATCAATCTCTACACCCACCAAAAACCCTTTCAACACCCTTTTTAGCCTACACATGATCATAAAGCTTCATAGGAAACTCATCAAACAAGTTGTGTGAAACCTTCATGATACCTTTCCTTATGTAAGCAACAATCTGCCTTGTCTAACAAACAACATATCATTCAAGCTTTTCATCAAACACCTTGTGCACACAAATGTACATTTCACATACATATTAATCATGGTGTTATTGATGTACAAATTAGATTCAAACCCACCAACCAAAAGTGTTTGGGCATGGAGTTGTGCCCCCAAAGATATCAGAAAAATTAAATAACACAGGACCCATGCATCATTTTCTCATGGACCAATACAAACAAACCACTTGGAAAAGGAATCCTTGAATAGAGCAATCCATTGAAATAATGAGATCTGAGACTTACCATGATGTAGTGTCGCATTTGCCTAATTATTTTTTATTTTCCTTTTCACATCACATCCTCTCATATCAATTTTTTCATTGTGTGAAAATTATTCAATCTCCTTAGAGGTAGATGAGAGTCGCACTAGTCATGACCTTAACAAGAGTCATTTGAACTTCCAAGTTCTAATATTGTGCTAGATATATGTGGTTAAGATTGAGTTGAGGTGATGAAGGAATGATCTCCAACAAAAATAAGCAAAGTGAGGGTACTTTGTGGTGGCTAAATGCTTTCACAACTTGCAAATCCATAATTTGCATTTTGTGGTAGTAAAGAACCACCACAAAGTCTATCTACATTAATTTGTTTAATAATGTTAGTACTAGTGGTTTATTGTGACAAATTTTCAAAAGGAGGGACAAAACAAACTTTTCCATATATACAAGGAACAGAAAGATGTTTAACCCAATTTTCTATGCAAACATAGGAATGAAATAGAGGTAGACTAAGCAATTGATCATTACCAAGTTACAATTCTTACCAAAAAGTCACATGTACGCATGTTACAAGAAGTTCCTTTTGGCCTCCATCAGCAACACCATGTTAAACTACCAATGTTATTTCAAAATACTATAAAATAAGTGATTTAAGTACTACAACTATACTGGTTGAACACGTAGTAATATGGTAAGTACAAATGTCAGTCCCATAGAGATTGTGGCCAAGTATTAACTACTACCAATAATGATATTGGAAAAATAATACAAGTTGATGATGTAAAAAAATAAGGTGAGCAAATCATAATAATGTAAATATTTAGATAGAAAAAGGATAAAATGCAAATACAAAGATGCTAATTAACTGTTGCACACTACTTGTTTATGGGGTTTTGAATTTTTAGTGTAAAGAGTGGAATGTGGAAGTGATTAGGTTCAAATCCCTCCATGGTTGTCCTTTAATAATTTCACCCTATCCAACACAAGTTAATTCATAAGAATTGAATTTTAGAATAGAAAAAATAGACCAAGTTTAATTCCTTGGCATATAGCCCCTTTATATTATTCCTAGACTTATAAGTATTAACTTAACCTTTAAGTCCAAGAAATCCACAACAAATGATGCATTAAGAAGTTCATAAATCCTGCAAAGGGTTTAACATCCCACATTGACACTTCAAGGGTTTCCAGCACTTTGAGTTCTTTTCGGAGGCTCTAACATTCTTAATGCTAGAGAGTCATGTTAAATGTTGGAGCTATGTTGACCATGTTGCTATGGTTCAACACCCTAATGAATATTACCTATTGCTTGCTTATATCACTAAATTTTGAAAACATAGAATACAAGAATATCAAAGTTAACTATGCAGAAACTTTAACTTAAACATACATTACATAAACAAATCTAAAAAACTCTTGGCACTTAGGTTCCTTACAAAACATAACTAAGGTACATGAAACCTAAACTAACTCTCGTACATTGGGAGGTAAAAACTGTATATGTCTTCCTCCAAGCAAAAAGCTCATGCTCCAAGCTCCTTGCAAGAAACATCCACCTTATTATCCTATAAAAAGAAACTAAAAGGTTTGTCCTTAAGATTTTTCCTTAATTCTCAAGGTCTCTCTATTTTATTATGACTCATACTTACAACTACTATTCCATCCTATTATCTTTTCTATCTCATTGGATCATACCTTAACCTTAGGCATCTATAATTGACCACCTTGACCAACTTTGAGGCCATTGGTGCCATAAGGCACCTAAACATCATTCGTTTGCTCTTGCCCACTAACTAGGGTTCCACATTCGTATTACATTGGACGAGAATATGCATAACCTTTTCCATTTTTTAACTTGCCCAACTAGGGCTTACGTCCCCTCTCCATAGGCCTGACAACTTGCATACCTATCTAGATAACTTACATAAACTTTCTACAAGTATAATGTCTCTTCTACCTCTTACCGTGGTATTCAATTACACATGTTTCCATCAAATGTATAGGTTTACCTCATAATTCACTCTTACTAGCTATGCTCACATCTCATTGTCTACCCTATCATAGGGAACAACCAATCACACATTGCCCAAATATACACATAATACATTTCATAGTTACACTCTATTATTCATTAATTAGCCCCCCTTCTTTCTATTAGCTTTCACTTAGCTTTGTCATCAAAAGTGACCATCTTACTTGACCTCGTATTTATATCCCCTCTTTGGTCTGAGGGGTTAAGTCAAACATGACTAGACCTTAATAGATCCTAGCATTACTAAGGGGCATATTTTAATCCTAGGTGTCTTAATCATATTCTTACATATGGTCTATCATTTCCATACAAACAATCCTAAGGAAAAACAACAATCACATCAACAAAAATACATATGACTATATAACTTCATCCAAGGGTACAACCACAACATCACAAAGATCAAGTTATTCATATCCACAGACACAAACATCCATAATCCAAAAACAACAAGATTAAATGAGGGATGCAAACAATAACAAGTATACAAGGATCATACATGGAAGGTAATGCTATAAACATGCATAAGCCCCTCACAAAACCTTACACATAGCCTTAAACCCCATTCTAAAGGTCTCAAGCTTAGCCTAGGGTGTTTCCACATTTAGCCTAGCATCATTTCAACTAAAACCTCAAATTTACACTTCTCAGGCTTAACCTCACAAATCCCAGGCTTAGCCTCAAGTCCCCCAGAGCTAAATCTCTAATATGCATTTCTCAGGCTAAGCCTTAAGCGCCTTGGAGCAAAAAATCTATTATGCATCGCTAGGGATGGAAATGGGCCAGGCCACCTATCAGGGGCCTTTGGCCTGGCCTAGTCTAACTTGTTTATTATAAAGACTAGGCTAAGACTTTTTGAAAAGCATGTTTAAATAAAAAGGTCAAGCTCAAGCTTTAAAAAAGCCTGTTAGGCCTATCAGGCATACCTATTTAATATATATATATATATATATATATATATCAAAACTTAAAATAATATAATTCAAGGGACCCTTGCCTTGCTCTTTCTCTCTATTCGCGTTACTTGTAGCTAAGGGTGGAAAAAACCTTTTTAATAAAAAAGGCCAAGCTGTAGGCTTTAAAAAAAGCTCACTAAACCGGAATAGTGGTCCTATATAAACTATAACTTATAAGATCATATTTGATAATTTATAATTTATAAGAGAAACATATCTATTACGTTATTTTTTATTTTTAATTATTTGTTTTTATTTAATCAGGCTTTGTATACAGGCTTTTAGGCTAGGCCAGGCCTTTATGCAGACCAGGCTCAAGCCTTAATAACTTATTTTTAACAGGTAACAAGCCAGGCTTAGGCTTATTGATAGTGATGCGGGTCAGGCTCAAGCCTGTCAAAGCCTGGCCTAGCGTAACCTATTTTCACCCCTATGCACCGCTGAAGCCAGGCCTAGAAAATCACAAGCTAAGCCTCAAGCTAAGACTATGTTTTGCATCGGTGAGACAAAGCCTAAAAAATCTCAGGCTAAGCCTCAATATCCTTAAAAGCTAGAACCATGTTTTGCATTGCTAAGGCTAAGCCTAAAAAATCCGAGTCTAAGCCTCGCGTTGCAGATTGCAATTTCACAAATTATTGCGAATTTACTTTTTATGGTCATCCATGACTTCCCAAAAGCAACCCAAGCTTGCCATTCACTCACATAGCACTTCTATTACAAAATCTAACCTTCAAACAACCTAAACAACCTTTCAATCTCTCATAATCTCTTAAAACCCATCAAAACTAAACTTAGGGATCAAAGGGGAAAAGTCATGAAATCCGCAACCATGGAGGGATGAGGAAGAATAAGGGTGAAAACACTCACATTGAGAGCTCAGATATGAGCTCTGGGGGACTAGGTCTTTAGATCTCTGCTCTTTCTCCTTCTTCCTCTTCTTTATTCTTCTTCATTTCTTTTATGTTTCTCCCCTAATTCTCCTTTCTCCTTTCTATTTAAACTTTGTGTGTGTGTGTGTGTGTAGGCTTAGTGGGCCTTGGCCTTCCTCGGGCCTTGGATCCCCATTTGGATCCTATTATCTTATTCTCATCAATTCCTATTATAAGGTACTTTTATTAATAAGAGTATCCTTTAACCATTAAATATAAATATTATATATTCTATAAGAGAGGTCTCTTTATTATTTATTTTGGAAAATCATATAATTTGGGGATGTTACATTTCTCTCCACCTTAAAAGATTTTCATCCTGAAATGTCCATTGTATCCTCATATCCCCATGTGTCTTTATTTTCAAGGTCCTAAATGATTTCTATCATTAGGGCTCTTTAACTAAGATCATTCTCAAACTAATCATCTGCCTTTGATTTTAATCTCTCTGAGAATCACATTCCTAGGATTACTATAGGTTCCTTAATTGGGATCTAAGTTTGCACTAGTTTGGGTGCTATCTTAAGAAACACCTACTACCCACTCTTAGTCATAAGACTTCATTAGATCTAATCCTTTTCATAATGCTTACAAGCAACTATTCATGCCTTAACTTGCTTGGGGAAATTCTTTTCCTAAAATCCACCTAAGGTGCTATATATACGAAATTAGAGATGTACTCTCCTATGATTTCAACCACTATATATTTCTCTAAACCATTGAGTAGGATTCTTCCAAACTATTTATTGTCCATTGACGATTCTTCCTCTTTCATGTTCTTATCTTACGTTTTCATTTCCTTATCTCTACTCTTGGGTGGTCTATCTCATCATAACTTAAGAAAAAAATATTCTTGAAGTCTCTTGAATGCTTTGTAACTAATTCAAAACATGATTAAACATCCAATATTAGAAAAGTTAATTATTAACTCTGAAATTTTATTTTCTTACATGATTAAATTTCAAAACATGAATAGTTATGTCAATTTCATCAAAATCTTTGATTCCAGAGTGAAGACATCTTATTGCTATTTTTATGCAAAAACTAACAAATAATAATAAAATTCACTATTTGCAAATATTTTTGTGAAAAACAAATAGTACTCGTATCAATCTATTCTCATAAGGTTTTAATATCTATTTTTCCTTTTCTTCTACTTTTCTTATCCAAACCATGCACATAAATTCATCAAATATGCAAACAAGTTGATTGATTCTTAATTATTAACTTCATTTTAGCTTTTGTTTTGCTAGTTCAGATTTGGTAAATTTCCTTTTAAGTTTCTCAAGCTTGTGTGGTCTATAATTTTTAGACATAAAATATTGATTTTTTTCACAGTGCTGACTCTTTTATCAGCCGAGGTCATCCCTCTTGGACACAAAATATACCTAAGCTTTTGAAGTTTGTAGAAAGACTTGAGGAGGAGGTGTTTAATTCAGCCAGAGATGAGGTACCTCAATTTTGTTTGCATCTCTCATATTACAGTTTTTTTAATTTATTTTGTGGCCATTTTCAAAGAATATTCATGTCTTCACAAGTACGTAATAAAAGAGTCTACATAGGTTACCATATTTTTAAAGGAAGTAGGTTATTTGTTGTTCTTTGAAGAACAAGCCATGTCTTCCTTTCCCAGAGTAGAATATAATCATGGTTTAATATTCCTTTGGATTTTAAATGGCATTGCTTGATCATGGTCTCGACTTTAAATTTTTCAAATGGACTTTACTTTGAATTAAGTTTGTAATTTCTTTCTAATCTTATATGTTATTATTTTATTATTATAAACACTAGAATTTATTAACCGTTGAACTTGCTTTTCTCACTTAGAAACAAAAATATATCACAAATAACGTGTTATACATGTTTGTTTTGTTAAAAAAAAAGTATTTTATTGCATATATTTGTTGTTTTAAAAAAATTATTGCATATATTTGCAGGCTGAGTACATCGCAAAGATATCAGCAAAGATGAATAATCCAGTAAGGGAACCACTTCAAAGTCATGAATCTAATATTTTGCCCTCTACACCTTTTGGCTCAGGTGAATTTTTGTTTGCTCAATGTAATGAGATGAAATAAATGTCTATTTATATAGTTTATATTTAGTGCGTGGAATTGATTTTGAACCTTTAAAAATGACAAGATCTATACAAGGAATCACCACCTCTATTTAGCTTTAGCTAAAAGCTCAAATAAATAAATACCAAGCCATTTACTCCTAAACCCCTACAAAAAATTTGGTTGCCAATTTTTGTCCTAGCTATAATCCATGTAATTTTATGAGTCATTCCAAAATCATAGAAAAGTTCTTGACAACCATTTTAGAATATTCAAGACATTCGTTGGAGTTTTAAGAAAAGATAGATAATAGATAACATAAGGCAACCACCTAGACACAATTTCTATCCTTTTCATGTTGCTAGTCAACGCTTCATTGAGCTTGCACCTATCCATAATCAAAGAAACTTAAAAAGAAGGCTTCTGGTACCAGAATGTAAGAAATTAACACCTACCATTGGGAAAGAATCCTCCACGTTAATACAAATTAAATTAAGGTGTTTTTACCAAAATTTATCTTTAACCCAGATATAAGTTCAAACCCCTCAAAGAGTAGCCTTAATAATCGATCATCCATAGATTTCCATGATTACCTCAACCAACAAAATTTCATTTGTATACTGTGAGAGAAATATTGATCCCTTCATTTACTAAGAAACTTGAAAATTTCCCAAGAGAGAGGGTATGGCCCATCAAATGACACAAACCCTCGACAACGTACAATCATAAAAAGAAAGGGAGATAAGGGATCCCTTTACCTTAAACCCTTAAACTTAGGCATTTGCTCTGTTGGCCAACCATTAACAAGTTTAGAATTATTGGATGGTTCCTCTATGTTTTCTATTAAATTTTCTTACCTTTTTTATATAGGAAAAAAGTGTTACTTGGTGGTTTTCTTGATGTTTTGCAATTGGTTTTTAAAAGGTTCTAGGAAGCTCCAACTCCTTCTTAGGTTTTGCCTTTTTTTTGCTTGCAGTTGACTCTAGGCAGATATTGTCTAATAAGGCTGCTCTTGTTAATATCCTACAATAAGAAGATGTATGATTAATGTAATCCTTATAAGGTTTAGGAAATCCTCACTATAAGAAATTTTTGTGATTAACAAGGCTTTATTCCAAATTTCAAGATGATATCAAAAAATATCCTAAATTTATTATTAGGTTACTCATTTTTTTCTACACTCTATATGTTTATTCTTAAGCATGAGGAGGTGTTATTATTGGCTTACCAACATATGTTCACACTCCATATGTTTAGTCTTGAGTGTGAGAGGGTCTGTTAAGATCTCACACCAACTAGTTTGTGATATGACCAATGTAGTTCTTATAAGATTTGTGTAATCCTTAATTTACAAATCAATATTGTGAGATTGAGTTAAATCGTAATTCCAAATTTTTAAGAGCTCTCTTTCAATGAAATGTATTACAAACTCTCAAGGAGTCATTTAATTTTTTAATTTGTAATGTGCATCCAAAGGACATAGATATATGTTTTTTTTGTCTTTTCTAGTCTCTTCTCTAGTTTGGTCTTCTCTCTATATGCTTGGTTGGTGTCGTCTAAGCTGTGATGCATTATTTGTATCATAGGTGGTTATTTTCTTCGTTAAGTTATGTATATTCTTTTTGCATTATATATTCTATTATATTTTTATTTATAACTTTTTCTAATCTAAACATTATTTCTTTAATTTAACTAATTCTAATTTAAATTTAAGTAACCTTTAAATTTTGAATTTAAACATATCATTACAATTTAAAGAGATCTTTTTATTTTATAAAACAATCTATATTTATAGCACCAACAAGTGATTGATCTGAGTAGCAATGGACTCAAGTCCCTTAAGCAAGTGGTCGGGAATTCAAAACAGGAGGTTGTGTGCAAAGAAAATAACTTGTTGAGGTTGGGGGCACATCTCACCTTTGAGTGCTTTCAAATCTCTTGAAGGAGATTAATCTCGATGAAAGATAAAAAAAAAATACTGCTTACAATGATATCACACCAAAAAAATGAGGAAAGAGGAGAGGGAAGGAAAAATGATAGTAATATATTATTATATTTTAATAAAGATTAATCATGGGAATGGTAGATAACTAAAATTTTAAGACTAATTTTTTCAATCCATTCTAAAAAAATGTAAACTATTTTTTCTCTCTAAATCTTTTTGTTGGAATTCAAGTGTGAATATAAAGTTTCATACATTGGATAGAAGCGGATAAGTTGAATAACATATAAATGAAAAAGATTTCACAAATCTAATATCTCAAGATTTTTCGATGTTTTCCCTTAAATTGCCAACACTTCTTTCCATCGAAGGATAAAAAAACATCATGCATGGGAGAAATTTTAAAACCCTTTATTTTCTCCTCCCCACCTCTAAAATTCTTAAATCAATAAGATAAAACTACATTAAAAAAAATCACTTTCCATTCTATCTCCCTTGGTTCCTCCCTTCTCTTCCATTTCTCTTAAACCAAGTTATTGTTTTAATTTGAAATTGAAATTTTAGCACACTACATCAAATGAAAATAAAAATATATATAACAATAAAGCGTCTAGAATTAAATATTTATTCCTTACATTTGTCACTAATTTCGAGAATATACTCTGTTTTTTATAGGAATAATTAAAATATTCATCATTAATGATGAATATTCTACTTTTTTTTCCTAAAACAATATTGATTTCATTATGTTTAATGATGAAGATATAATTCTTATACATTTTTTTAGCCTTAAATATATTTGTAGTCCCTATAAAGTGAGAGAATTTTTATTTTAATTACTGTAAAAAATTTATTTATTTTTCAGACTATTAAAATTTGAAATCAATGTTTTAATCCTATAAAATGAGTAAATTTTGTTTTTGGTCCTTGTAAAGAAAACTCTTTGATTTTCATCCTCTCCAAAATATAATATAACTATTATTCCCTAACATTCATTTTAAGGTAGCTAGATAAATAGCATTCAATCATTTTAGGAAACTAGAAAAAAAAATTAGAGGTATCATTTGTTGACATGGTACTACGTACAGATACTAGTATGGTAATAATTAAGATAGTCACTTGACACATGACAATAGGGACCAAATATAATTTGCTTTTGTCTTTTTCATTACATATAGTTTTCCTAAATTAATACAGTTATCTAGGTCTTCTCTAACTAAATTAGTTATTAGAACCTATGTGAAATTTTAGGAATTGTCATAAAAGATTTCATTCTTGAAGTTTATAACCAATCAAATTGTTATACTTTTCTATTTGAACCATTAATATACGAACTACTTTAATTTGAAAATATTAAACTAACACTTCTTATATGTTTGAAAACACTATACTAACACTCTCTTAATACCCCTCAAATCTTACACTAATACTCTCTATAAAGGATATGCATGCATGTAATCGTTAAAAAAATAGAAAAATGTTTGTGTAATTATTCGAAATCTCATAAGATGTTGTAATTTGCTATAATATTTATTTTCTAACCATGACATTTCTAATAACTATTGTCTTTTTACTGAAATTTTTTATGTTTTTCCTCTATTTTCTAACCTACATAGTCCAATGGAACTAGCTTTTGCCTTGAGATAATTTCAATTTTGTAACATCCTTATATAAAAATTATCATACTCACATTTTTTTATAGAATCATACTCACACATATAGAAAAGAGTGTATATGAACATTTAATTAATTATAATACTTCTTATTGTAGTTACACATATAGATGAAAACATATAAATTCTTTTTTAGATATAATATTTGGTCCTGAATTTTTTTTTAATTTGGCATTTGATCACTAATAAATTATTTCTTGACTTTTGTTTCCTGATTTTATGCTTTGTTATTTTGTCATGCATTACATTGATTCTATTAAATAGTCTCTGAATATTTTTGGATTTTTTTCTTTTGGTCCATAATTGTTTTTTTTTTTTATGAAAACTGCTGATATGTTTGCTATCAGATGGTGACATTTGAAGTTAATAGAGAAAATGTAAAGGTAGGAACAAAATAATTTTTTTAGAGACCAAGAGTTAAAAAAAAAATTAGGAACCAAATAAAAACTAAAAATATATTTAAGTCTAACTTCATTTACTATATTTTTTCATTTATTTTTAGGAGGATATTGCAACTACTTTCATCCCAACCCGTTCATTTACTAAATTCATTCACTAAATGTATATGTTAATTTTATGTTTCTAGGAGCAGAAACAGAAGCAAATACAGAATGGAGGGAACAACTATATCAAAAGGTAACATTAAACATAGTGTTTGTTTACAGGATAATACTTATATCATTTCTTTCAAAACGAATTATTCAATACATGGGATTACATGATAACTAGTATAGAGACTAGATAAAGATGATGCAACCCTTGCAAGTTCATGGGAAACACCATTGACTTGTCTCTTAGCAAAGCCAATATTAAAAGCTGCATTAAGTGCAACAAATGAATTAAATCTCCTAATTCTGTCTTGTCTATCACTGAACTTTTGACCTTGTCCACCACTCTTTTGCAATCTACTTCAAAAATAACGTTTTCCAGTCCCAAAGTGGAGACAAAGGAAATAACTGAAGCAAGAACCCATGCTTCACCTTCCATTATGTTCATACACGGCTTCCTGGAATTAGTCCTTTGCATGACAAGTCTTCCAAGTTCACATTCGAATGCTGGCAGAAACTAGAGTCCATATTGCATTTCAAAAACCATGAAGGGGAGGAACCCACCGTTCATCATTCATATCTGGACCCGCAATCTTGGAAAAATTCATAACCCCTTTGGGTTATCACTAGAAGTGTTTTCGAAAAAACTTTATATTTTCAGAAAAAAAGCTTTCAAAAATACTTATGTCTTGTATCTTTGTTATTCCATAGCTTATCATTGTGCTTCCGGCCCCCATAAGCCCCATAACATCATAGCCACCCGCTGTCTCTGATTCATGCTCACACTATTCAAAAGTTTGAACACGAGCACTGATGTCCACTTCCAAAATAAGATCATCAATGGTTTTCCTAAGATGGACTCTCTCCCTGCACCCAATAACGATATATTGGCAAGCATGGAAAACAGTTTCGCACAGGGGGCACATCATTGAGCAATCAACCCCACGATCACGCAAGTTGGTTCTCTCGTTGGAAGACAATTTCTGCACAATCTCCACAATTTTTTTTTTTACCCGAGGTGACGCACGAAGCTTCCACATATCTTTCTTTGAAGAAACTTTTATAATCAACGAAGTTGTGCATATTGAAGCTATATGCACTTCTAACAGTATACTCCCACTCCATGCGTGCCTCCAAATTATAGAATCCTCTCGGGTAGCTTCCAAAGCCGGAATTCTCAAAATTGCATGAACCTCAAGTGGAATAATAAATGCCGAATAAGTCCATCATTCAAGCACCCAAAAATATCCCCCACTTTCCAGTTTTTAAGCCCCTCAACCATAGGAGCCTCAATACTTAATTGGCTCTCCATTTTCAACCACGGTCAATTCCACACACCAATACATGCCCCATTTTCCAACTTCCATCTATAACCTTCCCCGATGACCATTTTAGAAGAGTAAATGTTTCGTCAAGTAAAAGATGGGTAATGCCCTAATGAGGCTCCCATAAAATCTCCTCTTGAAAAACATTTAATTTTGAAAATTTTAGCCGACAAAACATTTGGCATAGAACAATTCTGGATGTTTGCTTTCCTAACATGGCCAAGTTAAAAGCAAATAGATTTTTTAAACCCAATCTCTCATCTTCCTTTAACACACACATGCATCTTCTCCCACACCAACCAATTTATTCCTTCTCTCTCCCTCCTATTAGAATCCCACAAATAAGAATTTATCATGTTCTAAAGTTCATCCTCTAGAGTTTTAGGTATTTGAAAGAGGCTCGTGCATTGTGTAGTGATAGCCTAAACCACACATTTCAAAAGGATTTCTCTACCAGCCATAGAGAGCATTTTCCCACTCCAGAAATTTATCTTATTCCACACGTACCCTATGCTTAATAAAATTAAAGATAGCTTTTTTATTCTTCCCAATAACAAATGGGAAACCCAAATATTTTCCACCACCCCCACTCTCCCTAGCACCCAAGGTAGAAGTAATTACATTCTTCAAAATAGGATCAACATTCTTTCTATAAGTTACTTTAGACTTTTGCAGATTTATCAATTGACCTGAGGCAGAAGCATACTCATCTAGAATTCTTCTCATCACCAAAGCTTCATTCTCATTAGCTCTAAAGAAAAGGAAGCTGTCATCTGCAAAAAGCAAAATGGCTTACAATAGGAGATCCTCTGCAAATCTTCACACCGTGTAGCTCACTTTCCTCTCAGCATCCTTAATTAAGGGTAAAATACCTTCAACACACAGAATGAATAAGTAAGGAGAAAGTGGATCTCCTTAACAAAGACCTCTCCGAAATAATAGGGTCAATCATCTCATTATTAACATTCATAAAGAACTTTACTATACTGACACACATCATGATCCATGAAATAAAATCATTATGGAAACCAAGCTTGATTAGCATAGCACTGAGGTGTCCCCAATCAATGTGATCATATGCCTTGCTAATGTCAATTTTCAAAGCCACATCTCCTACCTTCCCTTTTGTTTTACATTTCAAATAATGCAAAATTTCAGAGGCCACCAAAACATTATCAGTTATAGATCTACCAGGCACAAAAGCAGATTTCTCCTCAAACACACATTTATCAATTACCTCCCTCAACCTATTTGCAAGCACCTTGGACAAAATCTTATAAACCACATTGCATAGCAATATAGGTCTAAGGTCTCTCATACCTCTAGGATTGTCAACTTTAGGAATGAGAACAATACTTGTATCATTAACAGACTAAGGAAAAGCCCCTTGCTGAATCAAAAAATGCTGATTAAAAGTTGGACTGAAATCCATCAGGCCTCAGAGCTTTATTTGGCTGCATCTGAAAATTTTTTTCCCTAAATTCATCTATTGTAAAAGGCCGAATCAATCTGGCATTATCTTCATAAGTTATTTTGGGTGCCATCTTCTGAACAATAGGATCCAAAACACTCTCACTGCCCAAAAAAAGATCTACAAAATAATCAAATGTTAGAGCATGCACAAATACCCTCCTAACTTTCTAATCTGTTGCCCTCCTCATCCTTCAAAAATTTTATGTGCTTTATTTTCTTGCGTGCTGAGGCAGACGAATGGAAATATTTGGTATTCATATCCCTCCCTTCATGCAATGGACTTTAGATCTTTGCCTCCAGAAAGTCTCCTCTTGCAACAAGATTTTAGTCAGAAACTCGCTTTCCTTTTGAAATTCTTCTATAAGAGCTTTCATGTGCTTCAATAATTTTAACAATTTTTCATGAGCGGAATCCCTTTTCGAATTTTTGAATTTTTATTCTATAAAATTATTTTTTTTCATTTCTGTTCATACTTATGCATGTTGTGATCATTTTCTAACAATTAATAATTAGTATAAATTTAGTTATTGTTGTCGATAGTCATAAATCAAAGTTGAACTGAAAATGATCGTGACACATCCTCATTGCAGATCGAAACAATGAAAAGTAAATATTTCAAAAGACTCGATATCCTTTACAAAGGTTTGAATAGAAGATATGAACAGGTAAATGATCTTTCCAAGTCT
This sequence comes from Glycine tomentella, assembly GCA_007407185.1. Lineage (NCBI taxonomy): Eukaryota > Viridiplantae > Streptophyta > Magnoliopsida > Fabales > Fabaceae > Glycine > Glycine tomentella. Next base: position 368,217 of record PYAF01002842.1, on the reverse strand, counting down.
ATAATGAATTTTGGCAACTTTTATTTTGCACATTTTTTCTTCCATGCGTAATTAATTTTTTCTTTTGCACTAAAGCTTGGGTATGTTTCTCAACCACCAAAGATACATGAGATGGCGAAATGTGAACATCATAAGCGGGCATTGGAAAACAGTTTTGCACTCTTCCAAGTGAACAAAAGTGAAATAACCCCTGATTTTGAGCAAACAGTAGATAAGATTGAAAAGTATATAAACTCTATTACGAAACCTAAATATGTTTCTTCACAATTGCAAATTTCTCAAGTGGAAGCAACATCTACAAACATACCAGCATCACAAGTAATGGGTCCACATAATTCTCATTTGACACAGCCAAATTCTCATCAAGTGGCAATCCAATCTAGCACTGCAGATCCACAAGAAGAGTCCGTTAAACAACAAGGTATAATTTCTTCTTAAGCAATTAATAATGAGTTAGTTTGTTTAAGCTTATGTTTTCAAATAAGTGTTTTTTAAATAAAATAAGTAATTTTATGATTTTCTTATGTGTTCGTTTGTCTAAACTATTTTTATTTAAAAGAAGTAATTTTCTGTTTTTTTTTTAAGACGTAAATCTTATTTATTAAAAATATATTTATTTTAAATTTGTTTTTGTTAAGTTTAAACAAACTCATCAAATGTATGCTAATACAATGGTTATTATTGACAAACATTCTTTTTGATAATTTCTAATTACTAGGTTATGGAAATGTTGTACAACAACAAACAAGTGGTGAAATAACACCACCTGTCATCAGCACCTCTGGGATTTTAGCTTCACCCTTGCTTGAAAACTGCAATGAAGAGAATGAAAATTGTCAAGACCATATTGTCATTTCGGATGATCCAAGCCCTGCAATGCAACACTTGATTAATGTGGTTAGCTTAGAACTTACTGTGATATATTTCATAATAAATGTTTCTATATGCATACTAATTAAAAGGCTATAATTAATTGTGATATTTTTTCTAGATGGACTTTGTATCGGCTGAAGCATTAGTGGATTCTTGTGAAGACATTGGAGTGGTATTCAATTTGAATGATGGCAAGTCAACATTGGAACCACTAAATGGACCACCACTTGGTGCAATTGGCTCAGACTTGGAGGGAGTTAATGTGACAGATTCACAAGCAAGATATTTGACTCGTCGTAAATTTGCTCCAAGAAAAAGAAATATGAACCGTTTCATTAATTCAATGCCTGCAAGTGAATTTTTTTTGCAGTTAACTAGTTCAGAGAAACTTTTCTCAAATTCAAGCACTAGGTAAACTAACCTAGTGGAATAGTAGTATATTTTTTTCTTTCTAACTAGTTTGTTTAACAAAAAATATTGTCTACTAAAGAATCCCATAACCTTTTATTTGAAACATATATACTAAATTGTATATATATCATCCCATACATTCATTGATTTCAATGAATGATTACAACTCGTACCACCTCATTTTCTACACACCTACACTCTGATTTTGCCACCTTGCTCCTATGAAATGATGTTCACCAATATGTTGTGGACCAAACATTGTTCATTTTATCTAGTGAAATCTGTAATTCTATCGGTCGCTTCTTATGTTGAGAATTCAAGTCATCATATTTCATTTGAACCCAAATGTATTAAAAATTAAAGTTGATAATAGTTTTCATGAATACTAGATCTTCATTTTATAGCAGTAGTTATAAATTACCTTTGTGGTTATGGTAAACAAGTGATGTCTTATGAATAAGTCACGGTTTGTATTTTTATGATGTGATCAAGTTCCAATATTTCATTCCCAACATTTTTTTTGGCTTAAATAACTTTTAGATTCCTAATATATACCTTATTTTTGTTTTGAGTTCCTGATATAAAAAAAAAATGTTGTTACAAGTCTCTGGTATATTAAAAATTTGTTCTATGTTCCTGTCGTTAATTAAGTGATGATGTGATATCATTTTAATGACATATATATTTGAAGAATCATTGAGATGTTATGTCATTACTTAAACCACAATTATCTGAAAGAGAACTTTTAATGTAACAGGGTCTAAGAACAAAAAAAGTTATCAAAAACTCAAAACAAAAATCAGATATATTTTAAAGATCTCAAACATATTTAATTTTTTTTTTTTTGCATTTGACTTGCAGAAGAATCTTGTTCTTCATAATTTTTTTATAGTCCTATGAATACTGTTTTCTTACAATTTCCAGCAATTTTTGTTACTTTTGTGTTAGAACTGTGAGCTCATGTAATGTAATATTGTTCCTTGAACTTTTTATCACTATCCTTTTCATGCTTAACAAGAATGACAAATTCATTCCTACATGTAATTCTTAGAATGCATAAATTATTATTGCTATGTTTATCTATGGAAAGCAGAACTCTTCAAATAACTTAAGTATTGGTAACTTTTGTAGGAAAATAATGCTCTTTCAGAAGAAATAAAGGAGATAAACATGCGACTGATAGACACTGAGGTAGTTTTTGACAAAGAGAAAATTTTCACCACTGCAGCTGAAGGATATATTGACCATGGTGAAGGATTAACTGTCAAATTATTGTTCAATTCAGTGAGTGTTAATGTAAACCCAATGTCAAAAAATCATGGTTCTTATAAAAAGGTGAATTATTTTAATACTCTAGTTTCAATTTTAACCTATTTTTGCTTCTTTTTTTTTTTTTTGTTCCTTTTATATTGACTATAATCTTGATCCTGCAGCCAATAATTCAACCGCTTTGGTTGCATATTCCTGCAAGTTATCCACATTGCTCGGTTGTCATTGTAGATGAAATGCCATTGGAAGCCAGGTTAGGGAATTGGACTGTCTTTTCTTTTATTTAATTTGTATTTTTCTAAAGCAATTATTAATCTATTTATGATTGAGCAGCTTATGTTACCATAAATCTATTTATAGAAATTACTCTTCTACCATGATATACATTTAAACTATTATTTCTTTCTAATAAATTGATTGGATAGAAGTAGTTAATTTGTTGAAATTAAGATTGAATCGTTTGGGTATTATTCGAGTTCGATTCTTGATATGAATAATTTTTTATTAGTCTTTACTTATCTCTTGGTCAAATTTCGTATTTTCTTCTTTTAATGAACCAAAAAGTTAAGACAAAAAAAATATTATTATTTCTAGCTAGTATCTCTATTTAGAAAGATAAAATCCTTAGCTTCTTCTTGTTTTCCAATTTTGAACATGCAGCAAGGACCTAGACGAAGATCTATCAATGAAAGCTAAGTTGAAGTTGACACTTTGTCTACAAAGGCTAAGTCAACCTTTGTCACTAAAGGATATTGCAGTGTCATGGGATCGTTGTGCTAGAGAAGCAATATGTGACTATGCGCAACTCTTTGGTGGAGGAACCTTCACCTCAAAATATGGAGGATGGGAGATATGTCGTAATGATAACTGAAGGAATGTGCATATTCTTGTTAGAAATTCATTATGAAATTTCGAAAATCTTGTCTTAAATTCAAGCACTACAATGATGTGGAGTTACTTCCATTAAATATGACATTATGCATTCAATTTACTGTACACCCTAGATAATAGAGGTTGTGTGAGTACATTATTAGGCAACAAACCTAATCAATTCTATATATTTTGAAGGGTGAACATGTTAATGGCTACAGTACAATGCAATGTTTTTAAATGAGTTTAATTTTTATGCGCTAAGAAGGTATATTTTTTAATATTATCAATTAATAAAAAAAATATATTATGATGACTTTTGAATTTACTTAAATTTAAATCAAATAAACAATTTAATTATTATCTTATTAAACTTAAAATATTTTCTCAAAAATGGGTGGTTAGTAATACCATTTGGAATTTATTTCTTATTTGGTTATCGTAAAAACCACCTCGTGTTTTTTTTTAAAAAAAATATTCGAGTCATGACAATTTGATAATAATTAACTTTTCTAAATTTTAAAAATAAGTTGTTAGTAATGATTATTTTAAATTCACTTTTTTTCTTATCTCTAAACATATGAATCAATTGGTATAAAATTTTTTTAACTCATCAATGATCTTAAATTCAAGTTTTGAGTAAGTAATTATGTTAAATATTTAAAGAAAAACTTATTTTGTTTATAGTAATATTATTCGGCTTTAAGTAAGATTGTTTTCAAGTGGAGACTAGGTGTGATCTATACCAAAACAAATTCTCTTCTTCCTTAGTTATTGTGAGAACTTCAATTTATGTTGAAATGTTTGAATCGTGATGATTTAGCAATCTTTACCATTTCAAAAACAAAATGAATGACTTTCTTTCATATTTTCATAAAGATATTTTAACTCATATTAATCAAGCCCAACAGTTTTATAAAAAATTATGCATCTTTGATTTATGGTTACATTCGAGCCTCTAGGACATGCAAGAGAAAGGAAACATCTTTGTCAAGTTAAAAAAAAAAAGGTTTTCATAATATTTTCTTATTTCAAAAGTAATAAAATGTGTTTTAAACAATAAAGTCTCCTATGATTAAACAATTTTAAACATTAAAATTTTACTTAAGTTTATCTAATATTGAAATTATTTCTCTAAATCGATATTTTTGAAGAAAAATACATGTGATGAAATTTTTTTATTTAAATCAAACATGAAAATATTTTATTCCCATAAAATACGAGTAAACATTTTCAAATATTATTGTGACTAAGAAAACATATTTTAGTCATTTTTAAGAATCATGATCCCTAAAATTCACTATTCCTAAATATGAAAAAAAAAAATATCTTTTACCAAATGTTCCTTTACGATCATTATTATAAAAGGTGCAAACAAGGATATGCAAGAGAGCACATTAATACAAGACCATACATTAGTTCATTATCATAAGAGCAAAATCATCAAATTCATCCCTAAAGATGTGAGATGCTAACAAGTAGACCCATGAAAAATAAAATAAAAAATTGCAAAATTGCTAAAACTACATTCTCTAAGCCAAATTAGTCCTTTGTTAGCAGTCATTAGTAATTCTCTTAATGGATGAATAGTAGCAACGTTAAATAACATGTTGAAAGTGTCTCTCTCCTAAGTAGCCTTCAACATGGTGTCCACGACATCACAGATCAAATTAAAAACATTAAGAGACTAAAATGGCAATTATTACAAGTTTTTTCCCTTCATGTAATCAGGTCAATAAAACTAAAATAAAACATCAAAGGATCAAAATAAAAAATTTGATTTTATTTCTTAAATTTATTTTTTTTCATTTTCTTGTGTAGAAGTTAGGAGGGACCAAAATAAAAAATAAAAATATTTTTTCTGAAAATTTCTCTTAAAACATCTTGATTTCTAGCAATTTCTATTTCTAATTATTCATAAATTTATATTTAAAAATCTAAAGAGAATTCGAAAATTGAATTGGAGAATTCTGATAAACATCATTGTCTACACACTATCGAGTACTATCAAAATATAATTTTTAAATATTTTTCAGATTGGAACTCACAAAATTACCACAATGCCCCTAATGTCATCAAATTAACTAGAATCTCATTTTAGAAATAATGTCAAAGTTTTCTTTTATACTTAGGAGGCGTAGGGAAATATTTGAGTTTTTTTGAAAATTTTAAATTAAAAATCTTAATTTCTCATGTTCAAAAAAAATGAGATGTATTAAAAAAATATTATTGAGAAGGTTTTTAAATAAATTTCTCATGAAAATTAAATATAAAAATTTTATTCTCCCGAGTTTAATTATTTTTATTTTACTATATTAAAAATATCTTATTGCTTTTATTAATGTATTAAATAATAAAAATAATTAATAAAATATCAACTAAACATACTTTACTCATTCCTTAAAAAATTAATTCTCATGATTTGCAGTTATGAAAAAACTTTTTCCAACTAAACTCATGTTAAAATAAAAGTGACTTTTGAAAGTTTTTGTATTAAAAATATAGAACTTTGTTTAGTAAAAAAAAAAAATTAAAAATATTTTTAACCTTATATTTAAACATACTCAAATATTCCACATTTTAGACCTTTCCATGAACAGGCATGCAAATATAAGTATGAATCTTATGAATCCTCCAAAGAACTTGGGTACCTTTCAATTGCGTCAAAGTTGATAGAAATCGAAGGAGAATGAGCTCGCAGCTCTTAACTCTTCACCCTGCACCAATTCCCAACAACACTAACCCAAACCTCCAAAAACTCAAAACAAGAACAACTACAACCCCTCTTTACCAAAGAATCTTCATCCCTACCCATGTCTACAGACACCCTTCAGCCATACTCTTGGAACTCTGCACTTCCCTCAAAGAGCTTCACCAAATCCTCCCTCTCATAATCAAAAACGGTTTCTACAACGAGCACTTGTTCCAGACCAAGCTCATAAGCCTCTTCTGCAAATTCAACAGCATCACTGAGGCAGCACGTGTGTTTGAGCCTGTGGAGCACAAGCTTGATGTTCTTTACCATACCATGCTAAAAGGGTATGTAAAAAACTCGACTTTGCGCGATGCCGTGAGGTTTTATGAGAGGATGAGGTGTGATGAGGTTAGGCCTGTGGTGTATGATTTTACCTACTTGTTGCAGCTGTCTGGGGAGAATTTGGACCTCAGGAGGGGGAGGGAGATTCATGGGATGGTGATAACTAATGGGTTTCAGTCCAATTTGTTTGCCATGACTGCTGTTGTGAATTTGTATGCCAAGTGTAGGCAGATCGAGGATGCGTACAAGATGTTCGAGAGAATGCCGCAGAGGGACTTGGTTTCCTGGAACACGGTGGTTGCGGGGTATGCGCAGAACGGGTTTGCCAGGAGGGCTGTGCAGGTGGTTTTGCAGATGCAGGAGGCTCGCCAGAAGCCGGATTCCATCACGCTGGTCAGTGTTTTGCCAGCTGTGGCAGATTTGAAGGCTTTGAGGATCGGAAGGTCTATTCATTGTTATGCTTTCAGAGCTGGGTTTGAATCTATGGTTAATGTTGCGACGGCGATGCTGGATATGTACTTCAAATGTGGTTCTGTGAGGAGTGCGAGGTTGGTGTTTAAAGGGATGCGTAGCAGGAATGTTGTTTCTTGGAATACAATGATTGATGGTTATGCACAAAATGGTGAATCTGAGGAAGCGTTTGCGACATTTTTGAAGATGTTGGATGAAGGGTTGGAACCCACGAATGTTAGTATGATGGGGGCTTTACATGCTTGTGCCAATTTAGGTGATCTTGAACGAGGGAGATATGTTCATAGATTGTTGGATGAGAAGAAACTTGGTTGTGATGTGTCAGTAATGAATTCTTTGATATCCATGTATTCAAAGTGTAAGAGGGTTGATATTGCAGCCTCAGTGTTTGGTAATTTGAAACAGAAAACAGTCGTCACATGGAATGCCATGATATTAAGTTATGCACAGAATGGATGTGTAAATGAAGCTTTAAATCTATTCTGTGAGATGCAATCTCATGACATCAAACCTGATTCCTTTACATTAGTGAGTGTAATTACTGCTCTTGCAGATTTATCAGTTACCCGCCAGGCTAAGTGGATTCATGGACTTGCTATAAGAACTTTGATGGACAAGAATGTCTTTGTCTGCACAGCACTCATCGACACGTATGCCAAATGCGGAGCCATTCAAACTGCAAGAAAGCTTTTTGACTTGATGCAAGAGCGACATGTGATAACATGGAATGCAATGATAGATGGATATGGGACAAATGGCCATGGAAGAGAAGCTCTGGATCTCTTCAATGAAATGCAGAAGGGATCTGTTAAGCCAAATGAGATAACATTTCTCTCTGTTATCGCAGCTTGTAGTCACTCGGGTTTAGTGGAAGAGGGCATGTACTACTTTGAAAGCATGAAGGAAAACTATGGCTTGGAACCTACAATGGATCACTATGGTGCCATGGTTGATCTCCTTGGTCGTGCTGGCAGACTAGATGATGCTTGGAAATTCATCCAGGATATGCCTGTCAAACCAGGAATTACTGTCTTAGGTGCAATGCTAGGTGCTTGCAGAATCCATAAAAACGTAGAATTGGGTGAGAAGGCTGCAGACGAACTATTTGAGTTAGACCCAGATGATGGTGGGTATCATGTATTGCTTGCCAACATGTATGCATCTGCTTCAATGTGGGACAAAGTTGCTCAGGTGAGGACGGCCATGGAGAAGAAAGGGATCCAGAAAACTCCAGGCTGCAGTTTGGTTGAGTTGAGAAATGAAGTTCATACATTCTACTCAGGGAGTACTAATCATCCTCAATCCAAGAGAATCTATGCTTATCTTGAGACTCTTGGAGATGAGATGAAGGCTGCTGGGTATGTGCCTGACACCAATTCAATTCATGATGTGGAAGAGGATGTGAAGGAACAACTGCTCAGTAGCCATAGCGAGAGGCTTGCTATTGCATTTGGACTTCTGAATACAAGACGTGGCACGGCAATACACATCAGGAAGAATCTAAGAGTTTGTGGTGACTGCCATGAAGCTACTAAGTACATTTCGCTAGTGACTGGGAGGGAAATTATTGTGCGCGATTTACGTAGGTTCCATCATTTTAAAAATGGAATCTGTTCTTGTGGGGATTACTGGTGAATCAATTGATACCATTGTTATCATTATTCAATCATGATTCCTTCTACAAGGTCCTAGACTAGAGTAACTTGAGTACCTCAGTGGAAGAACTAGTTGAAATTTGTTATCCTAGAAGAATGGCATTATTTGGATCAACCTTTGACCACAACAGTGGCCATTCTAATGCCACGTTTTAGCAGTGGCCACGCTACTCTTTTCTTGAGTTGTATAATTTTTTAATGCCACTGTATTCTTGAGTTGTACACTTTTTTGGATTAATGTATAATTTGATCCTATAAAATGTTAATAGTGTTGTTTTTGTCTGCGGATGTCATTGTTTACACAAAATGGTTAGCGAAGTTATTATATCAAGTTCTCCATACTGAAGTTATAAACTAGCTAACAAGCTCGTCGGTTATGTTTGGGAGTAGGGATTAGTGGGTAATGGAAGAGAAGGGGAAGGTTTATAGGGAAGTTTTCATTGTTGGTAGTTTCTAAAAGGGGGGAAGAGAGCTTGGAGAGGTTTTCTTGCTCTGTCCAAAGTTTTTATTTTGTACTTGGTTAACGGGCTTCTCTGTTTCAATTAGGATTTGACAAAAGGTAATGAACTTTAATCCTTGCAAATTACTGTGGATTAGGATATGGCTAATAGAGTTTAAATATAAAAAAGCTAGAAAACACATCATTATCAACTGTTTAACTACTAGTAGAGGTTTACATAATTTATCAACGACCTTATCATTGTTAATTAACAAAACTAGGAAAAAAAGCAGCAATGCTATTTATCACGAAAAAACCATGGCACGAAACGCACGAAAACTGACTTGGACCAATGCTCTTTTTTATACAAAAATAATTAATCGTAATTAAAAAAATTACAAACAAATAAATAAAATTTTGCAGAAACACCTGTTCGTATGCATCTCTTTATTAAGGTGAGGCAACCATCTCTTTTTCATAAAATCAAAACACATGTTCACATGCATCTATTATTTGGTCCAACCAATTGTATACTCTTGTGAAGATAACCTTTGACTATCCGAACTCAAATCCATATCCACCACTCATTTATCAATCCATCAATGAATAATGGAAACAGTGGTTTTCAGTTTTCACTTATTTATGGAGAAAGAAAACAGTGAAGCACAGAAGGAAAGAAAATAGAAATAAGGGAAGTTGGACTAATTGCAATCCTTGAACAAATGTCTTGTCAAGTACTCCATTTGTAACGCCCCCTTCCTCATGAGGGTCATTACCACATATAATCACGGACAGGCAAATAAACAATCAGAGTTCTAAGCAGTTTGGAAGCACATATATAAGAGTGACATCAACAAATGTCCTCATCATCAAATACACTGTACATATCATATGGTGAATATACATAATCTCTGTTTAGGTACAAAACTGTACAAATAAC
>PYAF01002842.1:312519-332622 GCA_007407185.1 Glycine tomentella | reverse complement strand
TTGTTGTGTAAGATAAAAAAAAAAGTGTATAGACAATAATTTTTTAGTGTTGTATATAATAAAGTGTTTTAATGTACTATTTTAATGTAATTAATTTGAGATATTTCACTATAAAAATTAACATATTATATTGTCAGCCATACCGGAAAATATACATATTATACTCAAAATAATTATACATTAATAAAACTTATTTTTAATATTTAAACTATGTGTTCATATTTAAATAAACCCATGTTAATGAGTCACATTCTTGACTATTACTTCTGCTTTTAATACCACTTGCATAAATATCTTGAAATATATAAGAATATTCTATGTGAACTTTATATTTTGTTGATTTAATTTTGATAGAGTTTTAACATTGGTGTAGGATATTATAATCCTATGTGGCAATCGTAAACTACTTTTTGATAATAAGACTAAGGATAAAGAAAAGCAATTAGGACAAGTTCAACAACTTCTTACTCTTGTCAACATGGTTATATCACAAAATGGTGGACAACCATTTACAAATGAGTTATTTATGGAATTAAAGGTGAAAATTTTATAAAGTTTTATAGTGTTTCTTTAATATTGACACTTGGATAGATAATATATATGATTCCATTGAACTTATCACTCGATTGCATAGGAGAAAGCAACAATGCGGGATAACCAACAAAAAGCAGTTGACTCCTTAAAAGGATATTCGAAAGAAGAAATGTTTGAGATTAAAATGCATATGCAACAAAAATATGACGACGAGCTAAAACGAATGACTAATATGGTATATTTTATCTTTCTATGTCTTTTAATATTTATTTCATAACATTTGATTTTTATATATATTAAATTAAAGCTAAATATGTTAACTTTCTTAGATATAAAATATGTAAAATATTAATTGGTGCATATATGTATTTACAAAAGTGAGATTATATAAATTGGAAAATAAGCATACACTTTAAATGTTATTTTACATTGAATCGTTGAGATTATTTTGTTTTTCTTCTATTTTTGTAGTATAGTATTTCTCATATTATGAAATACTATTATATGTTTTTATTTGCACTAATTAACCGTCAATGTTATTTTGAAATAAAGGTGTAATCCCAAGGAAGAATTATTATTATTATTATTATTATTATTATTATTATTATTATTATTATTATTATTATTATTATTATTATTATTATCATCATCATCATTATTATTATTATTATTATTATTAATCAAATGAGTATACTAATAACTTTGAATTTCTTCTAGGAGAGGATTCCACATTTAGTAATAATAATGTCTTAAATAAGTTTGTCTCCAAATTAAAAGAAATATTTGGGGGGAGAATGGATTGCAAGCAAACCTTAGCACAATATATATTTTATTATTTCTATCTTGGTTGGCGGTTGGTATCACAAAATAAGAAATAAAGATACTCAAATCAATTTTAAGTATTGGAAATCTTTTTTATAACTTAAATGTATTTGACTGATTCAATTAGTTTGTTCTTTCAAATAATAATTTTATTTTAATATATAGGTTGAATCAAAGTTGAAGGAAGAAACTGCAAATCTTTTGAAAAAATTGGAAGAAGAGAGAGTTGCTAGACTTAAGGCTGAGGAAAACCATAGGTCATTTCAAAATGCATCAAATGATGAAATTCGAAGACTTAACGAAGATCTACAAAAGGCAAATAGAAGAGATCCTAGGCCTTGGCTTCCTTTTCCATTTAACCTATTGGATCCTTTCATTCGTAGGAGACCAACGCCACCTCCTTGTCCCATTCTTTGATTTATAGCACCTTCAAACATTTCTACTATACTTGCATGGTTGTAATTAAGTGTATGTATTACACTCGTCTAAATGTTGTAAATATTTCACTAAGGATTGCAATGTGTAACTAAACTGTGTGTTTGTGTTTGCATTAAACTTGTTAATTTATCATCATTTTTTATTGCATGTCATTGTTACTTTTTTATTTTAAGTTTATATTTATTATGATTTACTGTGTGTTTAGATCTTATATAACCAAATTATATATCTATTTTCTCGCTTGGCTTTCGTATTTCTACGGAAATTTTCATTTTATATTTCATGCTTTGTTTCAAATTTTTATGTATATAAAAAGTTCAAATAATTATGAAGTTGAAAAAAATGTGTTTGTGGCTTTTCTTTTTCTTTCTTTAAAATAATTTATTAAACCAAATATTATGATATTCAACTTCTTGAAACGGTCGAGATTCTAGAATTAAGTTTTTTTTTGGTTTAATTACAAAATTTTAAAATGAAATTAAACTATCAACAAGAATCCTTTCAGTTTACATATTTGATGTTAATTAGCTTTTACTATGCATCCCAGGTGTTGAAGAATAGTTTTTCGAGGATTAAATATATTTTTATTTCTTATAAGTTTATATAGCTTCATCTAGTTTTTTTTCCATGATTTTTTTTTACTGATTTTGATTCTCATAAATTTTAAAGCTTGTGAAAACAGTCTATATCACTACATGATAATCATGTGATATAACTAAACTAATGCTATGTGATCATTAAGTGGTGACATAAATTATTTAAAATTTACATGGAGTAAAAATATATAAAAAAACACAAGAATAAAATTACATTATGACGACCTATTCACAGAAATTAAAAATGTTTTATCCTTTTTTTATTATTATGATTGAAACTTTTTTTTTTTTTTTCATGAGCTGGTCTTCTAGATATTCATTTGACAACTACCCATTTCTTACAAGGCTACTTGATGTGGAGCATCTTTATGTAACTTAAAAAGTTTTGCCTTTTAAAGTTTGAAAAAGAAAATATCCCACTATAGTAATAACTTAGCCAATCAAATTAAAGATCAAGAAAAATTGTTGAATTAACAAGATAATGTAATTTGAAATTAGTGAGCCATAAAAAATATCATGGATACTTTAACCTAGCCCTCTCTTTTTATCCCTCAAATCCTCATTCAATCTCTCCCAAACACTGATGCATGTGGTATGCATGATTTTAAATAGCGGTCTACAACTGTATTGGCAGCTGCAACGAAGTCTTAACATAGTTCTATTATTCTTTTTTGTCAATATATATTAAATTAAATTTAGATTTTAATCTTCTATTTTGAACTTCCAAGTGTCAAACGTTGAATGGGTTTAACTATATGGAATGTTAGGGATTACCAAATTTTAAAATGAATGAAAAGTTATGTTATAAATAAAATTATGCCAGTAATTAGAATAATTGTAAAATTCTTTTTTACATTCGGTGCAAACGTATAATAATTTTACGTTGCAATAGCTATAATCCATATCGCAATAGCCACAACGGCAATCAAAAACCATGGTGGTATGTAACCCTACTCTTGTGTTCATCTCCTCACCAGCTTCCCATTGACCCATCTCGATAGTAAAACTTCTTGCCTTAAACCCTCTATTTTTTTCCTAATCTGATGGAATCAAATATAGTACTAAAGAGTTTAAAACTCATCAATTAAATTGGTTACTAAAAAATGAAAAACACAAATTTAATTCCTGAATATACAAAAAGTGTAATAAATTAGTTTTATCATTAAATTTATGAGACTATTTTGTCATTAAATTATAATGTTCAATACCCAATTTATGTATTTAACAAAACAATTTGCATATTTTGAGGACTAGTTTGTCATTAAATTGTAACTTTTTTTGAACAAATTTGTCATTAAATTGTGTACAGAGTTAATTTATTATATTTTTTACACATTCATGAACTAAATTTGAATTTTTATCTTAGACCAATTTATAAACTCTTTACACTTTTATAGACAAATTTAAATATTTACCTTATTAAAGTATAAAAAAACAGACACATGACAAAATCCTATTCATTATGTTAATCTAATGGTTGAGAACCAAGCAAGCAATTCTCACCACAAAGTCATGGAACCCATTATCAATTAAATGAAATGATGTTGACTAACTTTTTAATTAATATAAAATTATTTATTTTTACTTACATTTATGTCCGAATGGAGTATTTCTTTTTACCTTTCTCATTAGTTCTCTATCTTTAATCTCTCTCACACCTAATATGTATTATGTTAACCACATTTTCCTTTTAATGTTTTCTCACCTACTAATCATTTTAACCTTTTCCCTCTCACTAAGCACACATTCCTAGGGAGGTAAGGCATATAAACAATACACTTATTACTCTTATTCTAAAGATAGAAGAAGGTGCGACCAAGCTTAGTCAATTTCGACCTTTTAGTCTATGCGTGTCCTACAAAGCTTTGAGTAAGGTCCTGACAGAAAGACTGAGGGAGGTTATGGATGTGTTGATTCGTCCAAATAATTGTTGTTTTGTTCTAGGGAACATGGCATGGATAATATTATAATAGCCCAAGAGGTGATCCATTCTATGAAGATGAAAACAAAGAGCAAAAGGTTGGATGGCTGTGAAAATTGATTTGGAGAAATCCTATGATAGAATCAAGTGAGATTTTGTTATAAATACTCGTAGAGTCTGTTTGGATGAGGCAATTTTAAATTCTAAAGAATTTTAAATATTTCAATTGAAATTATTTTATTTTCAAAATTTTATATTTGGATAAAGAAATTAAATTTTTTCATTTTCAAAATTTCGTCTGATTTAGAATATGACTTACCTTGAAGTCAGCGATCTTCACCTGCTTCCGCGAGTTTATCAGCAGATTCGAGGGCTTGATATTCCTGTGCATGATGTGCCGCCAATATAGGTATGCCAGCCTCCGCAGAATCAACCGAGACAGATCTTCTAGTTGCTGCTCCTGTGGGATGTGTTTCCCCTCCAACGACCCTTCATCCATGAAATCCAACAGTACCTGGATTTTCCTGTTCTAATCGTACATCTCGTGGCAATTTACCACGTTCGGATCGTCCATGTCACAGAGGATTTGGATTTCCTAGTGGATCTGCCGCTGCACCGACTCCTCATGGTGACTGTATATCACCTTCAGTGCATACACACGCTTGCTGGTGCAATAGACTACCTTGTACACCGTCCCGTTGCTCCTGCTCCCAATGCGGTTCAGCCTCTCTAGCTCTGAGAACGGGATCACCTGCTGCGCCGCCGCCACAACAACTGCCAATGGGGGCTGAGAAGCAACACTGTTGCGTTAGGTCCTTGCGGCGGCGCTGGGGACGTCAGCAACATAAGATAATTTCAATTTCTTACATTTTAAAATGAAATTAAAATTTCACATTTTTAGTTGTTTAAAATTTTATTTTAAAATTTCAAAAATTTAAATTATTTATATAAAAACATTCAAATAATGAATTTTAGATTAAAGAATTTTAATATGATGTGGCACTACATCTCCTCTTCAAATATTCAGATTCTCTCTGGAATGGGGAGGCACTGGATCCTTTTAGCCCATCTCGTGGTATACGTCAAGGTGATCCAGTCTATCCCTATCTTTTTGTTCTATGCATGGAGAGATTATCTCAATTAATTTCTGTGGCAATGAAGAATCACTTTTGGAAACCCATCCGATTTAGAAGGAGAGGGCCTTATCTCTCACATCTAGCATTTGCAGATGATCTCATGTTGTTTCCAAGGCATCTATGTCCATGTTGTTCGGGATTGCTCCATCACAAATCATTGTTGGAAGGCAGCTATAACACTAACAGATTTAGTTTCCTTTTTTGCAGGTGATTTACAACAGTGGTTAATCAGGAACATTGATGGAGGCCAGGGGAGACACCATAATTGGTCTCTCACCTTTGGCACAGGAGGAACAATTTTGTCTTCCAAGGAACGTGGACATCTTATAAGGAGATCCAGAACTGTGTTCGTAAATCAGAAAGTTACATTAAGGCATCATCTATGCTGGATACAAATTTCAATTTGACTTGGAAACCACCAAGTCTAGGATGATATAAATCAATGTTGATGGTGTTGTTCGTAGGTCTGATAATGAAGCCAGTGAGGGACATTATTTGGTGGGGGGAACGTTTTGGTGGTTAATGCCGAGCTAATGGGTGTATTTCACGGAGTCAAGCTTGCTATGGACAAAGGAATGACCAAAATCATGGTTGAAACTGACTCTCAAGAGGTGGTGGATCTTGTTAACAACTACTGCAGTATCAATCATCCTCTTCATTTCTTAGTGCAAGATATTAGAATTCTGTCTCAGCTTTTGGAGAGTCTTTGGACCACTCTACAGGGTTGGTTATCTTGGAGACCCCCCAATTGATATTCGTAGCTTACTTCATGTAGATGCACCTCTTATGGTGCCTTATATTTAACTGTTTAATTTCTTTTCTCCTGCTTCGGGCATGATATATAAAAAAATAAATATTTCGTCTTCGTGCTAATAACATGAAAGTGATCACAGGTTAGGTTCAACATCTGTATAAATTATTATTTTAAAATTATTTCGTAAAACATATTTTTTTAACAAAATATTGATAATATAAATTGTTAATCGTATGAGCCATATGAATTATTAATTCGTATTGATTATAAGTAAGAGTATTTTCAATTTTTCTAGCCATATGAATTATTAATTCGTATAGATTATAAGTAAGAGTACTTTCAATTTTTCTCTCTCACTATTAGTTGTACGAAAAAATATGCTGGCTGCATAAAGAAAATCCCCATTAGCCATTGCCTCACCTCACTGCATATTCTCTTAAGTCAAACATACATAAAACTAGCACATTCATCCACAGTGCATAATAGAATTGACCCCAGATTTCCTTCTTTTATGTGCTTTCAAAATCAATTTTCTAATTATTCTATCAATATTAGGTATACAAGTTCTGCCTCTATATAACTTAAGTATTTTATCAGTACTTTTAAAGAATTCAGTTTCAAAAAAAAAAAAAAAAATTGATGTAAAATGAATCAATGGTGGTTTGAGATGGATGCACAATAAAAGTATAGTGCCGATGAATTTTCAATTAGATAAAGTTAATTAAATTAACAAATTTGACTCAATTTGTTTTAAATTTTTCTTCTCCGTAAGTCAAATAGATTTTTTCGAAAGTTAATTACATTTTTTAAAAATAGTTTTAAAGATAATTTTTTATGCTTTTAATTTTTATCTATTCCTTTTTTTATTATTACAATTTAATGATAAAAAAATACTACTGTAAAAAACTTTAAAATGATTTTTAAATCTATAAAATTATAAAATTATCAAACAATTCTAATTATTTTATTTTCATTTTAACTTTAAATAAACTTTTAAAATCTAAAAAAAAAAATTAACATTAATTATGTTATGAATCTAAGCCGTGAGTAGTTTACTTACCGGGAACAAAAATGTTAGTATTAACACTATTCTTCTCCTTAACATAAGTATTAATAATACACTCTTTTTAGTTCCGAGTTATAAGTTTTTGAAAAATCATGTAATTATAAGTGAGATTATTAAATAAAAATATGAAAATCTATAATTTTAAATAAATTTCAATTAATAGTAAAAAGTGTATTAAAAAGACTAGGTACTAGCTAGGTAATATTTTTTTTTTCATTAAATGTCTCTCTGTCCTATGCTTTTTCAAATAAGAAATGTAAAACAAAATCAAATGCGTGCACAACTTACCAAATTTATTTCTTCCAACAAAAAATTCCTTCTTTCTTCAAAAAGACAAAAATATTTTTTTTTCCTGCATTAGTAAAAAATAAAATTAAAAGTCACAGCAACGCAGCATGTTCACGACAATATTACCCCCTTCAGTCTTCACATTCCATGCATGTTCCTCTGCAAAATGACACTAAGCCCCAAACTCATTGAACCAAATGACCCATCTGTCCCTTGCAACCTTCCGCATTCTCAACCTCTCCAGATAGCGCCACGTAGCCCAACTTCCGACGTGGCAAAATCACAACGGAAGATTCAAAACACAGTGCCCAGTGTGGCACTCTCGTAAATAAATCGAAACACCAATGGCACCCTCGTCAAATAAAAAATTCTGAGGCACGTTCGTACGTTAACCGAAAATAGAATGCGTGACACTCTCAGAGTCCCAGTGAGGCACCACTTTTAGCTCACGCCAAGGGCATTGCATTTTCATTTCTGTTTGCAGCTTCTGAAACCTTTGACACTTTCATCATTGTTTAGGGTTTTCTCTCGATCGTAATTTCTGCAACAATGGGAAGAGGAAGAAGAAGAGAAACGTTTCCACACGAAGAAGATGAACGAGGTGAACAACAACAAGTCAACAGCATTGCAGAACTCTCGTCAAAATCATTATATTGCAATCGTTAATATTGTGATTTTTTTGTTTCGTTTTTTTTTTTATCGGTTCTGAATCTCGTTTCTGGTTTTGCGTTCTTCAGAGAAAATCAGAAAGAAAGGAAAAATCAAAGAATCTGTTACCTTCGAAGTTGACGACGACGACGACGACGGTAGTAACGCTATGAACTTAAACTCAATCATCGTTCTCTCTCTCTCTCTCTCTCTCTCTCTCTCTCACACACACACACACACACACACACACACAGACAGAGAGCAGTAACAATGTTCGTATTCAGCAAAAACAAAAAATATAACAGTTTTTTTTTTGGAAGTAAAGATGCTGGAAGAAGGAACACAGTGTTAGTGAGTTCTTTCAGTAGAAGATGTCACATTTTTTTTCTTCCTTTAATATTATTGTTGGTAATATTTTTAATTGTTATTGTTGAAGATCGTTTTTTTGATTTTTTTCATAAGAGTTAAAAAAAAAGGATGTCATTTATATTAAAAATATGAAAGGAATAGTTGTAGGAAGTTGTTAAATTAAATTCTTAAAATGATTTTCTGGTTAGCGAAAAGTTCAAGCTGCTATCGTCTTGTGGTTATATCGTGGCAGAGTTTGGAAGAAAGTATTAAAAGTTTCATATAATTTTGTTTTTAAGATTTTTAATATATAATATATAATATGGTTTTTTTGAACAGGAATATGGATTCAATTGATATATATATATATATATATATATATATATATATATATATATTATATTATATTAAAAAAATTAATCTATAGTATTGTTCGTCTAAATTTCCGGTAGAATTATGCATTGCTTGTCCCGTGTGTCCGTGATATGTTTTTCGTAGAAATTCATTTTAATATATAGAGAACAAGTACGCACCCTTTTGTTTTATTGCTCTATTTTAGGCTTTTTTTTTTTTTGTTGCAATTTCTCATTTTTAGAAAATTCTATCTACTATCAATGTCGTTCAGTTTTGAATCTTATTAAATTGCTAAACATCACTTGTTGAATCCGTCAGGGTTACTTGTACACTTGTACAGTGGTGCCTGTCAATAGCCTGTAGCATTAATGATGGTGCTCTTTGAATGAACAATTTGTGATTTATTTATTTATTGTCCTCAATTGGAAAAGCAGAGGAAGACTTGGATGTTTTTGAGAATGATGGGTTTATTGTTGATGATGCCGAAGATGATGAAGAGGAAGAAGGAGAAAATAAAAAACAAGCACAAAAGAAGAAAAAAGAGAGGTTATTATACATTCCTACCCTTTTATGCATTTTCATACATCTGCATTGTGTATTCATCACTGTGTGCTTTTGCTACTCATTTTCAGGAAATCATTGAAAAACATTGTTCTTGACGATGAGGATCTTGAGTTAATTCGCGAGAACAAGAGCTTAAATCAAGAAACATTGGTTAGCTTCTGCCTCTAGAATAAGTCCTTCTATGTATGTGTTTATAAGCACTAGAGAGACTGGCTTTTGTCATTTATCATGCTTCTTTTTTTCATCTTCTTTCGTTTTTTCTAGAGACATGGAAAATTCAAGAGGCTTAGAAAGGCTGGTGTAGACTCTGAGCTGATGGAATACTCTTCCGATGACGGAGGTGATCTGTATCTGCTTATGGTTTTATTATCTTTATTTTCTCTTTCTATTGCTTTTTAAAATGTCCTATGATAGCTTGCAGTGTGTTCTGATAATCATCTTGTAGTTTGGAACAATAATGCCTGATCCACATTGTGTTTGGAACAATAATGCCTGATACACATATTTTCATTCTGGTTTCTTGGCATGCTATTGTTTGTAAATTGATTAAAAATTTCTTGCTTTCCAGTATCACTCTTTGATGATATTGCTGAAGACGAGACTAACGATGATGTAGAGGATGGCATGACAGATTTTATAGTGGATGATGAAGATGTCATCTACAGGAAGGGAGATTCTCTCAGGTATTTTCCGTATACTCATAGTTCTTTTAGTGGCTCACTATTCTGATGTCATAACCTATCACAGATAAGTTATTACCTCTTTAATATGTGATTTTGTTGTCAACTTTGCCTACAGACAAAAAAAGCTTAAAGGCATAAACCATTCGCCTTCATTTTCAAAAGGCAAGCATAGTTTTGGCAAGAAAGGTCAGCTGGAAAACCACATTGGGAAAGTTCAAATTCAGGCTACTAAGTCTGACGATCCTAACAACTATAAATTATTCATCCCTACTGACATGCACGTAGCTGGAGAGGATAACTGTGTAAATGATATGGACATACCTGAGAGAATGCAGGTGATGATTACAAAATGTTTGTTGATTACTAATATATCAATTGTCAATGAAAATATTTTGATGTAACTTATAATCTGTCACAAAATTTTACAGATAATTCAGGACATTGTAGGATCTGCAATTGACAGAATGAGTATAGAAGAAGAAAGTTCATGGATACTATGTCAACTAGCATCCGACATAAATCCATTGTTCACTGAGGCTAAATCCTGCAGACTAGTCGATACAGCAAAAAGGGAAGATATTATTAGTTTCTTGGAATTGAATCATAAAATGAAATATGATGTAAGCATTTATATATTTAAATTGCTTTATTGGGTTATACAACGATTAATATTCCTTTTTAGTTTTTTCTTTTAAATGTCTTAGCTGGCTTTACTTTTTAGATTCCATTTATTGCAATGTACCGGAAGGAACAATGCCTTAGTCTTCTAGAAGATCCAAAACCAGAAGAATTAGAAAACGTATTCAATGATATTGAAAGAAAGCCTATGTTGAAATGGCACCAGGTAATTTCAAATTTACTGTTTTTCTGTTGCATAGGAAGAACGGTAGATAGTTAAAATAGAAAATTTAGTGAATGAAAGAATTTAATATTTTAGAACTTGTTGTAATTCCTTCATTCTTGGTGTAGATGCTCTGGATAATACAAGAATTGGATAAAAAGTGGTTGTTTCTGCAAAAGCGGAAGAGCTTGCTCATGGAATACTATAACAAACATTTTGAGGAAGAACGCCAAATGTCTTTCCTTGTTGATGAATCCAGTTTTCATAAGCAGATATTTGATTCAATCACCAATATGCTCAAGAAGGCTGAAACTGAGAGTGAGATTGATGATATTGATAGGAAGTTTAATTTGCATTTTCCACCAGCTGAGGAGTTTCTTGATAGTGGTTTTAAAAGGCCTCTGACAAAATCATACTACTCCAATTGCAATAAGGCAGGGCTGTGGTCACTTGCAAACAAATTTGGCAATCCTGAGAAATTTGGTTCTTTAGTTACTCTTGAGAAAGTGGTAATTTTTTTATTTGCTTACGTCTGCTCGAATATTTTCTTAATTTCATTTCTTTTTGGGTGACAATTGACTGGAGAGGTTCTTGGACTCCAGGGAACAGATAGTGAAGAAGATCCGCAGGAATCTCCAGAGGAAATAGCATCAATGTACAAGTGTCAAACCTTTCAAACTACAGAAGCTGTACTTAAAGGGGCTAGGCACATGGTATCCTGTTGAATTCATCAATTGGTCTTTCATAACTTTAAAGTCTAGTGATAATCTTAGCTTGCAAATCTACAATTTTATTTTTCAGGCTGCAGTGATGTTAAGCAGTGAGATTCCTTTCAGGAAATATGTGCGCACCATATTTATGGATAAGGCATTAGTTTCAACTAGCCCTACAATAAAAGGAAATACAACAATAGATTCCTTTCATGAATTTGCTGGTGTTAAGTGGCTGAGGGACAAACCTCTCTCAAAGTTTGAGGATTCCCAGTGGCTATTCATTCAGAAGGCTGAAGAAGAGAAACTTCTTCAAGTTAAAATAGAGTTGCCTGATCATACCATAAATGAATTGACAATGACTTGTAAAGATTCTTATCTCAAAGATAATGAAGGAATATCTACTAGGCTTTGGAATGAACAGCGTAAATTAATCATGCAGGATGCCATTTCAAATTGCCTTTTGCCTGCTATGGAGAAGGAAGCTCGGGCATTGTTAAATGCTAAGGCTAAAAACTGGTTATTAATGAAGTATGCAATGCAAGTGTGGAACAGAGTCTCTGTGGCACCGTATTTGAAAAATGAAAGTGACACTGCACAGAAGAACGGAGTCATGGCTTGTTGTGGGGGAAATGGAAAGCCAGGTACCTCATTTGTCATGTTGGATTCTGGAGGAAAATTGGTTGATGTGATGCATGCTCGTTCACTTACACTACGATCTCTGAATATCATTGACCAGCAGAGCAGGAAAAATGATCAACAGCGTGTCATAAAGTTCCTAACAACTTATCAACCACATGTTATTGTGCTGGGAGCAGATAATGCATTCTGTTTAAGGTTGAGGGAGGAGATTAATGAGGTAATCTAAATCCTATATCATAATTGGCTTTCTTGATGGCTTAGTTATCCAATTATGTGATTCTTTAAGAGTTATCAAATGCATTTTTCGGGAAGAAAGAAACTGTTTTTGCATCCTTAAGTGATGTGGATGCATCTCAATTAGAGAAAACCATACTTATGTTAGGCACAAAATGAGACATCAAAGCACATCAATTCTTGACTGTTTTGTTGATTTACATTTTCTAAGAGGGTTAGATTGCATGCAGATGCAAATGCTGCAGGATGCTATTTTTGTATTTTCTTTTGCCTTTGGAGGGAAACAAAGCATGGGCTAAAACCAGGTTATTTACATAGTATGAGATGAAATATTTAGAAAAGAGCCCTGAGGCAACATGTCAGAAACATTTCTTTTTACTGTACAATTTGCTTTGTAATATGAAAAGTATGTACATATTATTTACTTTCAATGAAGGTAACATTTATTAATTTTAAAAGGATGTTTTTCAACAAGGATTGCATTAGTATGAGAGTATAGATTGGTGTCTTGAATTTTTCTTCTTAGGTTTTAACTAGCATCATGAACTGCAGTTCCTGTATTTCACGTTGTCAACATTGTCTTTGCATTTTGCAATCATAGCTTAGAGCTTATTAATTTTCCTTTGTATTGGAGTTTCCTTAAATCCCTGGCACAATAGTAAAGTTGTGCATTGGTGACTTGTTGGTTATGAGTTAGAATCCAGAAACAGCCCTTTGCATATGCAAAGATAAGGCTGCATACAATATTCCTCCCCCTTACCTTCGCATAGCGAGGAGCTTCTGGACAATGGAATACATAGTTAGTTAGAATTGGAGTTTCATTAATATCATTCCAGCAGTCAGTTATTTTGTTAATGCTGTTTGTTTTTTATTCTACTGTTATGGTGTTATCGGTACATGGCAACTGCTTTCTTAGCTTCTTTATTAAATGGTTTTGTTCTTTTCTTTTGTCAATAGACACCTGACTTCAATGAATTATTTCAACTGTCAGATTATTTCAATGATGTCGGAGCACAATGTTCAAAACTTTAGTCAAGGAATGGAAGGAGTGCCACCAGTTGTGTTAGGGGATGAAGGCTTGCCTCGTCTTTATGAAGATTCAGAAATTTCTGAGAACCAGCTTCCCAGACAACATGGTAATCCACGGGATTATTGCAATCATTTCTGCCCTCTCTCCTCCCTTTTCTTTTCCAACATTTTAATGTACTCTTTTCCTGCCCTCTCTCCTCCCTTTTCTTTTCCAACATTTTAATGTACTTTTTTCCTGTTTTTAAAAATTTGTAGGCATTGTCAAGAGAGCTGTGGCTCTTGGACGTTACCTTCTAAACCCACTGGCAATGGTGGCAACATTATGTGGAGTGGAAAATGAGATTGTGTCTTGGAAGTTGAACACCCAGGAGAAATTCTTAACACGTGAAGAGAAGTCAGAGATAATTGAATGGGTCATGACAGATGTTACAAACCAAGTAGGCATAGACATAAATTTGGCCATCAGACATGACTGGCTGCTAGCTCCTTTGCAGTTTGTTTCTGGTCTTGGACCCAAGAAAGCTGGTATGTTGCATAGAGAATTACTTGGGGGTAATGAAGTGAGAAATAGAAGGGATTTGGCTAAATTTGGGCTGGATAAAGAGAAGGTTTTCTGCAATGCTGTTGGCTTTTTACAGGTTTCTTGCGATGATGAAAACTTTGTTGACAGTGGTAGCAATACTCTCGATCATACAAGAATTCATCCAGAGTCGTATAATCTTTCTGAGGAATTAGCATTAGCTGTTTACAAGAAACATGTTCCGGATCCAGAAGCTATTTTTTCCGGAGTGAATGCAATTGGATACATTAAAAATGATCCAAAACTGCTTGAGAATTTTGATTTAAATGAATATGCTGATAGATTGGAAATAGAAAAAGGTGAATACAAAAGGATTACTCTTATTGACATAAAGATGGAATTACTTCATGGATTTAAAGATCCTAGGATTCCCTATACGGAACTGACTCAAGAGGAGGAATTCTGTATGATAACTGGAGAAACTGGGGATGCACTAGTTGAAGGTAAAAGAGTTCAGGCAACAGTTCGTAACGTGATGTCTAACCAGGCATTTTGTGTGCTTGACTCCGGAGTAACTGGAGTACTTTTTAAGGAGGACTTTTCAGATGAAACTGAGAATATCTCTTTAACAGACAAATTGCATGAAGGTGCTGTGCTTACATGCAAGATCAAACTAATTGATAAGAACAAATGTTGGGTCACTCTGACTTGTAAATTGAGTGAGCTGAAGAATGATGGCGAGCAAGGTTTCCATGACATGGATCCTTATTATCATGAAGGAAACATCATTTCAATTAGTCAGATGGAGAGAGCAGACAAGATGGAGCTTGGAAATAAAAATTTCATGCCCAGGATGATTTCTCACCCCAATTTTCAAAATATAACTGCAGATCAAGCAAAACAGGTTAAGTTATTTGTTGTTTTATATTTGAGTTAATTTTAATTTTCCAGTCACCTTATGATGATTTTATTTTATCTATTCTTTATTGAACAGTTCCTTACAGATCAGGAAGTTGGGGAATATATTTTTCACCCAAGTTCAAGGGGTCTTAGTTATTTGATCCTGTCTATTAAAATTTTTAATGGAGTTTATGTACACAAAGACATTGTGGAAGGTGGCAAAAGTCAATACTTGCCTGAACTGGGAGAGACATTAAAAGTAGGAGAGGAAACATTTAAGGACATAAATCAGGTTGGCATTCTTAATTTAGATTTCTGATACATTTAAGGAGGCTTCAATTGCTACATAATTCTTCCATATGTTTTTTATTGCTTCATTGTTTAGGTTTGAACATATCAATTTATTACACACTTGAAATTTCTGTTCTTTGTTGTTTATTTCCTTTAGAGCAATGAATCATGATATGAAGATCAAGGTTTATTATTTTTTATGTCATGATTTGGCACATATTTTTTAATTCAATCAATTTATGCATAGAAAATAAATGCCTATATATTCAAGACATGTAGGTTAGTGGTTGCTAGAATATTTTACTAAGTTAATTTTATATTGGTCCATGGATAATTAGCTTGAAAATAAATTCATTTTGAATTTGTTTATCTAGTATTTGTGCTCATTTCTTGATGCTTTTGAGATTTACTTCTTTCCTTCAGTCAATAATTTCCTCTTCCATGGAAACAGGTTATTGAACACTATGTCAATCCATTGGTAGTTCATCTGAAAGATATGATTAATTTCCGAAAATTTAAGAAGGGCACGAAAGCTGAGGTTGATGAACTCTTAAAACTTGAGAAGGATGAATATCCAAATAGGATAGCATATGGCTTTGGCATTTCATATGAGCATCCTGGCACTTTCATCTTGTCTTACATTAGAAGTAGAAATCCACATCATGAGTTTGTTGCTGTCCAGCGAAAGGGATTCAAGTTTAGGAAGCAAATATTCAAAAATATTGAGCAGCTGGTGGCATATTTTCAAAATCATATCAATGATAATGTTGCTCCAGCAAAATCCTGCATAGCAGTTGGATCATTTAGGGAGTCCGTGTCTGGAGGATGGAGAAGCAACAATGTAGATCAGCACACTGGATCAATAGGTATAAGCAGGACCTTTCAAATTATTTGCTTATCTGATCTAACGTTATATATTTTGATACTTTAATTTATTAAACTTGTGTTGAAAGAAGTTTTGGAATTTGGGGGAAATAGTAAGTTTATCTATTTTAGGAAAGGAGTTCAAATTTATTTGATATTAAAACCATCTCATATTTTGCATTTCCATGATCTCTTGCATCATAATACTCAAGCTTTCTTCCACCGATTTCTTCACATGCATCAGTTCTCTTCATTTTCCTTTTAAAGCGCTATGAAACTGTTTACAAGCCAATGATTATCTTGAACTTTTGTTCCCTTCTCACAAGTAATAAACTGAATCTTTCACAACTTTCCAGTCATCCGGGACTTGGAAAATTTCTTCGCACTTTTTTGTTTGCCTCAATTAACCCTCATATATTGCTTGTAGTTGTAGATGAGTTTGGATAACATATAGATGGACTGGCTTTATTTTACATTGTTATGAGATTATTACATACATATAATGTATATTGAATGTAATTATGTACATTCAAAATTCATATTAGTATAAACTGAATAAACTCTTGACACGACTTTCATTTTTGTTTTAGAAATAAGAAATATATTGTATTTCTTCCAGAAGCATTGTTTCCCTGTGATCAAATTAAAAGTTTTTATGTCTATGGCAGCCTATTCCTCAGGAAAGAATAGTGATCTTGGATTATTTGTTCGAATTCAAGGTCACTAACTTGTATATAATGAAGCTATTGTATTTATACCATTTGTGTGTACACTGTACAAAAGTATTGTAGTATTGTATGATTTAGAGAGATAGAGAGAAGAGAGAAAAATGTGATAAAATGGTATGATGGAAAATGACAGAAAAACAAATAATGTTAAAAGATTCAACATTAACAACACCTTTAACTCAAGTTAATAGGGATCGGTGGTTGATGAACCCAATGATAGATACTAGGAGGTTGAAAAAAAAAGTGGAAGGGAAAGGGAGGGGAAAGGAGAAATAAAATAAAATAAAAGAAGGGGAAAAGAAGGAAGAAAAAATGAAAAGGAAAAAGACTAAAAATGGCACATCAAGGTTTAATCCTCCACCAAACTTTATAGTTTTTCTCCATTCTGTCCTAAGAAATACCATTCGTTAATCTATATCTCACTCCATTAAGTCTTGTTTAACTACCTTTTTCCAAATAAGTTTCGGTCTACTTCTATCTCTCTTTGTATTGAGCTCTAAGTAAGAAACTTTTGTTCTTATGAGAACATTCAGGGATCGTCTTATTACATGTTCAAATCATCTCAGTCTATGTTCCTTCATCTTTTCACTCACTGACATTACTACTACCTTTCATAAAATATTTTCATTTCTTATTTTATCCATCTTCGTATAACCACTCATTCATCATGTTGATTTTTGTTACCCTTATAAATAATGTAAAAGATTGTTGGTCAAAAAATATAACCCTATATACTATTGTCAAATATGCATGTTATCATTAGCTTTGCAATTTGTGCATGACATGCAAGAGAGGGTTAGAGAGAAAGAGTGGGTGGGCGAGAGAGAGCTATCATGCCGGGGAAAGGTACTCTACACACGGTGTCAGCAGCGGCACAAGATAGGAAACGGTGGCAACGAAATTGGAGGGACGCGGTGGACGTCGCATCCTTTTACTTCACCAGATTCCCAGATGAAATGGGAGAAAAGGACTTATGGCCTGAATTCAAAAACTGGGGGGGACGTTAGAGAGATATTCATAGCAAAAAACAGGAACAGAAGCGGTAGAAGGTATGGTTTCGTGAGGTTTAAAGGCGTAGAAAATGTTAAACAATTGGAAAGGCAACTGGACAACCTGATTATTGGTGGTCTCAAATTGCATGCAAACATCCCAAGACATGGAAGAGAAGGCAGAATCAGCAAGACTCGGAAAAAGGTGGGCCAATACGAGATAGGGGTGCAAGGCGAAAAGGTTGGGGGGTAGCAATACGGGTAAGGGACGAGAATCACTTACCTCCGCGACAAACACATAGGCACACCTACGCACAAGTGGTCGCGAAGCCCAGTGGAGTGACACGTAGCAGATGGCTTCCCAAGAACAATACAGAGAAGGATAAGCCATCCCTCTCTTCAATCCAGCTCGCCATCCCTATGGAGAAGAAGAAGTGGCTCTGTGAGGCCTGGGTAGGAAGATTAAGGAGACTAAACATGTTTGGTAGGATTGAAGAAGAACTTGCCTGGGAGGGTGGTGAGCATGTCAAACCAAAATATATTGGAGATGACATGGTACTGCTTCTGGGTCTGACTGATTCCGAAGCAGAGGAAATGTGTCGAGAGGAGGTTGGTTCGGGCCTGTCCATGTTCCATACCCTGGAAAAATGGAACCCTAAGATGAAGCCTGGTTTTCGTTTGGTCTGGGTGCTGTGTTGGGGTATCCTGCTTCACGCTTGGGATTCTGAAAATATCACTAAACTGGTGGTGGGGGTAGGTGACGTAGTGGAGGTGGATGATGACACTGAAGATCTCCAGCGCCTTGACAGAGCCCGCGTGCTTATCAAGACACCGTGGCAACCTACCATACACCATAAGGTAGTGGCGTGCATAAATGACGTTGACTTCACGATCAACATTGTCGAAGAAGCAAGCGCGTGCTCTGGTAGGTGTCGATGCTGTAACGGTATCTTCGAGGGCTCATCAGAGGAAATCACCTCAGATGAGAGTGTGGCGAACTTTCGTGTGTCGTCGGGGGAACTGCCTTGCGGCACTTCAAACCCGTCGATCTTCGCGGAGGGAGAGGGCAGCGGAGCGGGGAAGACGACCTTATTATCCAGCGGTCACTGTAACAATCTGGACCCAGTGGATAATGGTTACGTTTCTGACACCATGAACAGAAAAGCGGAGTCAGACAACGATGTTCCTGGCGGAAAGCTGACAACCAGCAGGGGCAACCATGGAGGAGATAGCGACTATACGAGAAGTTCGAGTATGGGGCTGGAGTTGACGGGCAAGGGGATGATACAATATGGAAGGTCAAAGCTGCTGCACTAGAGGAGTCAGAACCTGAATTTCAGAATGGGGAAATAGGGGAGATGGTGTCGAATGGGGGATAGGAGGTCACGTGAAGAGGGAGATGAGTTAGAACATGCTCGAGAGGATGAGGGACCCACAAAGGATGGGAAAGCTGAAGTGCTAGAAGCCAAAAAAAACACCTTTGGGGCCAAAGCTAATTGCGCCTCATTCCCAGTGGCAAGTGTATTCAAGTAGGGGGTGTAAGAAGGAAATAGGACCCAATAAGGCTCACGAACAACAAATCTGTTCCAAAAAAATGCTGAATAAAGATAAGGGCAAGGAGGTGATTTTACACATGTTAAGTTGAACAGTAACTTCAACATTGAAACATGTTACGTTGGAATGCTTATTCTTTTCTTCTCAAATGAGAATATTTATACAAATAAATCCTAACCTCTTGATGAGATTTGAAATTTAAAAAAATTAAAACTAACTTCCTAATATTTATCTTATCTATAATCAGTTACAGATTTGCAAATTCAAATGAATTTAAAATAACTTAAAATTTAAATATCTTAATCTAACACTCCCCCTCAAGTTGGTGCATCAATGTCTATCATGTTCAACTTGTTCATCGCTTCATTAAAGGCTTTGGCAGACACTGCTTTGGTCAACACATCAGCAAGTTGATCTTCAGATTTTGCAAACGGTAACTGAATAATTTTTTGGTCCAGCTTCTCTTTAATAAAATGTCTATCTACCTCAACATGCTTAGTCCTATCATGTTGAACTGGATTGTGTGCAATCTGTATGGCTGCCTTGTTATCACAATATAACTTCATTGGTTCGTCATAACTGATTCCAATATCCTTTAACACACCTTTTACCCACAATAATTCACAAATTCCTAAAGCCATGCCCCTAA
>PYAF01002842.1:264335-312419 GCA_007407185.1 Glycine tomentella | reverse complement strand
CATCCAAGATGACGGTTAAGGGAAGAGATGAGTGATCTTGATGAATCACAATATTTGGGGTAAAAGAGGGGTTCGTTGAGGAAGAATTAGTGGTAGCATAATCAGAATTTGGTGGAAGATCCATTTGGGAGATATGAGAATTAGAGATACGATGAATTTAGGAATTTGGGGAAAAAATCATGAAGGAAGTTTCAGGTATAGGTAAAAAAAAAATGAATATAGGGTGGGTGAGGAGGGAAAATAAGCAATAGTTTTGTGGAACAAACCTAGCTTGATACCATGTTAAGTTGAACAGTAACTTCAACATTGAAACATGTTACGTTGGAATGCTTATTCTTTTTTTCTCAAATGAGAATATTTATACAAATAAATCCTAACCTCTTGATGAGATTTGAAATTTAAAAAAATTAAAACTAACTTCCTAATATTTATCTTATCTATAATCAGTTACAGATTTGCAAATTCAAATGAATTCAAAATAACTTAAAATTTAAATATCTTAATCTAACAACACACATCCCCAACAAGCATGGGGGGTAATGGTCTAAAGGAACTTGTTGAATGGGGGGCAAGAATATAATGAAAATATTTTGGGCACCAAGAGAATCGTCAACATTCCTTCTGTCATATAAAAGGAATTAGATTACACAGATGGCAAATTTGGTGGATCGCTTTGACTTGGAGTATTTGGCATCATAGGAATAAAAATCTCTTCCACAACGAAGTTTTTAATGGTCAGAAGTTGTTGGAGGATATTATATTTTTCTGTTGGTCCTGGCTCAAAAATTTGGAGATAGGATTTGATATTCCTTTTCATTTTTGTCCAGTAACATGAAGGACTATTTTGGTTTTCAGGGGGAAGGTCTAAGATGTATTTTTTCCTTTTGTTAACCAAGTCTTAAGTCAGATCTCAGTTGGCTTCCTCCATACTTTTCATGAATTAAGCTACCTAGGTTCTACTTTTGTTCCTGCTAGGTTGTACGCTAGGCAGTACTTTTTGTACTGTTTTTTTATCTAATATATATATTATCTTTGCTGATAGATAAAAAAAAAATGCATGTTGTCATTACAAATTTACAATACAATATTAATAATATAAATTCCTAGAAGAAAGTTACTAACATTGTTGAATTTAGATTAAGTAGATTTTGTGTTTCCTTGTAGACATAAGTATACCAGAAGAATACAATATTGATGCTTTAACTCCTTTTTTTAATCTGACTCATTTGAATTATGTATTTTAGCTTACAATGACAGTGGAAATGGTAGTAATGCTGGTCGTGGCCGTGGCCGTCGTGGCCGTGGAGGCCGTGGGCGCTGCCGTGACAGTGGAGGTCGTGGACGTGGCCGTGATAGTGGAGGTTGTGGACGTGGATTTTGCCATAGATCTGGCTCTCG
This sequence comes from Glycine tomentella, assembly GCA_007407185.1. Lineage (NCBI taxonomy): Eukaryota > Viridiplantae > Streptophyta > Magnoliopsida > Fabales > Fabaceae > Glycine > Glycine tomentella. The sequence continues at coordinate 311,021 of PYAF01002842.1, read as the reverse complement.
TGATGATTGTAATGGTGATAGCAATGATGGAAGTAGTTTTCCAAGTTCAAATTGGGGCTCTGGTTCTAAAGATTCCCCTGATGATTCCTTTGGTGCAGGTAAGAGTTGGGAAGTGAGGGGTTCTGGAGAAGGCAATGGCGGGAGACAAGGTAGGGGTAGGGGTAGGGGTAGGGGTAGGGGAAGAGGAAGTAGAGGAAGCCAAGGTTATGGCCAAGGACGTGTTCCTTGGGGTGGAAATAGCCACGAGAGTGGTGGTAATAATGATGCCAATAGTGATAGTGGTTGGGGACAAGGTCAGGATCAGGGAAGAGGAAGCGGTGGTAATGGCCAAGGACGTGGTCGATGGGGTGGAAACAACTCAAATGAAGAAAGGTGAGCTTGTTTTAAAGTTCATTAAAATTGTTTTTGATAACATTGATTTTGAAGTCTGGAACATAATTGGACAATCTGTTAATTCATTTTAGGAACAAGGACGAAGATAGCAGAGGAAATGGCAGTTGGGGATTCGGTAGTGCTGGGTCAGGAAATAAGAACTCAGGATGGGGGAAGAAACCGACGAATGCAACTCCATCTGGTGGTGGCAGTGGATGGGGAGGGACAGGGGGTAGTAGTTGGTAACTAATTTAACTGCCAGTGATTTCTAGTGGTTGTTATTTTCCTCTTTAGAAATGAATGTTATCTTGTTTAGGGTACATCTTTTATATTTGGCCTGGTTACTGGTGAGTATTTACGCAAACATAATATTTGCAATGTACTACGTGATACGTTTGTCATCACATTTAGGGACATATTTTAACAATTTCTCTTTATGTTAATCTTTCTCCCCTCCCCTGTTCAATGAAGGAGATTATTATCATACAAGTTTGTCTTCTATTTTACTTTCATCCATTTTTTCTCTCTCCAATTCTTATTGTATCTATTATTTTTTCTCAATAGAGGGTAAATATTATAATTGCCCCATCCTTTTCTTTGCTTTGGTGGGAAGAGAAATGCTAAAAACACTTTTTAATATAAATTTATTAGTACACTATCGACTGAAAATTTGTTAAAATTTGTAAAATTGTATGTCTCACTTTTTATTAATGAACTATACTTATAATTTATTAATTTTCTATAAATTTTAGACAATAAAGGAATGTGTTAGTAGTGCTCTTGGGGAAGGAAATTCTCTACCTCCACGTAAATGTTTGTTACGTGAGATAAAATGAATCACAGGATTAACAGTGAAGTTGACGCTCAAATGAGATCTTGGTTCAACTTCTTTCATTGATGTTGAGATGAACTTGTATTTTTACCGAGTTCTTAATACTACATATTGAAATTATTAAGGAAACTAAAAATTGATTGATTACATAATTAAAAGGGAAAAAACTAAATTTGATGATAACCTTGATCTCGGGAGAATGCAGGTACGTTTATTTGGTATTATTAGATACTTGTATAAAACATATTTATCACTAGAGCCTCAATTTAAGGTTGAGACCATGTCTTGTTTCAGTTATGAATCTCTTATCTTATAATTATTAAAAAAAGGCAAATTAATCCTTCTTTTGAGGAAATTTATTAACCCTTAATTGGCTATTCCGTTTGATTTTGGTTGCTTATTCTTGTATCCCTCCAGCTGAAAGTTTGTCAAGAGTTACTTCTGTGACATTGTCTAACAATTTTTTAACAATAAAAATGATTTTTTCAATAAAAAGTTTCAATTAAATAAAAAGAATTGATATAATGATATAAGATTTCTCGTTGAATTCACATAAGTGAAAATATCTATTTATATAATATATTAAAAGACATCCATAATCTCTAAAAAAAAAAAAAAATAAACCCATTTTAACCATTCATTACCTTGGAAAATAAATAATAACAAGCGTGATGTGATGTGTAGGACCCATTAGAATCTTGCTTAAGAAATCTGTTCAACATTAGTTGTCTAAACTTACCTTTAATATCATTATATTATATATTTCAATTTATTTTACTTTTTTATATATAAATATTTAGAATAATTTTGTTTTATTTTTTAAAAACTTTTTTAAATACAATATTTTTTGTTATCACTTTACTGAACCAAAATATTTATTGACTTTATTGATAATCAATTTTTGTTAAGAAATTTGACTTATTGTTTGTAGGATTCTTATCTTTCAATCACGACTTATTGATTTTTAATTTTTTTAATAACTATTGTTTTGAAATCTATATTTTAATAAATATCTTTGAATATTTGTGAATACTTTAAAAAATTCATAAAATTTGTTAATACCTGCGTGACAAAAGGATTAGTATCCGTGACCGCCCCATTGCCACTCGTACACCAGACAAATTATGGGAAATCATAAGTGATGTTAACAACATATTTTTAATATAACTTTTATTATTTAAAGATTAATTAATACTTATAAAATCACGTGTGATATCTTTGAAATACTAAGAAATAAGATTTACATAGATTTAAGACTTTCAATAAATTTTAATTGATGCCATGAAATATATTACAAAATTACGTCGTTAATATTTTTCTTGGAGTAATTAGTAGCCACTAGCCACTCACTGGATTGACATAATTCCGGTCGTATATGTGGCCTCATATTAAGAGTCATTATTGAACACATACTCATTCTTTATCATTATTAATTTTTAACTTCGTAAAATGTTCCCAACTTATATTATTGAAGCCAGAGAATCTTTATTTTCATTTTAGTTAATTATTTTATGCTATATAACCCGTAAGCCGTGACGTTAGCAATGAATATTCATATCGAACAATGTTGGTCTTATTCATTTCTGGTTCAAACTTTCAACGTTGTCTTCTGTCGTGTCTATTAAAGTTGCATATCCATCACTCACTAAGTCTAAAACATGATGTTATCTATATTTTGTTTTTTAATGGGATAGATATCACAGGTGTCATCGGTCTAAAATCTCTAAATTAATTCAACGAACTTGACACTCTAAATCGAATAAATTGAAATCCGATGTTGATTGGTTTGAGACTTTGAGTATTGGATTCACACTTTCATCTGAATCAACCGGTAAAAAAAATTCTGAAATCCAAACTAAATTGAATCAATTAAAATCAATTGATTTGGATATTATTTTCTCCCAAATCCGAACCAAACCGACCGGTGAATACCCCTAGGTTCCATTGGCCCAATGAAATTTCGCAAACTGAGAGAATCAAATACAGATTCTCATGCTAAATAAAAGGTTCCTACATGTGAATTCAACAAGATCTTACACTAAAGTGTAAACCTATGACTTACACAATGTTATCTATATAGTATCAAATAAGATTTGTCATGCAATAATAATGTTATGTGTTATGCTACATTCCATATTTGTCTTGTGACACCGTCCCACAATTGTATTCTCACTTCTTTTTCAACCCTCACGTTTTTTTAACTGTCAATTTCTATTGCTCTTTGGATACTTTTTCAGTTTCCTTGGTTTTTTCAGTTTAATTGGCAAAGTCCAAGACGGGTCTTCATGCAAATTTTACTCTAACATAGTTAACTGTAGCTTTGACTCATGTTGATTTTCTTGTGTGAACCCAAAAAGGTGGGAGGAGTCACACTCAAATTCTTGTACTTGATGTTTTTCTATATGGTTAAGGAAAGAGTGGTGTTTCTCATTTATTTTTCCACTACCACCCCCTTTTGTTGTTTTAATGTGATGATGTTTGTGGTATGATGTTACAGATACTGATCTCTCTTGTGCTATAAAAAGAGATTTTGAAGTATCATTGGTGAAATCTGCGGAGGGTTTGTGTTGGCTGGCTGAACCAAAGATGGGGTTTGAGCCATTGAATTGGTACTGCCAGCCAGAAGAAAACAGCATTTGGGCTAAAGCAGTGGATAGTGCTTTTGGGTCCTATACACCTTGTGCAATCAACACTCTTGTTATCTCCATTTCCAATTTGGTTCTTGTGGCTTTGTGCTTGTACCGGATATGGCTTATCACTTGCAATGCTAAAGCTCAGAGGTTTTGTTTGAGTTCGAGTTGCTATAGCTATCTTCTGGGACTGTTGGCTGCTTATTGTGCTGCTCAACCTATTTTGAGATTGTTAACTGGAAATTCAGCTTTCAACCTGAATGGCGAAACCGAATTCGCTCCTTTTGAGGTAAGTGTGTCATGCATACTATACTCCAATGAGGTCCCTTTGCATGAATCTGCAGTATCTTCTGTCACTCTAGGTTGATATTTGATGATGGCTTGAGCTTATTTAGTGAAAGTTAGATGCTATGCTGCAATTGAAAAATGTGTACAATTTTGATTGGAATGTGCAATTTTAAACGCTTTTTGCTTTTGTGGTTTTGCAGATAACTACACTGATCGTTGAAGCACTTACTTGGAGCTCAATGATAACTCTCATCCTCTTGGAAACAAAGGTTTATATCAGACAATTTAGATGGTTGGTGCGCTTTGGAGTTATATATGTTTTGGTGGGAGATATTGTAATGCTTAACCTTCTTCTGTCAGTGAAAGATTACTGTAGCAGGTAGCTTTCAATTTTTAAGCCTAAAACCTTGTCTTTTCACTTTTTGGTCAATAATGCATTGTATTTCATACTGTTTTTTCTCATATTCTAAGCAGTAATATAAACAGTAAGCTTTTATTGCTTTAGTAACATCATGAGTTTTTCTTTTTCTTTTTCTGAAATAATTTACTTTAATGTGATGGACATACCCAGTGAAATATGTCTGTTAACAATAAGCCTGTTCAGTATATTGACAATAGTCATGGGCCTGGGAAGGAAATTAAGGGTTACCAGTTTGAGATTAGTATGCATGGAAAGTCAAGTGAGTTTTCAATTTACAAACTATATATAATTTGTTTTCAAAATAAAAAACTGTCAGTTGTTTGTGTAAAAGTTTATGACTTTCAGCGTGTCACGAAGGATAAGCATTGAATGCCACAGAAGCGCAAATGAATTTCGGACTTTTATTTGAAATGAATCAGAAGAAAAGAAAAATTATACTTCATTCTTGATGGTATATGCAGCAACATACTCCAGCTTTCATTTCTTTTTTGCAGATCTGCTCTGTTTCTGTACATTAGCAGTTTCATCTGCCAGGTGAATTTTTGATTTCCTTTTCTTTTAATGAAGTTCAAAATAATCGTCACTATACATGTATGTTAATGATTTCAATTCTAGACTGCAACTTTAAGAAGAGTGTTGTTTTATTAAAGCTGGTTACTAAATTCATATTTATTGTATAATTGTAAGCCTAAGCCAATAATGATTATATGCATTGTCTAACAGCCTTTTAGAAAACTTGATGCAATTCAGCCTGGATTTGTACTAGTTTTTTTGTGCTTAGAAATAAACGGACCCAAATTGTAGTTTAAAACCTAGCAAATACGGTGTTTGTTCTGTATATTGGGGTTTGAAAACAGTAGTTTTGAAGGTGTTGCTTTAACATGTTACGTGTGAAACATTTAATAGGTTGTGCTAAGTATGACCCTGCACTAGCATGATATGCAAGTGCCAACTTGTAAGTTAATGCAGATTGGGATGGAAGAGCAATTAGTGTGTTACATTTTTGTTATTTAGTTGACCATGAAACAGCAGGACATTCAAAGTTGCTATGTCACTCAGTAACTCAGATACATCACAATGAACTTATTGTGGCTACTTTTCTGATGTAGGTGTTGTTTGCAACCTTACTTTTTGTTTACATTCCGGATTTGGTTCCTTATTCTGGCCATACAACAATGCAAGCTGAGCTACCTGACCATGGTGAATATGCACCTCTTTGTGGAGATGATCAAGTTTGCCCTGAGAGGCATGCCAACGTATTCTCTAGTGAGTAGTATTAACAATTCAGAGCTTTACAATTTGCTGTGTATTTTTTGGTTGTTTTCCTTTTTTGTGCAATTAGGTAGTCTCTATCCTCGTAACTCTATTAACTAGAGATGTTTTCTGCATTCTGTGTAGGAATATGTTTCGGATGGATAACGCCACTTATGAAACAGGGCTACAGAAAACCAATAACTGAAAAGGATGTTTGGAAGCTAGATGAATGGGATCGAACAGAGAAATTAACAGAAAAGTTTGTATATTTTCTCCACGATTATTGTATGGTTCTGTATGAAATTCTTACATACTGTATATATAATTTAAACTATTTTTTGGTTACCACAGGTTCCAAAAGTGTTGGATGTTAGAATTTCAAAGCTCTAACCCATGGCTTTTAAGAGCATTAAACAATAGTCTGGGGAAAAGGTGCATATTGACAGCTTTTTTGATACTTTGTCTTTCCTTAGTTGTTTCATGTTTATTTGGACCCTACAAATATGAACTTAGTAATATTACGGTCTCATTTTTAATTTGATTTGGTTTCAATGTTTGTTAGGTTTTGGATGGGAGGCATCTTTAAGGTGAACATTCTGATCATCCCCCCCCCCCCCCCCCCCCAAACCCCATTTTGATCTTTAACTTTAACTTAATTGCTTCAAATTCAAATGAATCAGTAAACATTTTCTCATTGCAAGTTACTTCTAATTGCACCTTGAGAGGTTTATTTTGTCACTACAATTTAAGCTTCAAATGTAATTTAAATTGATAAAATCAAAATTAGCTAAGCTTAAGTCATTAGCTTTACCAAATGAAAGAAGGACAAATGCTACTTGTCAAGAACTAGCAATGCCAAAAGCTTAAGAAGTTAGGTGAAGGCCTAGGAATGGTTTTATAACTCTGAAACACTCTCGCAAAAGCTCTTTGGGCATTAGAATAATCAGTGTACATGGCTGCAGCCTGTTGTTCATTTTATAGTAACCAGTAATCTCATTAGATTTTAACTCATCATGAACGAATACTTGCTTTGTATATAGAATTATATTCTGTGCATAGTTTGCCAAAATTGTACATCAAAAGGATATAATAACGTTGTGAAGTTTTATGTGTGCCGACTCCTGTGGAACTTCAAATTTTTTAATGATCTTTGCAGATTGGTAATGATCTTTCTCAGTTTGTGGGACCTATTTTGCTGAATCATCTCTTAGATGTAAGTTTATTTCTCCTTCAAACCAAATTGGATTGATGTGAGAAGAAAAATAAGATTGCGGAGAAGCATAATCATATTATGATGAACCCAACAACACATGCATACACTGAATAGACATGATAAATAAAAGAATGGACACACAACAATTAAAATTTGTCAATTCACAAGCCTATTTGTTTTGAGATCATATCATCCTTCACTATAGAGAAAAACATTATGTACAAAAAAACAATGAAGATTGTTTATGATTTCAAACGCCGATTTTAATGTGTTGCATACAGTAATTTCCTGGTTCAGAGGTATTTGATTGCAAATAAAGCATTATTGCAACCAAGTCACTTTAGGCTTACTTAAATCTAATCTTGACCATTCATTTAAGATTAAATGGTCAAAATTAGTTCTAATCTTACCTCCCTCATATATACAAGTTGCCCTTTTCAAATGATAATTTTGTTACTATGTTTATGATTTCATTTTTACAAGTATGTTTATGGCTTGTTCTAGCTAAATTATCATTTGTGACTTATGCTGAATGACAGTCAATGCAAAGAGGAGACCCATCCTGGATTGGTTACATCTACGCCTTCTCAATATTTGTTGGAGTGGTATGGCTACTGTCTCTTATAATTTAAAGACCTTTGGTACAATGTAAAACATGTTTTAAGGGTTTTACAGTATATGAGTAGCATGAGTACATACTTTTTCAAATAATCAAATGATGTACTATAATTTCAGAACAAAAGATCAATTACGTTAGCTTCTCATGTCAGTTTTTATTTTCATATAAAAATAACTAATAAAAACAACATATTATCACTCTTGGTTTTTCTATAGCCACATTTTCCCAATAGAACAAACTATGTTTAGAACTTTCCCTGAATAAGTGACTTGTATGAATATCTTTAATGCATTAAGAATGATAGAGGAGTATATTTTTTTTTTCTCACAATGCATAGAGTTTGTTTTTAATATCATAGCTGTCTTATACTTTTGATAGCATTTATTAACATAAACGAGTCGTTCAACTCTTTTCAGGCAGTTGGTGTTCTTTGTGAAGCACAGTATTTCCAGAATGTTATGCGTGTTGGTTTTCGGCTTAGATCAACTTTGGTATGATGTCTCTTTCTCTTAAGAGTCCAGCTACCTATTCCTCCAATCTAGACAGCCCCAAATAAACTGGTTTATCCTAATTTTTTTTATTTTTTTATTTATCAACACAGTTAATATGATGTGACCATGTCTAATTATATATAGGTGGCTGCTATATTTAGAAAATCTTTAAGGCTAACTAATGATGGTCGAAAGAACTTCCCATCTGGGAGGCTTATGAATATGATAACAACAGATGCCAATGCATTACAGGTTCATTTGCTACTTATACTGAATATTCATGTCTATTGTCTACTTATTAACTGAAACTTTATTTTTATTAATTAGAGTGTAAAACACTCCCATGGCATAAATCTTATTGTTAATGTTCCTTTGCAATGTGTAGCAAATATGTCAACAACTTCATGGACTATGGTCAGCACCATTCCGTATCACTGTAGCTATGGTTCTCCTATACCAGCAACTAGGTGTTGCTTCACTTATTGGATCATTAATGCTAGTTCTCATTATCCCACTGCAGGCAAGTTTTGTCACTTCTTTTATACCTCAGACGTGTGTATTATGGTTTTTGCTGTCTGAAAGACAAACATTAGGAAAGAACCCTGAGAGAATCCGTGTCTAGCAGCACTTGATATCTTTCTATTCTTTGTACAGTACATTATGGTACATTAATAATATGATTCCTATTGGTGAGAAAGCTAAAACTCAATTAATTTTAATAAAGAGAGCAAATGTTAGAGAGTTTTGAAATTAGTATAGTTGAAACTGATATATTTGGTACGTTGTTCCTTTTCTTAACAATAACTGTTCTCTTTTTTCTTATAGGTTTTGATCCAATAAATAAATTATTTTATTGTTTTTGAGAGCAGACATTTGTGATTAGCAAAATGCGAAAACTGACAAAGGAAGGACTGCAACAGACAGACAAAAGGGTTGGTCTCATGAATGAAATTCTGGCTGCCATGGATACTGTAAAGTATGAATACATTAAAAAATGTCCACTTACAATATGTGACCTCAGATTGTGTTTTAACAGTTTTCGTGATATGCTGATATGATTCAGATGTTATGCATGGGAAACAAGCTTTCAGTCTAGAATTCTAAGCATACGAGACAACGAGCTATCATGGTTCCGCAAAGCCCAGCTGCTATATGCTGTATGAGCCTTGACATAATTTTAGAATTTAGTGTTACTCTATTGTTTCCATTATCCAGTCTCTGATTCATGGTGACAACTAATGGATTTAAGATTAATCATGTTTCATGCATTCTGTATCAAGAGCATTGGGTTAGTCATTTACACCAATTGGATTAATTATATACTCCATGTAAAAGTAGCAAAAGATTGATGGCTTACAAGGTCAATAAGTACATTCAAATTTAATATACATTAATCTGTCAGTATAAATTGTTTTCAAGGAAAAGGTCAACTGGTATGATATCAGAAAATGACTTTCTAAGATAATAAATCTTCATTGTTATCTTGCTAGACCTTCCTTGGGTAATAATATTTGTATTGTCTATTGACATTGTTGTCGGCTTGAGCTATATCAAGGATGATTTTGAAGGCAAATGTCAGTGTTTCTTAAGCTTGATATATGTAGCAATACATGCTATTATTGCCTACATTTGGGGCTAATTCCAAGGATACTCGGTCACCATTCATGAAATTCCAGGCTTGTAATATCTTGGGATCTCACACCAAAATAAAAGAATTGTTATAAGTGTGACAAACTCTTTTGTCAGAAGTATTGTACTTAATGCCACATGCTTATAGGACCCACAATTTCTTTTATTGGAATTTTGTATCAGTTTGTATTATTTTGGAGATATATTCATCTATCATTCATACAACATATACAATTATTTAGTTCTACATATGCATGTAGCACATGACTAAACATGTTGTTAGAATGCTTGTAAACATTCTTATAACATAGAAATTCTCCTAGATTGTGAAAATTTATATATAGATATTTTTTAACTACTTGTCTTCTGTTGCAGCTTAACAGTTTTATACTAAACAGCATCCCTGTTCTTGTGACGGTGACCTCATTTGGAATATTCACTTTACTGGGTGGAGAATTGACACCTGCAAGGGCATTTACCTCATTATCTCTGTTTTCAGTTTTGCGCTTTCCTTTAAATATGTTACCAAACTTACTAAGTCAGGTTGTTGTTGTCCTTGTCACGTTCTGTTAACACTTGCTTTATTTGGCGATGTCAAATTGTTCCTTACTGATTGTTTTTTCCAACAGGTAGCAAATGCAAATGTCTCATTGCAACGTTTGGAGGAACTGTTCTTAGCTGAGGAGCGAAATTTAAATCAAAATCCACCTATTGAACCAGGACTTCCAGCCATATCAATTGAGAATGGATACTTTTCATGGGATCCTAAGGTGAATTTGTCTATGATCCTTCTGTCCACAGCTACTAGTTTTTTAAAAAAGCTGTGTTAATTTTCAAAATTAACAGGCACAGATATGTTTACAATATAAGCCAAATCTGGGTCAACTGGAACAATGATTTTCATAATCCTTGTAGGTTTTAGATTACCATGCTGTTGCTTTTGATGAATGAGATTCTATAGTTTTCAATTTTTTGGATACATTTTATCATATCGACATTAGTAACTCACACTTCACTTCATGCATGAAAACTGTATTCAATTCACAGGAAGAGAAACCGATATTATCAAATATCAATGTGGAAATACCAGTTGGCAGCTTAGTTGCAATCATTGGCGGTACTGGAGAAGGCAAAACATCACTTATTTCAGCGATGATTGGAGAGTTACCTCCTTTAGCCGATGGAAATGCTACAATCAGAGGCACTGTTGCTTATGTTCCTCAGATTTCATGGATTTACAATGCCACAGTGAGTTGCAGCTTGCTTATGATTCAATTTTTATCTATTTTTTTAAAAGCAAATTACGTGAAAAAATACCACATTTATCATTCTGAATACTTTCTTTTTCTCAGGTTCGTGAAAACATATTATTTGGATCAAAATTTGAATATGAACGATATCGGAAGGTCATTGATATGACTGCTCTACAGCATGATCTCAACTTATTACCTGTAAGATTGTTTATAAAATGTCATCTTCTCTGTTGCTTCTCTAAACTAATGGGAATTTTCTTTTTATAATCATCTCATTTATATCTTCTCAGGGACGTGATTTTACAGAGATCGGAGAAAGAGGAGTCAATATTAGTGGTGGTCAAAAGCAAAGAGTTTCCATAGCTAGGGCTGTATACTCAAATTCAGATTTATATATATTTGATGATCCCTTGAGTGCTCTTGATGCTCATATTGCTCAAGAGGTATCTTCTTTATTTCTTATCAAGCTCTAGAAGACAAGTCCATGTTATGGTATAAGTACCATCTATGGAGGCTAGGGTACATTGGTTGAAATTCAAAAATTACTTCCATCCTTAACATTTAACAAGTATAAATGATGTTGATTCAAATTGTCAATATTATGTGAGCAAGAATCAAATCCAACTGATTTTTATTATTAAGAAACTAATACAAGGAATGCATGCTCGTGGATTTTTCTTTCTTTTCTATAGTATAAATGTTTGAATTTCAGATATCACCATTAATGGTTTGACCATTTAAAAATTTGAAAATAGATATGATCATAGTTCATATAGTCTGAGTTGCAATTACCTTTAGGTTTTCAGGAACTGTATAAAGGAAGGGCTACGAGGGAAAACCAGGGTTCTTGTCACCAACCAGCTGCATTTTCTCCCTCAGGTGGATAAAATCATTCTGGTTAGTGAAGGAATGATTAAGGAGCAGGGAGCCTTTGAGGAGTTATCAAAAAGTGGGCCTCTATTTCAGAAACTAATGGAAAATGCAGGGAAAGTGGAACAAGCAGATAATAATGAAGATAGAGAAAGTCATGGCACAGCTAACAATTTACCCTTGAATAATGAAGCAATTGTGGAATTACCAAGTGATGCAAGATATGAGAAAAAGGGAAAATTACGAAAATCAGTACTTATTAAGAAAGAAGAGCGGGAGACAGGCGTGGTTAGTTGGAAAGTTGTAATGCGGTAAGATTGCCATGGAACCTCAAAAGGATGAATCTATTTGCTTTGAGCTATTGTTATTAAGAAATTATGAATAAGATGATTTTGATTGTCAAATGATAAGGATTAGGAACACATGGTATTCCCCTCCGTTAAAATGACAAAATGTTGATTTTTTGTCTTTCCTTTTCCTTTTGGCCTTGTTGACACTTATTTTCTGCTTGAATTAAATTATATGCTCTAGTTTGGTTATGAATTGTGATTATTTACAGGTATAAATCTGCACTGGGAGGACTGTGGGTAGTTTCCATACTCTTTGCTTGCTATACATTAACAGAAGTTCTTCGAATTTCAAGTAGCACATGGTTAAGTGTGTGGACATCTCAAGATTCCACTGCAGATTATGATCCGGCATATTTTCTTTTGATCTATGCACTTTTCTCATTTGGACAGGTCACTGTGCAATCAGCCTCTATTTAATTTTCTGCTTGGTAATTTGCATCTTTGAAATTAATTGTAAGGAATTGGCATTATCTGAGAAAATGTTCATCCTTCAACAAGCTATCTGACTTACATAGGGTAACTCTGTACATTTATCAGCTTTTAGGAAAATGAAATGAATATTTCCTTTGCTGCATTCAGGTATCTGTGGCACTGGCAAACTCTTATTGGTTGATCATTTGTAGTCTCCGTGCTGCCAAAAATTTGCACGATGCAATGCTAGATAAAATCCTCCGGGCTCCTATGGTATTCTTCCAAACTAATCCGGTTGGCCGCATAATTAATAGGTTTGCAAAAGATACGGGAGATATAGATACCAATGTTTTTAATTTGGTGAACATGTTTTTGGGGCAAGTCTGGCAACTGCTTTCGACATTTGTTCTTATAGGCACCGTGAGCACCATATCCCTTTGGGCTATAATGCCACTTCTGATCTTCTTTTATGCAGCTTATCTATATTACCAGGTATGCTCCATATCTTGTCCTTAGTTTTAGAGTTGTCTCATTAGATTATTCACATGCCAAGTTGGTTTTATCTACTTTTGCATTATGGATTCTCTTGAGATTTGGATAACTTGAAAGAAAGGGGTTTCTTTTTTATTTGTATAGATAGATGAAAGATAGCTAAATAATGGACAAGTAAAAAATTTTATGGGTATTATATATTTTTCATAACAATTTACATTGAGATATAGGATTTTCTTTTGGTTAAAGCCAGGTTACAAGTTTTAGTATTCTGTTGCACAATATATTACAAGGGAAATCTTTCAGATATCTGAAGGTTGAAGTCCTTCTACATCCTCTGAAGTTTTTTTCATGATGCATGGTTTATAGTCTCCAAACTTCATAATTGAATCACAGCAACATTATCTCAGCAATGAAGGCCTGATTCATATGCACCCTACCTCCTACTATTTTCTCTGTTTTTTACAATATTGCTATTTTATGTTAAAATTCTTTAAAGAAATTAATTTCTAAATAAAAATGGAATTACTAGTGCAAACTGCAAAGTATAAGTTACTAACCACCATAACGAATGTGTCAAACTGGTGTTCAAGTGAAGGTGTGCCAATAGAAAACAGTCAGACACGCTTCTGGAAAGAAACACCAGAAAAGTTTATTCACCAGAAAAGTTTATTGTTTTTTAGTTGACACTATGTTGTCATGGTTTGTGGAATTGATCATTTCTATTAACATCTTGCCTTGCAGAGCACGGCTCGAGAGGTAAAGCGCATGGATTCCATTACAAGATCTCCTGTTTATGCACATTTTGGTGAATCACTGAACGGTTTGTCAAGCATTCGTGCTTATAAAGCATATGACAGAATGGCACAGATTAATGGAAAATTCATGGATAACAACATCAGATTTACTCTTGTGAATATCACCTCAAATCGTTGGCTCACCATAAGACTAGAAACATTAGGAGGCCTCATGATTTGGTTGATAGCAACATCTGCTGTCTTACAGAATGCAAGAGCTGCAAACCAGGCAATGTTTGCATCTACAATGGGTTTACTTCTCAGTTATACTTTGAACATAACAAATCTCTTGAGTGGTGTCCTCAGACAAGCAAGTAGAGCTGAAAACAGTTTAAATTCTGTTGAGCGTGTCGACACATACATAAATTTAGAAACTGAGGCTCCCGGTGTAATTGAGACGCATCGTCCACCACCAGGATGGCCAACATCAGGATCAATTGAGTTTGAGGATGTTGTTCTGAGATACAGGCCGGAACTTCCTCCAGTGTTGCATGGATTGTCCTTTACAGTACCTCCAACTGAGAAGATAGGGGTAGTTGGAAGAACTGGTGCAGGAAAATCTAGCATGCTTAATGCACTATTCCGGATTGTGGAGCTACAAAAAGGAAAAATCATTATTGACGGTTGTGATATTTCTACATTCGGACTAGAAGATGTTCGAAAAGTTCTTACTATCATACCACAATCTCCAGTTCTTTTCTCTGGTATTTTCCATGAACAGAATTCTTGTTCTGTGCTAAATTAGACAACCAAATATGAGTTTGATTTTAATCTGCTGTTACCAATTTTTTATATTGTAATTGAAATTCACAATTGCAGACCACAATGGCAGGTATTGTTGTACCAATATGTCATGAGTGTAAAGGTATATACACTATCATCCTATCATGAATTAGCATATTTGAAAACAAAGAGTTTTAAATGGTTCTCATAATCAAACTATTGCAATATGTGGCAATAAATGATTGGATGATAGTTTAAAAAACACTGACAGTTGATCAAAATTAAATCCATGAATTATTTATATTCTAACTCCTAAATAAGCCTGGTTATTGGTACCTGCATTTTGTTTATGGTAAAAATATGAATTGTTTATTTTGGGACCTGCATGTTAATCATCAGGGAATTAGAACTAAAATTTGAAGCATTGTTTGCATTAGCAAACTGTCAGTCAGAAAGTATTATCTTTCTTGACCATATGAGAATATAGGGGTTAAGACATTATTATTAACATTGTATTATCATAAATTTTCCTTTGGTTGTGAATAAACATTGTTTATTAGCTTCAGTAAAATTTCTCCCTTCTAAAAATTATCACTCTTTCTCTTAGGAACTGTTCGTTTCAATCTTGATCCATTTAATGAACACAATGACGCTGACCTATGGCAAGCTTTAGAAAGGGCGCATTTGAAGGATGTAATAAGAAGAAATACATTTGGTTTAGATGCTCAGGTAGGTAACAGATTATAGTATAATTATATTAGTACCCCTATATGATTGGTTTTTCCTTGAGAGTTTTTTAGAATTATCAATTGCAAAGATGAAATTACTCTTGTACTGAATAAAGGTTTCAGAGGGAGGAGACAATTTTAGTGTTGGACAGAGGCAACTGTTAAGTCTAGCTAGAGCATTGCTACGAAGATCAAAGGTTCTTGTCCTGGATGAAGCTACTGCTGCTGTAGATGTTAGAACTGATGCGCTTATACAGAAAACTATCAGACAAGAATTTCAGTCCTGCACAATGCTCATCATTGCACACAGACTAAATACAATCATAGACTGCAATCGGATTCTGCTGGTCGATGCTGGCCGGGTAAGTCCAAGTACCATTAGTTACAGATATTTATTCCTACATGCATCAGTTATTATGGCTCTATAAGAACAAGATAAACAATGTAGATATGAATTGGACAAACTATATTTTTCTTCACTATACATGACACTTGTTTTTAATTTGGTCCCTGTTGGAGTACAAGTGTGAAGTGAAGTCCCACATCATGTAGAAATGAGAAGGTTAAACACCATATAAGTGAAGCAAAGACCCATAAACTTGAGGCTTTGGATTTTGTGTTAAAGTGTGAGATCAAGTTCACTTATGTGGTTGTTCATGGTCCATTGGTATAAATCTCTCTAGTATTTTTTACTCTTCTCCCATATATATGAGCGAATAGAAAATTTGAGGATTCTTTTATCACAATCACTGATCTCAAAGTCAACATTGATGATCCAATATTAAGATTCATCTTCCTCTATTCTTTCCAGGTTCTTGAATATAGTTCACCAGAGGAACTCTTACAAAACGAAGGAACTGCTTTCTACAAGATGGTTCAAAGTACTGGACCTGAAAATGCTCAGTATTTATGTAGCCTAGTATTTGGAAAGACAGAGAATAACTCTAATGAACATAACAAGGAGTTGGAACACCATGTGAGACAATTAGCTTCTTCTCATTGGACTTCTGCTACTCAGTTTGCCATAACTGCTACCCTTTCTTCATTACACCAGCACCTTCAAGAGCCAAGTAGTGAAGAAAATAAAGATATCCTTCATAAAACAACGGCTGCAGTTACAACACTTCAAGAAGTTCTAGTGGGCAAGCATGATGAAGACATAGAAGAGACACTGTATAAATACCATATTCCTACAGATAGATGGTGGTCTACTCTCTATAAAGTTATTGAAGGTAAACACATAAGAATAATATTTTTTTTAAAAAAAAAATAATCCTGATAGGCATGATATGTCATTTTTCTTGGCAAGTATTCATGTTTCCTTTTCATATAATTCATGGAATTTGAGTTGGGATCAATCACTCATAAGACATGTTTGGATAAAATTTTCAATAAGTACTTCTACTTTGATAGAAGCTAAAATGAATTAAATTTCTCATTTAAGTTAAAATTAACTTATACACTTTTATTTTTATAGAAATTTTTTTGTTTCTTAAGAAAAAAGTTTTTTTTGTTTAACTTCTTCCAAAGCTAAGGTGCATATAAATTAATTTAAATTTATAGAAGAGTTTGATTCATTTTACTTTTTATTTTCTTCTCTTTTAAGTACTTAGTGAGAAGTTTATTCAAACAAGGTCATACTATTTAACAGAGTTTAAATATTTTCAGTTCCACACCCAAGTAAAAGTATTTGTTGGTACAACAGTTTATCCATCAACCCAATACAAACAGCTGTAATCATAAAATACAATAACTGAATTAATATGACGTGATAAGTTTAACAGTAATGTTTCTGTAATTTTGTCTAAAAATAATGTTTCTGAAAATAATACTCCATATACTTTTTCTACTAAGTTGTCCATACTTCGAGGTATTATATATAGTCAAGTTATACTTATTGGTTTATTTTAAACTATTATTTTTTGCTTCTAAATTTGCTGATTCTATATTCAATTTTTTCACCAGGTCTTTCTCTCTTGAAGAGGTTGCCTCTAGACAACATTCAACAACTAGAACTTGATTTTGAAGGGAGATCTTTTGACTAACGTACATCTTGAGAGGTGTGAAGAAGAGTTTGCAAATGCAATCAAATCTGAGGGATAGTCACAATATAACAAGATTCTTTAGAATTTTCCCCCTCTTTGTCACACCATTTTCCTCTGTGTATGTTTTAACACTTTCTCTTATGCTAATAGGGTTACCAAGTAATCCATATTCAATATAATTATTTTAGCTTCCGCCGGGCTAGGTTATTTAAATTTTACATTCTACTTTAAGTTTTTAATTTGGAAAAAAAAATATTTATTTATACGTGTAATTTTTAATTAATTAATATTTTTATTTTCAAAATATAATAACATTCTATAAAACCTTTAATAGATTTTTTTAAATATAAATATATTTATAACCGTATAAAGTATAATAAATAGACTTTTTTGAAATTTAGTAATTACCAGAATGAATTTTATTTTAATTTTTATTGAAATGCTTGTGTATATTTTTTATATTTAGGTCTACAAACATAATTTACTATGAACATGTAAATTGTGTAAATAAAATAAATGAATTTATATAATTTAATTTACCACGTTATTGTAGAATAACCAATGTTATATTGATCCAAGTGAAAATGAATTTAGATTTTTTGAATTTGAGTCTATGAATAAAAAAAATGTATTGGAATGAGAGACCAGCACTCCACGAAGAGAAATTTATATTGATTCTCGATTCTAGAACCCATGTAAAATAAAGGCGTCATAAAAAATTATTACTTTCTACGTCGGGTACAAAGTCGATGTAAAAAATAATCTTTTACACTGATTTCTAATTAACCTAACCAATATAGAAAGTGAACACTACCTACATTGGTTAAGGCATTAATCGATGTAGAAAATAAGGTTTTTTTTTAATATTATTTCTATTTTAGATTCATCTTGTAACATCCGTGTGCACCCGACGTATTATCATTATATAATATCATAACAACGCAGCAAGCATGGAAATAAACATTTAAGGAAGCTTGAATCAAGTAAAATATACACTGTTATACATATATGGTGAATCTTTGTAATATACATGGTACATAAGTCTCGCAAAACTATACAAATGTTCCCTAGGATTCAAAATACAGATAAAATAACAAAATCTGAGCTAACAAGCTCGGTTCGCTAAGCCTAGGGTTTTTTCTTCACTCTATCCCAACTCAGGCCTCTTGCCCTGGGATCTCTCAGTAACTGCAGCCTCTGTCCCTGCAACCTAATCCCCAAATCGGGGTGAGATAACTATCTCCGTAAACTCAGGGTTTTCAGAGGTTTCCCTCCCCCTGGTTCACTTCCCAATATCACAACATAAATATATATATATATATATATATATCACATAATTAAACAGAATTCACATAAGATCAACAGCCTTCTCGGCTAACCAAATTTTGATACATGCAATTAACAGCACATTATAAGCATATATAATCCACACACATTGCCTGAATAGGATCATCCACTTAAGGGCACATCTATTCAGGACTTGCTCAACACATGCTCAGGTAGGATCATCTACTGAAAGGCACATCTACCCAGGACTTGCCGCCCAATACCTGAATAGGATCATCTACTTAAAGGCACATCTACTCAGGATTTATATGGACGCCTATGGATTTTCCCAGGGGAGATCATCCACTTAAGGGCACATTCCCAAGGGGTCCATAGTACCTCATCCTACTGGCCAGTAGATTTCAAGCAATCACATCACAATCAGCTCAGAACAGAGATCATGCAACCATACACTATACTAGTGTATTCAATGTAATCATCATAAGCAACAGAATGTACACTAATTCAGTGAAATCAAATCAATACCCCCATCTCAGGGTTTAGCTAGCATGTAGTTGCCAGTCATCAACAAACCATTTCATCAATAATCAGTACTATTCAGTACCACAACATCATTATACGTCAGAATACAAGTTATATCAGGCAATCACCCATGTTGGGTGCAGTGAAACACAAGTAGGAAAACAATCACTGAAAACACTGAGCTTACCTGGTCGTAGCTCAGAATCAGCTCTCCTAGACTCTTGGTGATCTCTACCAGCAGTATGCACGTCACGCCCTACAGTAGGCATGAATCAAACAATCAGAAACGGTGTTTAACCGTTTATATGGAAGGAAATGCCCTTCCTCTAATAACCAATCCAAAGTCTTCTAACTTTAAGTTTATCTTAGCCCAGCTTCTACTAGGCTATACATTGACCCTCAATGGTCTGCCTCAGTCTCACCAAGGCCTCAGAGTTCCTTC
The DNA here is from genome assembly GCA_007407185.1 of Glycine tomentella. Classification (NCBI taxonomy): domain Eukaryota; kingdom Viridiplantae; phylum Streptophyta; class Magnoliopsida; order Fabales; family Fabaceae; genus Glycine; species Glycine tomentella. The sequence continues at coordinate 291,352 of PYAF01002842.1, read as the reverse complement.
AGAACTCTGTACAATTCAGTTCAAAGCTTTACTAATCTCAAGAACCAATAATGGTTCAACTCAGCCAAACCAAATATAACCACATGTTTTCACCGATCATTCGGCCTCATGATCAACTTTTGTAAAGGTACTTGAGTTAATACAGACCAGAGTACCTTCCATTTACATACACAAATTCCTGTCCAAAGCCAAATTCAAACTTCATCACAAATTCAGTTTCAAAGTTCCATATTACCCAGAACCACCTCCTGACTACACTTTTCTAAAGAACCTAAGCCTAATTCCAGCCCTATCTTCAATTAACTACAATTCATCAAATTTTCCATTTCACAAATTAAACGGTTAAAATAAGAGTTTCTTACCTCCGATCACTAGAGAAAGGCTGGAGAAGTCTTTCTCCCAACTCCTGTGTCCCTGAGCTGTTTTCTTTTCTCTCCCACAACTGAATATTTGCAGAATCTCAGGGAATTGGAGGTTTCTCACAAGTTAGGCTGGAATTTGGCTCTCCAATGGTTCTAATCCAATATAGAAGTGATTAGGAGGTGTTTTAATGGCTTATAATAGAGATATGAAGCTCCTAAGGTGCATCAATGGTGGTCTAGGCTCAGCGAAGAAGAGAAACAGTGATTTCCTCTGAAAAATAGCGTTTTGCCTTTATATAGGTGGCCTGCCGACATGTCGCCCTCTTGGCGCCAAACCGGCGCTGATGGCGCCAAAAACCAGTGTCTCTGGCGCCACTTTGGCGCTCCTGGCGCCAGTTTCCAGCATCTATGGCGCTCCTGGCACCAACTTCCAGCACCTGTGGCGCTCCTGGCGCCAGAATCCGTCGCTAATTCCGTCGCTAATTCTGTCGCTAAATCCGTCACTAAGACTTTTGCGACGAAATTTTATAAATTTTAAATTTTTATTTCTTTTATTTTCTTTTATAAAAGCCTAGGTTATTATACATCTTAACTTGTGTATGATCATATACTTGTTGTATGTTTTCCATTTTTATCTATGCTATCAATTTTTGGTTCATACTTATCATAAATTATAAATTTAATATTATCATCAATAAAATTATTGTCACTAGGTGTCAAGATAATATATATATATATATATATATATATATATATATATACACACACACCAAAAACAGAGCCTTTATTGTAAATAGGTGTTATCCCTCTTCAAACCTTCTAACCATGATCCAACCAATGTCACCATGTTAAGTATTGTAAAGTGTGAGATATCAGATGTCAACATTCATGGAAGTTACAAATAGTGTCAGAGCATACTTCTCTCTAGTAAGGTGTGGTTTGAGGACGAATCAAACGAAAGTTGGTGGATGTGTAACACTCTAAACAAATCACATCAAAATGAGAGGGGTCTAGAAGTTATACATGTATGAGACTAAATAAATGATGATGATGTAAAGAAATTAATTGATATTACTTATATCAACAAGATACATATACTTTTATGAACTTCATAGTTCAACATGTTTAGTTTGGAGCAATTATCAGATAGATGATCTTCTGGAAAGTATGTCAAAAATCGTGTTAATGAGGACAAAACACATTGAAAAATCTTGTGTTTGTTTGTGGGAGACAATCACTATTTTAAATTAATATTTACTTATATTCAGGGCTTTGTGAAAATTTAAAACATTGACGGGGCTCTAACGTTTTAAACAAAAAACAAAAGAAATGATCAAAATAAAAACTTTCAAAAACATAAAGGACCAAAATGGAACTTTTAAAACTTAATTTACAAAAATAAAATAAAAAATATTAAAACATGATGAATCAAAAGTGACATTTAGCCTATGATCATGTTCGACAAATCATTTCAGCTAATTTTTTGCTATGTTCGACAAACTGCATTTCAGTTAGTTTTTGGCTATGTTCGACAAAACATTTTAACTAGCTTCTAACTTTTTTTATTAGTTGAAAAGTTTGGTTGACTATTGGGTAAACAAGCTTTTTTAGTAGCATCTAGCATTTTTTGAAACGTTACTTGAAATAATGTTTTTTGAAAAGCTAATTTGTAACTTCAAGGTTTTGATATTTTTATTCTTAATATATATTTATCAAGTTTTTTAATTACTTTTTTTAAATAAATCATGATTTTATTACTTTTATATCATTTTACATTTTTCAACTACTTCAACTAATTTTAATCAACACTTATAATTTAATAAGTTAGTTTTTCAACTTTCAACTTTCAGCTATCAACTTGCTTTTCCAAGTTTCAACTAATTTTGTTGAACATAGTTTTTAACTTTTTTTACTAGCTGAAAAATTTGTTTCAGTGTTCAATACACAAGTATTTAAGTAGCTTCTAGTATATTTTTAGTAGTTCATAACATTTTTTAAAATACTTGAAATAACATTTTTTAAAAATATTAACTTTTGGCTTTTTATATTTTATTCCCTTTTTATATATCTTTAAAATATTTATTCAATTTTTTTATTACCCTTTTAAATATATCATTTATGTCATTTTACATTTTTTAGTTACTAATAGTTAATTTTACAGAACATTTATGTTCTACAAAACTAACTAAAAAGTTAGCATGTAGCTGGTAGTTAAAAGCTTTTAAACTAACTTATTAATGGTCTGTTCGGGTAAGCTTCTCTAGAAGCACTTCTAAGAGAAGAAAATAAGAAGAAAAATATGAAATAAGCTTTTTCATAAGTAAAAATAAACTTTTCATTAACTAATTTTTAGAATCTCACTAATATAGTTTCTCTAAAAGATGAAATAATATCTACAAATTAGCTAATAGAAAATTTATTTTAACTTATGGAGAAACTCATTTCATTTTTTTCTTCTTACTTTTTTATTCTAGAAGTGCTTCTAGAAAAGTTACATCCAAACAGGTCCTAAATCATAAGTGTCCAATAAAATTAACTATCAAAGTAGCTGAAAAATATAAAATAACATATTTAAAAAGAGTAATAATGAAACTAAATAAATATTTGAAGAATAAAAATAGAATAAAATATAAAAAATTAGAAGTTAAACATAACGTTTTAAAAATGTTACTTCAAGATTTTGTTCTACAACACATTTCAACTAGCTTATATTTATTTTATTAGCTAATTTTTTTTTAAATTGTTTGATAAACAAGTTTTTTTACTAGTTAAAAAATTAGTTAAAAATTGATAAAAAAAGTTAAAAATTAACTAAAATAACTTGTCGAACATAATCTGATAAACTAATTTTTTTTAGTTTTCAACTTACTCTCATGATAATTTTGTCGAATATTACTTATATAAAATAATGATCAAATACTTATGTTATAATTTTTTAAACTATTTTTTAATTAATGGAAAAAACTCATGTATATTATATTAAAAAGAAATAGAAATCTTGTGGGGGCAGCAAACACAACAATTAAAATTCGTTATACAAACACACACAATAAAAATATATTGAAACACATATTTCTAACATTTTTTTATTTTCATAAAAATACATTTTTTTCATTTATAATTTTGTCAATTCACTAACTTATTTTCCATTATACAAATTATTCAATTTGACGTAAAAAAATAGTATTCAATTTCACCTTCAATAATCCAAATTTTGAAAAAAAAAATCATTTAATTAATTCTTAAACAGCACTTCTGGAATGTAGTGCAACTCTGTTTTTAATGATGATAAAGCTTGGGAGTTAACGACACAGTATTGTTAGGGCTTTTATTTTCTAGCTTTGAAGCTGGTGAATTGAGGATAGGAACAAAATCAAATTGAGCACTTTTTCTTTTTCTCCTCTGTTCTTCCGATTGGAAGGTAAATTTCAATTTCTTGTCTATATTTTTCTAATTGCCTTCCTTCCTGTGGTTATGCTTGTTGCGTGTGTAAAGTCAAAATCTTTACTTTTTTTGTCCAACTAAGGCACCCTTTTGGCACAAAGATAATCGGCTTTTGTTTGATTTTAAATGCAGTAGTTTAGTCAAATCACAAATTGATTATTTCCCCTATTTTATTTATTTATGTATACGTTTTACTCTTGGTTTGGTTTTTCCTTTTTTTTTGTTTCTTTCTGTATATGATGCTTTCTGTCTAGCTGTGGCGTTGTTGATGTCCTGCTAGCTTGAGTTTTTTCGTTTCTTTTGGATTTATTTGGCAATGGCCATTCATTTGTTGATTGGTTTTCTTTGATACATTGGCAAAAAGTCATGGGTGCTGAAAATATGTCTCGCAGAAGCTGGATTTTGTATCCTTTTTTATGCTGGCTTTAGTTTTGGAGTAGAGTTTGTGATTTGTGACAACATTTCTTTTTTTGTTTGATAATTTCTATATAAGGCTGGCCATGAAATAAGCATTAGTTTGTGATTGCACGTTAATCATTCCATTTGATAAGCATAGGTTCCAATTCAACTTGATAATGTTTTGTTTTTATGAACTGCCTTTCTAATTCAAAGCTGAAAATGGTTATTGTGTGCTTCCAAGTTCCAATTAGTAATAGAATGGTTATACTTGTGCGAAAGCAAGTATATTTTAGTTGTCTAGTTTGTTTGTGTTGCTTGATAAACTGAACAATTGAAAAATTATGCTAATTGACCTGAATCTGTTCGAAATGATTTTTGAAAAAAGGAGTGATTGTGTTCAATTGATTAATGAGTAGCAGTAGGAGTATGGATTTAGTTCATCTCAGAGGAAAGGAATATGAGAGATGGGTGGTAATGATACGATAGATTCAAGAGAATGGATGCGGCTAAAACAGTTCCTCTCCTTTTCCCCCTCTAACCATTTCTGAATGCCCCAACATCTACTCCATAAATGTGCAATTTTGATCATGCACCCATTGTTTCTGTTACTGCTTGAGATCAATTGGAGAGAGAAAGAAACAAGTTTGGTGCCCACAATATAAGAACTGATGGTATCCACTAACTTATTTTTTTCTCTCCTATGATTCCATGTGACAGCTGAAAATCCAAATTTCTAACATTACAGGCTGTGCATGTGTTCCCCTGTACTTCCTAGTAATGTAATTGAGTTTGGTAAGATACTTTTGTTTTGATGAGCTATTCTGTTATAGTTTGCACGAGACAATTTGTTATGTTTTATGTTATCTTGCTTGCTTTCTTGTGTTTGGCAAATGCCTGTGCAGCCTGCCTGAATTTATGCCTGATTTTTAATTCTCTGTTGTGTTATGCTTACTTGATGCTTCAAATATTCTGTTCCTTGGATTGTGATTCGTATTGTATTGACATTGCAGTTTGTACATGAATATTTCCAGTTATATCTACCTTGCAAACTTGCCCTTTAGGCTTTAGTAACCTTGGGATATAGAGGATGATTCAAATGTTACTGCTTCTGCAACTGTTTCACTTGCAAATGAAAGCAGACTTCTTATAGATGATTTCATTGGTCCACTCGAGACTTGGACTGTGGTCATGCCCCACATTAAAGCTATTATATTGCAATGAGCATAATATTAGAATTGCTGCTATTGACTCTATTTCTTGGTAGAAATCGCTGTGAGGGCATGTATGTTCTAAACTTGGAGATCATTTCTGGGTGAACACAGGGGATTGCAACTTTAAATGTGGTTTTGAAACAGTTCATGGCCATGTCAAAAATACCTAACATCAAACCACTAGATGTAAGCACTACAAAAGATATATTTGTTTCAGCTGTTCGCTTTGCCATGTCTATTGAGGGACCATGTTTTCCGTTTGGAGATGAGCTGCGAATCTCTGCTCAAGAGCAAATTGACTACATGCTAGGAGAAGATGGAGATACTACAATCATCATGGCTGATGATGAAGTACAATCAATAGTAAGAATGGGTGTTTATAACATCATTCATTCATTTGAAATGGATTTGTCTTCCTTGCTTTTGGACCCTACCATTGAGCTTGAGGGTGTGTATGATAGGATAATGAAAAGGGTATCTGATCTTGAATGGATGTGTAATGTACTCCCAAAGATGGATCTAATGAAGAATTTTGTTTCTAATTGGGCTGCAATCTCAAGTAAAATTTTGGGGATTATTGAAGACAAGAAACTTGACCATGTCATGTGGGGGCTGAAAGTGAAATTGATAGAAGTAGCATGTAAAGTTTTGGAAGCAGTTGGTTATGGTAGCGTGATTCTTCCAGCTCCATGTCGGGTGCAATTGCTAAAGACCTGGTTTCCATATGTTCGGAAGATGAAGCCTTTACTGGATTCAAAAGCCGTTGAGGAGACTGGTTTTCCTTACAAAATGGGTGAAGATTTGAGTCAGGCCATTGAGGGAGCAATAGTGTCACTGATATTGACATTGCCATCAAATGATCAAGCAGACATCTTGGCAGACTGGATCAAAAACCGGGAAGTTGGATATCCTGACTTGAGCGAGGCTTTTGAGGTCTGGTGTTATAGAACCAAATCTGCCAAAAGGAGATTAGTAGAAGGTTTAGATGGCCATAGTGATGGTGCTGCCAGCAGCTGAGTTTGGTTCTGAAATACTAACCTTTGCTCTTTTCCTTTTTTAAACATAATTATGGATAAATTTAGCTTCAATATTGTAAGATTAAAGTTATGATGTATGATGGAGGTGTTGATTCCTTTTATGACACAAGCTGAATGAATTGAGGTACTCAATCCTCCACTTTTTGTTGATTTAATTGTACTTAGACAAACTATCTGGCGAAAGTAGCATACAATAATCATATCTGAACATCAACCTTTGGCTATTAAACCACCAGTGACTCCTATCATTTTACATTGGCTGTGCAGGGTAATTCAGGATCAATATATTTCATTTATTAATGTTATTAGTTGTCTCACAAGGAATATATTTCAACTTTGCTTGTGTGTTTTCATATGGTAAAAGATTCGTGCCCGGGCTATGTGATGACAATTCAGCTAGCTGCATTGGGGAGTACACAAAAGGAAATCACATACACTATTAAAATTAGTATTTTTAAATAATCTTAGGCAGGAATGATTATTCATCAATTTTTTTTTTTAACATGTTATATTTTAAGCATGATCTACATGATGGATTTTTTTTTGTTATCATAAAAAAAAGTTCGATGCAAGTTATTCTAAGATAAAAGAAAGAAGTCAGATGCAAGTGTTAATGGACTTTACACCTAATAAATTGTTTAATGGTCTTATGTGTACAATTTACTATGACAGGAATCAGATTTGTAATTGTTCGTTATTCCGATGGTCTTGAGACTTGTGCATATCAATCTGCATGCATGCTATTTATCAAAAGAAAATTACAGCTGGTCATCACAAAAGTGGATTCCGGGGCAAGACTTTCTTGGTCATCCCCTTTTTGAAGTTCTTTGTTTTGCCATCAGTTGTGCTGTTATAAATAGATTTATGTTTTTTTTTTTTTTTTTTTTTTATCACATTTCTCCATAATGTAACATTAAAAAAAATTGTTATTTTAAACAATTCTAGTTATGTTTCAGTCGAACACAAAAACTCAAAACGTTTCTTAGATAAATTTCACAACTTATTAAGCACCGCCAAGGGTCACCGTCACTTATATATAGATAAAAGAAGAAAATATATAAACCAACTCATTGTAGGGACCGGTTCTTTAAAATGCCTACTATTTTCTTGTTTCCAATTATTTTTGTTTTTTCCTTACAGTATTTTTAGTTTTTCTAAAACCAAACCAACATAAAATTACTCAAGGAGAATGAGATGATGTAAGGAACATGTACACACATACATGAAAAAAAAGTGTAATTTTGTGAGACAATGTCATATACAACATGCTAAAATTCTACAATGTATTTTAGAGCAAAACCATTATGGGATAGTAAAAATTGTTTATACATTTTGAGGTGACAAATGAATTTGAATGTCCTTTCAAGAAGGAGGCAGAAAGGAGCATCATGCCCAAAGCAGTGTGATGACCAAAAATACAATGACGGCCAATCCAAGACAGAGTCCCACTATTGCCATGAAAGCCTGGACAAGGTCAAATTAAATAACTCAGAACAATGAGAATGACAAAAATAATCAAAAAAAGGTTTTCAATTTGAACTACCTTCCCCTGTGTTTGAAACTTAAACTTATGAGTAAACCAGGACAATCCTCTGTCAACAAAAGGTGCCAGTGCCAATGCTCTGCATAAAAAGTAACTCCATTGTTGGAAATGGTTGTCGTTGTACTAAGTACTAATGTTGATGTATTATAAATTACAAAAGGGCTTTGCCTTATTTAAATGTGAAGACAAGATGGAAACAACAAACATATGCACATAACAATGACAAGGTTCAATCTAGGACGGTAGAAAGATAACTTATCCCTCCATATACAGCTCTGATCCTTAAGATGCATGGAATTTTTAAAAGTTGTCATCATTTTTCAAACAGTTTACAAGCCAAATGCCAACTGTCATCCTCACAGCCAAAACTTTATCACAAATTAAGTTACAATCTAGAAATGGAATGATACAGGAACATGTTTCTTACTAAATATACAAAATATTAGGCTTAGTTGGGGCACAAAACAAGAACATATATACATGCATTACATAACTAACAATGTGAAAGGGTTCAGGTAGTCACCCTCCTGCTCTTACAAGATTTAGTGAAATGACTACCAGCCCACACCGTGGCCATCACTTTGAGAAATCTATACATCACCGTGAAGTTGTTAAACGTCATTTCAATAAACCATAACGGACAATACATGAGAAAAATAGCAGTAATATGTTTTTACCTTTTTACAGCTGCACCATAGCCCATCTTTGCAGGTGCTGGAGCAATGTAAAACCTGACAAACATAAAGTGTATTCTTAGTTGCAGTCACCTAGAAATAATTTAGAAGGATCCAGAGATTGTGAATAAGGTATCCTAAGAAATAGTACGCAAGAGGCAGACTATGTTTTTAATGAAATATATTTTAAAATAATTAATTAATTGAAAAACAAATAAAGTTTAGAATATATATTATATAATACTCTACTCGTTTTAAAAGACTATTTGAAATTTATTTATCAATAAGGATTATAATTTCATTTTTAATATAAGTAGGTATGTTGATTCTTGAAAATTGCTATTACTATTATTATTATTATTATATAAAAATAAATGTATAATAAATGGCATTTGTGCAAGTAATTTAACTCTTCAACTAATATTAAATTTGTTCAAATTTATGGAGTGAGTTTAAGTCAGTTGGTTAAATACGTTAAGTGAGTGTTGTAAACTCGTTGATATCATGTTCAATTTTTATATGTGACAAGAAAATTTGTTCAAATCTAATCAATGACAATTATAAAGTCTTATGTTTCGACCAATAATTATAAAAGTTTCAAGTAAATTTATTAAGTATGATTATTACAAAGTGTAAGTTTTTTATCTATGACTAAAAAAATTCAAGTTAAATATACTATTATATATATATATATATATATAAGATAAATAGATGATTGAATAATTAATAATATAAAATATTTTACACCACTACTAGTACACTCAAATTAAATTCTTACTACTTAATTAAGAGCCTGGGTCATATATATATATATATATATATATATATATATATATATATATATATTATTCAATCATATATTAACCTCCCCATATATAATCCACTCTAATTAAGTTCTTAATACTTCTCATTCTTTTAGATATCAACTTATCATATTTTAAAACCTCCTTTTATATAAGAAAATTGCAAAAGATGTAAACTTGTAATAATAATTTTTTTATCAAAAAATATTAATTTTAAATTAGTTAGTTTTTGTCAGTGGAAAAATTCAAACTCACAATCTATCTCTTCTTCCCTACACTCATTATCATCAAACCAACCTTATAGATCCTTGAAATAATAAACTCTTAATTATGGCTGGGCAATGATTAAGATCAAAATAAATGAATAAATTTATAGACATATGAAGTCATCAACATCTTATCCTAAGACGTTCGTCGTGCATGGGTGAAAAAATTTGTCATCTATAAGATATATATATATATATATATATATATATATATATATATATATATAAATATGGTGTACACAGATGTTATCGGACACAGGTATGATAAATTTTAAAATTTATCATATGACATTATATAATTAGGTTAAAATAGATTTTTATTCTTTGGTTTATATGTAAATTAATCCTTTATGTTTTTTAAAATTCAATTCTGTCAATTTGACCTGAAACAAATCTTAAATCAAAGAAATAACTAATGTTTCAAAAAAATAGTAAAAAAAATATTGTTGACATAATAAAATGGTATTATTTATTTAATTATTGTGATATTTTCATTTTTTTTACAATACAAAAACTGAAAATCAAACCTAATTAAATCCTCTAGCATTTACCTTAACCTCCACCACTAGGCCAACTTCAGTTATTTTGTGATATTTTCATTTAAATTAGTATAAAAATTATAAAATGAAAGTGTCCATAAAAGCCGGATAGGTATCTGTCATATATCCGTAACAAAAACAAATTTGGCAGCACATCATGATGACCTAATCATACAACTAACCAGCTATATAACAATTGTGTTCATTCAATTTTGACTTAAATATATTTTTTTTCTTCTTTTGAGTTTGTATTTTTTTATAATTTTGATCCATGTAAATTTTTTATTCATTTTTAGTTCTTCTAATTTTTTTTTTAATTTTGGTTCCTATGAGATATTTTATTCATTTTTAATTTTTGTAAATTTGTATTTTTTTTTTAATTTTGACAATTGTAAGAGTGGATTTATAATAACTATAAATAAAAAAATTAAAATTTTAAAGGGACTAAATTTGAAAAAATTTAAACTTACAAGGACTAAAAATAAAAAAATACTTGAAGAAACTAAAATTGAAAAAAATGCCAATTTATAAGGACTAAAAAATTAGAAAAATAAACTTACATAGATCAAAAATAAATAAAAAAATCAAAAATATATTTAAGCCTTCAATCTTTAAGAATTACAACACCTTGTTCAGCTCTTGTACTTGCAAAATCTCAATCAGTCTCCACGAACAGACAGAACCAGCAAAATTAAACAAATCTCTTGCCAACAATGTTACATTTCTTACAAAGCATAGGATTCATCGTAGACAAAATCTTCTTCAATGAATGAAATATAAATTAGTGAGAAAATAATATAGTATTCACAAATTAGGCTAATAAATTCACCTCACTTCTCATTAATTGGAGAAAGGTTCGGGGCCCTTGCAAGGATATCCGAATATGCTATTGCTAACACTCTCTTGTGCTTCAATGGATTCATCACTACCCTTATCCTCCGGAATTTTGTTTTAACAATCTTTATAAGTATCAGTGGGTGCCAAAGAAAGAATAAATTTGGAGGATATTCGTTCTGTTTCATCTCAATGTTCTCCCATTATTTATGTTTTTGATAAAATTCCAGTATATAAAATGTTCCTTTATAGTTTTCCTTATAACTTTTCTTCTCTTGGATAAGTTTTGTTCTAATACATCAAACCCTTATATTGTATATAGTATCAAACCCTTATACCCACCAAAGTTAATAGGCATTTGACTTCTGTTGGTAGTGGCTTTTGTTTTTCATCATAATTGCATCATATATGAAAAATATTTAAATTATTTAGGCAAATTCTAAAATTTAGTACTGTTGTTGAAGAGGTCTAGGCAATGTACTCCACATAAAATTTCTTCATATACCCTTTTCTTTGTGTCTAATTAATAACTTGTTGAAAACTTCAAGAGCAAGTTATTGAAGCCGATACATGATGACAACAGAAGCTGAGACTGAGAGGGTAGTGGTGATCCAGGATTCATCAAGAGATGTTAATTCAAATGCAATCCTAAGGGCCCTGCAATGGTTTTCTGTTAAAGCTGGAGATCAGCTTATAATTGTTGCTATCCTTGATTGGATTAGCAGTCCTAGTATGTTTTCTTTACTTCCAAGAAAGCGTTGTAAGGATTCGGATTCAGTTACATTTTCTTTTTCCATGTTTGATCTGATTATAAAAAAAGAAGAACACAGAAGGATATGTGAAATTAGATACTTAAAGAAAAGTCATAATTTGAATATTAAGCCGTTTTACTAACTAATTGTAATTGATATTGCTAACTCTTTTTTTTCCCTCTTTAGTGGGTTACATGGTCAAAGTTGATTCCAGTTCAATGATTTCAACGAACAAGAAAATAATTGAAAAAAGGCTTTCCAAAATAAAGGAAGAATATCTTATGAACCAGAACATCGAGGAGATCTTCAACTACTGTAAATTGAATGAGGTTAGCACAATCCATATGCTTAACAAATAAGTCTGAAATATCGCACAAGAGTGGCTAACACTTAACACAGTTAGAAAAGGGGTTTGACAATCCATATGATTTCTGATGTATTTATATGATGAATATGTTTTATACATATATACCCTTAAATAATAATCTTATAAGATAAAATGAACAGACCTATTCAGTGTCTAATAATAAAATGGTTTATGAAATTTGTATTTGGAAATGATGTTTCACAGATTGGATGCCTATTAGAAGTACTTGTAGGCTCTACTGCAGAGGTTGCTTCCAATGCTGCCAAGAAATTTCAGGCGACAAGGTTGATACTAGTTAGGTCCGTTTCTAACTTCTAACTCTTTTTAGCCTTGCTGTATAACATGCAAGTGAAACCGAACGGCAATTAACCACTTAAGATGGAATTGTACATGTTGCGAAAACTAATACAAAATACCAAAAAAATTCCCACTTTAAGCAGAAAAAGATGATGTCTAGAACTATTAAATATAAGATCTTCCTAGTTTTTTTGTTTTAAAATAATTTCAGAACTCAGAGTTATGCAGATGAACTGGTAGAATCAAATATAGGTGATAATGATACAACTAGCAATCCCAATGTTAGAACATTTCAGATCATAATTTGCAACAGAAGTTGAAATGACAAAGAATGAAAATAAAATGAACACCGGCATTTTTTGGTTCTCCCAATATAAGTTACATCCACAAGCAAGTGAAAGAGAGATCAAACCAGAAAGAATGTAGTAATTACAACTACTCTCAACTTGTTAGGAGAGAACAATTATCATTCTCTCTATAATAGGAGTAAAAACACCTTACAATCTCTCTCTAGAAACTATAAAGAAAAGATACACAAGATAAGAGAATGAATAAAATGAGATAATGAAAAACATCAATCAAGCCTCCGTTATAATTATTTAGGCTTTAAGAGTGCTATTTGACTGCAAATTAAATTTGGCTAGAATCTTCTTCAGAAGGATAGTCATTCATTTGCTTCTTGGCCATCATTTATTTAGCTATTAACAATTGATTTTCCAACATTTCTCCCACTTGAAGACTTTGATTTGTTAATCATGTCTTCAATCACTTTCACACACTTTCATCCTTGCTATTTGTAATCATGCAGTTTGATGTTGTAAATTGAGGAAATAACATTCATATTGTTGATGTGCTCTGTTATTAGTGTAGATTCACGCCTTCAAAGAGTGTAAAGGCTTCTTTCTAAGAATATCCTGTTGTTAAGTGATTTAATCTTGTAGGATTTGGTGAGAGCATCCCAATCTCCTTTGCCATCTTATCTGAAATACTTGACAACATTGAATCTATCATTGTTAGATGAAATTGGCAACAACATTGTCATTCATTACTTTCCACTTTTTATCGGTTATCCTTGTAGGTTTGCCTTCAATTGTTGATTAGCAATTATCCCTTCTCACGACTGCTTTTATCTTAAACTTTTATAGGGAAAGATGGAAACAACTAGAAAGAATATAGTAATTACAGCTATTCTAAACTTGTAAGGAGAGAAAATGACCACTCTGTCTTTCAATAGGAGAAAAACACCTTACAACTGCTTTCTAGAAACTATATAGAAAAGCTACGCGAAAGAAATGAATGAATAAAATGGGATAGCTGCAAAACATCATTCAAAACTCCTTATATAGGATTTAAGAATGAACTTTGACCGTGGATTAAATGTGGCTAGAATATGCCCATAGTCATTCATTTGCTTATTGGTCATCATTTTTTTAGCTATTAACCTGATTTTCCAACACCTAATTATAACCAACATGCGACAGTTCAAGTGGATGAGACTTGGATCCCTTAAGCATATGGTCTTCGGTTCTATCCTATTCATGTGTAGGAAAAAAACAACACTGTTGGGAGGGATTCCTACTCTTAAGCCTGACTGTATTCCAAGAGATTAGTCTCTCTGATTCTCATGTACTGGGTGCATGAATAATGTGGGGCAATAAATCTCAAGCATAGCCTCTTTCTTGATAGGCATGACTCTATGACCAATGCTGTTTTTATCATTGTTCCATGCAATATATTATAAGGGGAAATCAAACTGAAGCATGCACAGCTTCTCATTTAAGGTCACTGTCAAGGAGAACAAGTTTCTCCACCGAAAAATAGAAACTAGCTTATGATATCATATTATCCATAGACTACTTATGCAAGGTTATTTTGATACACTATGCTAAAGCTATAGCCTTTTTGCCTTGGATGCAGACAAATTCACAAAGATATGAAGCATTTCATGCGCAAACTCCCTTGTGGTATGTACAGGATAACAAGTGACAATTCAATTGAGAGGTTGAAAGATCCAAAATCAGCAGTCAGTACCAAATCATTTGCCGACAAGCAAGAAAATGTAAGCTATAAGGAAATGTTTCCAGGAAGTGAAGAGGAGGAACGTTCTCTTCTGAGTAAGTACTTTTATGCCATAACAATATTGTCTAAATACAATATATCTATATACACATATATATAATTAATATTTCTATAATGTCATAGACAGATTATATGTTCTCTCATTCATTGCCTCTCGTACTATCAACAAATCAGAAAGAATAACAAACCTCTTATATGCAATACCCCACCTATATTGTCAAATTTTTATTTAGATAAACTACTGAAAGGTGGATGTGTGGTTATACAAATATGGATAAGATAAGAAATGAAGATAATCGACGAAAGGTAGCAGTAATACCGGTAAGTGAAAAGATGAGGGAACATAGATTGAAGTGGTTTGGACACGTAATGAAACGGCCCTTGGATACTCCCGTAAGAACAAAAGTTTGTTACCAAGAGCTCGACACAAAGAGAGGTAGAGGTAGACCGAAACTTACCTAGGAAAGGTAGTTAAACAAGACTTAATGGAGTGGGATATAGATTGGCGTATGGTGTGTCTTAGGACAAAATGGAGAAAAACTATAAACTTGGTGGAGTGTTAGACCCGTTGTTATCTCTATATTCCATATGGTCCATTTTTAGTCATTTTCCTCTTCATCTCCCCTTCCTTCTTTCCCCCTTCTTTTCTTTTATCTTATTTCCCCTTTCCCTTACACTTTTTTTTTTCAACCTCCTCGTATTTATTATTGGGTTCATCTACCACCGACCCCAATTAGCTTGGGTTAAAAGTATTGTTGATGTTGATGTTGATAAACTACTGTAATAATGCATTTCCATTTTGGTGTTAACTGAACAATTGACATCAGTACTCAAACCTTTGGACAAGTCATGAAGATTCAATGAAAACTTAGTCAGATTATGAAAATCCATGAACAAAAGAAATCCCGGTGTTCTATCATATCATATCTGTCAATCAGACTGCAAATATATCTAGGAAAAGTTAGAAATTTTTGATGATTAAACAAATGATTAGTAAACAAAATTCAAAAATGGTTCAATATATGTTAACTCTGAATAGCTAGTCTCTTGGTCAATTAATCGTATCCACTTCCAATGCACAAACTGCAGATTAACAATTTTTACACAAGAATCTTGCAAACAAAAACCATGGTGAAAGTTTATCAATGTTGAGTTATAATACTTGTTGAGGTAATAATAACATGAAAAATCTTTGGCTACATTCACTGCTAAACGAAACGGCTAAAGAACCTCAGTGAAATCTCCATTAATTTAATGATATCTGTTGCTATTTAAAAACCTATATATATTCCTTTTGATGATTAAGCAACCTATATATATTCCTTTTGATGATTAAGCAGTACAACTGAGATGATCAATGGTACATCACGCAGTGTCTAGGTCTTCATCAAGTGATCTGTTGACATCAAATGTAGCTTCAAGTCATTGGAGTACAGAAGTCTCCACTTCTAGTTTCAGAAGCTTGCGGCATGGCTGTCAATACCAAGAGGGAAATTTCTATTCAAATATAGAACAAGAAACAACATGGAACCGATCACTATTTCACCTTTCGGAGAATGAAGAAACAAACCAAATAGAAGTAAATCAAAAGGAGCAGAACAGCAGAAATAACGAAGCATCTCATATGGAGGAAGAATTCACAAATCCATTTTGTTCTGTGTGCAATAATAGACGGCCAAAAATTGGATTGAAGAGAGATTTCAGTTATGCAGATCTTCATACTGCTACACAAGGATTTTCTCCAAAGAACTTTCTGTCAGAAGGTGGATTTGGATCGGTCTACAAAGGACTGCTGAATGGAACGAAGATTGCTGTTAAGCAACATAAATATGCAAGCTTCCAAGGAGAGAAGGAATTTAAGTCTGAAGTGAATGTGCTTAGCAAAGCAAGACATGAGAATGTGGTTGTGCTGCTAGGTTCATGCTCAGAAAAAAACAATAGGCTTCTTGTGTATGAATATGTCTGCAATGGCTCTCTTGACCAACATCTATCAGGTAAGAAAACAGGCTTTAATTTAGTATTTGATTTCTATTTATGTTTTTCTTAATACATCTTATAAGAGACTAACTTTTGTTAAATTGATGCAGAACACTCTCGATCACCTCTTAGTTGGGAAGATAGGATCAACGTAGCTATTGGAGCTGCCAGAGGCTTACTATACTTGCACAAGAACAACATTATACACAGAGATGTGAGACCAAACAATATCCTTATTACACATGATTATCAACCATTGGTAATACATCAAGTCTTGAATCTACATATATTTGGGTGCCTATGATGCTAATTAAAACATGTCATACAAGTTCAAATTTGCAAATTTGCAAATTTTAATGATGCATTCAGGACTGCTTTGTAAGATATTCGTCCAGGATATTAATTATGTTCATTTGTTGAATAATGATGGAACATTTAATAATTAATACATTATTAGCCTTACTGTATGTACTTGTGCAAATAAGATATAGCAAAATCACATATTAGTCTGGGAGTACTCTATAAGCTCACTGTTAATTCCATAAAAAAGCTGAACTTCATTGAGACTAACATTTTTCTTTCCTGATGAATTTATTAGCTGGGAGACTTTGGATTAGCAAGAAATCAAAATCAAGACTCGATACACTCCACGGAAGTTGTTGGAACTTTGGGGTACTTGGCACCTGAATATGCAGAACTTGGCAAAGTGTCTGCCAAATCAGATGTATATTCTTTTGGGGTGGTTCTACTGCAACTAATAACAGGAATGAAAACTACAGATAAAAGACTCGGAGGAAGAAGTCTTGTGGGATGGGTAACAATCTATATACCATAAAATTTCAATTATCTTAATGCTTTAGTATAATCTCAGCTCATCAAGGGATCAATATGATTCAAATCAATTGCATACCTTTGTTTTTTATGTTAGTGTCAAGTCAAGGACCAGTGTTATTGTGTCACCAATATTTTACTTTTTGAGTCACTTTTGGAATTTTTTTTAATCTTTAAAGACTTTTAGGCAGAATTGATAGTTCATTTATGATAATTTAGATGTTTCTTTCAGTTGATCTTTAAGTACATGAATAGCATCAATTACAATTATGTTATTTTTCTTTTGACTTTATAGAAATAATAGTTATGCTTTACTTTTTATTTTGGTTTCGCAAGAACTATGATTCATTTTGATACAAAGCAAGTAAGTTGTTAACAAATTGAAGGTTTGGGGGCAGGGGGCTGTGGGGCTACATTACCGGATAATATAAGCTTTAACTTCAACATTCTGATAAATAACATAATTAAATATCTTTATTAGTTTGTCTATTAAAATTTCTTGCAGGCAAGGCCACTTTTAAGAGAGAGGAACTATCCAGATTTAATTGATGAAAGGATCATCAACTCTCATGATGTCCATCAACTATTTTGGATGGTTCGAATAGCAGAAAAATGTCTAAGCAGGGAGCCTCAAAGGAGACTAAATATGGTGAAGGTAGGCTACATATTTGGATAATTTCTTTTGGAGTATTTTAATGGAGAAGGATTTAAAATAATGGAGAGCAGTTGATAATAAATAACGTATTTATATTAGCAAACCAACAAATTTCTTATTAGTTTCATATAACTGTGTTACTAGCATTTCTCAATTGAGAACCTTCCAGCAAACATTCTCATTAGGAAACATGCTATGAACAAATTCTTTTGAATGTTATTCAGCTGCAACCTCCACGTACTTCTGGAATTGTCTTTTTATTTTCTTTTTTTATATAAGCTTTGAACAAGTGTTGGACACTATGAAACATCAACATCTTTCTTGTTCGAAGTGTAGCCATGTCGGACACATTTCCGACACTTCTTATTAGGTGTCTGATTTAGAAATCATATTTTGTTGGCTTGAACACTTTAGTCGTCACCTTTACACAATTAATACACTTAAAAAAAAACATAGAAGGTTGGTTTAAAAAAATAAATATACTATCATTTTAGATATTTTGTTATATGTTGCTCATATTTCATTTCAGTAGAATCTCTTTGTGTTTGTTACCATGTCCTATATTTTAGATATTAGTCACGTCGAAGTGTCCATGTCCGTGTCAGAGTCATATGTCTATAATAAAGAGTGTTAGAGAAAGGACTAGATTATATGAAAAACAGGCATGCATAGTTTTTCTTACATTCAAGGTCAAGTTAATAAAATGTATGACCAGATTCTAAGGTGATACGTTTTATTTTATTTTGCTTCATCTTTTATGTCACTACAGGTTGTTGATGCTCTAACTGACATAGTGGAAGGCAGAACATGTGACATCAGATTAAGGGATTACTCCCCTGCAAGGTCAGATTCAACCAATAGTGTATCAGACTCTGATGAATCTGAAGATGAAATGCAGGAACCCTTCAGGTTTGAAGAGAAGTTACTAAGTCACAGTTCAGAATCCATAGAAAATAACAACATAAGTCAGATGATGCAGATGATTGTAAGACAGCCACCATCCCCTCCAATTCAGAGCATCTCTTCAAATAGCTCAAGCTCATATAAGTTTCATTATGAGTCAACTAGTGATGGTGAAGCACAGAATGAAGGGGAAATAGAAATATGAAATTCGAATGGACGGTTACTATATTCTTAGATGCTAGACTTAGTATATAGCTGAAATAAGGGAGAATATTTCAGTTAAGTTCCTTTAAAAGAATAAAGTTTCCTCTTGTTAAAATGGTTATTTTGTGACAGAATATGGTTACTCAGTTGAGATGAGTTTTATCTTATGGGATGAAATTTAGTTATGAATAGATTTAGTTTCATCCTCTTGCAGCATAAAATGTTTTATCCTATCAATAAACTCTATGGTATCAAATTTTAAGGGTTTTTTTCTCAAGAACAATTATCAGGTTCTCAACAGATTTAAAAAGAGGAATGATACCGAGACATCTGAAGTCTGGGCAGTAACCTATCCCCAACAGGCACCCAAACATGTCTATTTTTTTTATAACTATGTTTTTAATCTCTCAAAGTAACATATCATCAACTAGTATGACGTCATCAACTGATTTGAGAAATTAAAAACACAATTTACCAAAAAAAAATCATCCTCTAAGTTCTTGATAATGTGGCACGTCATTAGGTACCAAAAAATGAATCACACGTGATTGCTAGCATCTCTGTCATATCATATGTTAACTTTGTTAATTGACAGCAGGATAGAAGTGACTAAAAGTAGTAACAGAAAAAAGTCCAGGAATTAATCAAACTTTATATTAGGAACTAAAAAGATAAATGCAAAAAAAGTTTAGGGACAGAAAATAGTAAATCCTATTTTATACTAGCTATGTATATATACATAACCTACTAAGATGAGTGTAAGAGTGAAAATTTTGTATAGTTTACCGAAGAGTCTTGGTTTAAACTTCAGTATCAACACTTGAAAAGACTATACATACGTTACTAGACTTTTACATTACAAATTTTACACAAATAATCTCTGTAAGCTCTTAATTAACTTTTAATTTTTACCATTTTTTTTCATTTAATTAATTATAAAATGGGAACTATTTTGGTAAAAATAAAAAAGAAGAGAAGTGGAACATTTCAACATCAGTATATAGAGAGTTTACGATGATATTTTCATATGACTTACTTACAAGTGAAAAATCAACAATGGAAATTGATCTTGTAACATAATTTGAGTAAACGCTATTATATTATCTGTTGAACCAAACTTTAAACATTATGCCATTGTGTAAACTGAAAACAGAACCCAAGGGATCACAGCATGGTAATATGTGAAAGAGTTATCTTAACCAAAGTAACATGTAACCCATCAGCATGGTAAGTTGGTAATTAACCACCAATTTGAATAACATTATTCTCATCTTACATGTGATGTTTCTTAACCAGAGTAATAAATAGAATAGCAAGATTACTTTGGGAAATTTCAACCACAAATTTATCGACATTTTCTATGTACAATTTCTAAACATTGGCAAGTTGCTCTCCCTCTAAAATTCATATTTGGACAGATATGGGGAAGGTAATTAAAATGGGTATAATTGCTCAGAAAGTGGAAGTGTGTTTATAATATTAAATAGGATTATTACATTTTTCAATAAAATTTTTCCATATGTAATATTTTTACTACTGCCCTTGAGGATTCGGTTTTGCAAAACTGATACTAAAATATGACCAAATTGCTTCGGCATTGTTGCTTGTTATTAAAATATATGAAAAACTTACAAGTTGTGATTTGGAAACTACAATTATTCCTTCTTTCTGTAAACATGTCAATCTCTTTTACATTGTTTTTCTAATCGTTTCCAAAACTTATCTTGAATTCTCAATCAATTGTTCAACATTGTTGCCTCTTTTAGTCCTTTACGATTGACAAACATTTCAATCCAAAACATCACCTAGACAACACTCCTCTTACTTTGGAGTTGTCTAGATCCGTCTTCAACTTTGTTGCTTTTAGAATCTTTCCCCTTAAGAGATTTTTTTTTTTATTTTTTATAATTAAAGCAAACTTCAAATTAAAACAGATTTCCCCCCCTTTTTTTAGGACTATAGCCCTCTTGAATATTCTTACCATAAGTGAAACCAACAACTGTCAAAACAGTGAGAACATTCAAAGAATTCAGGTATATTCATAATTGGGTGGAAAAGAATTTAGAAATTCAATTCCTAACAGCTAAGTCATGGTAAACATAGTCCTAACATTAAGCTCCTCAGTTGCTATCAATTTCAAAGTCCTAGGATTAAGATCCTCAGCTACAAGTGGCGATGAGCTGGTGTCCCTTAGACCCTTAAACAAATAATCAAAAGTTCAAATCCTAACTCTTGTATACAGAGAAAACCTAGTTTATAGGGGACAATTCACCTATGAATGCTTTCAGATCCCCAAAAGATTTTAGCCTTGGCTAAAAATACTATTTGCAATCATGTGTATAAAAAATAAAAATAAAAACATCAGTTGCTTATCTACTAAGTAACCCTTGGAAAAGTCAATGCCCCAACATACATATAATCGTACAAAAGCCAAATTTTTTGGCTCTAATTTCAAGGCTAAAGGAACCATTCAAATAGAGAGCATTGCATGGTACTAGTGCATTGTGCATTCTCTTTCTCTGTGCTCAAGGGGCAGGTTAAACAAAAAAATGTCTCATCCACACACACAAGTTAAACAAGAAAAAAAACTCATGAACATCCAGGAAGCACATGAAACGATTGCACAACCTGTGTGCTCTGTGTGCAACAACACAAGACCAAAATTTGAATGCAACAAAAAGAGAGACTTCACATATGCTGAGCTGCATGCATCCACACAAGGCTTTTCCCCAAAGAATTTTCTGTCTGAAGGGGGGTTTGGTTCTGTCTACAAAGGGATGTTGTATGGACACAAGATTGCTGTTAAGCAACTTAAACTTATGTTTGCAAACAACAAAGGAGAGAAGGAATTCAAGTCTGAAGTTGATGCACTCAGCAAAGCAAGACATGAGAATGTGGTCAAACTGTTAGGATCATGCACCGAAGGGAATCATAGACTTCTTGTCTATGAATATGTCTGCAATGGTTCATTGGACCAACATTTATCACGTATGGTGACCAAATTAAAACCAAACTTAGATATATCAAATAATACTAAGAATAGTAATGTGTGCATCTCTTGATATTACATTATTGAGGTACTAAATTTTGGCCTCTTCTATGCAGAACACTCTCGTAAACCTCTTAGCTGGAAGGACAGGGTGAAAGTAGCTATTGGAGCCGCCGAAGGATTGCTATACCTGCATGAGAACAACATCATACATAGAGACATGACACCAAACAACATTCTTCTTACACATGATTATGATGTATTGGTAATAATATGCACAATCAATACTTTAGGATATATATTATTGATATAAACAGAATACATATACATATTACCTGGTCATTGAAAAATGGAGAACTAATTTATTTTATTGGCAATGCTTCTGCTGCCTTTGTAGAACTGCAGTATCTACTCTCTACCATGCAGGCTTTCATTTATCATGGATTATAAGAAACACTAGTCTTCTATACATACACATTTAATTGCTACATGTTAATGATGGATGATCATTTAACAAGATCTTATAGTTCATTGTAATTTGGTTCCACAGCCACTAGATTCTTTACCTCATGAACATGAAGTTTGAATAAGAAGTTATTTTATGTTTTATCAGCTAGGGGATTTTGGTTTGGCTAGAACCATACTTGAAGATTCCTCATACTCCACAGACTGTGTTGGGAATCTGACTTATATGGCACCAGAATATGCAGAATTTGGTAAAGTGTCAACTAAAACAGATGTGTATTCTTTTGGGGTGGTTCTGCTACAGCTAATAACTGGAATGAGGACCACAGACAAACGAGTTGGAGATAAAGGTCTAGTGGGATGGGTAAGAATCCGAGTAGTGAATAGAGTCAGATGCATATAACTGACTGTCACTTCTTCTTTCTTTTTGGCATTACATGTTGTTCCGATCCGCTTTAGTCTCCTACGTACATTGTAGACTTGCATTAGTTATTGTTACCACTTGATGAGGCCAAACATCTTGGAGTTCAAAGTAGAGAAGAGGAGTACCATAAAAGATACTCATTGTATTAATTAAAATTGATTAAAGATACATTCACAGTAGGTAAGTGTTTATATATATATATATATATATATATATATATAGAGAGAGAGAGAGAGAGAGAGAGAGAGAGAGGCCAATATTACTCTTATCAGTTATAGTTGAAATTTGTTAGGAATGTATCATTAGTTTTTAATACCTCTCTAGTTAGCTCTACAAATAGAGCTCGTACTCAACTCTCATTTGTATTTAATTAGTTGTATTAGTTAGTTGAAATTTGTTAGGAATGTTTGTAGTTGTTAATTACCTCTCTAATAAGCTCTATAAACAGAGCTTCTTATACTAACTCTTATTTGTATCTCTTATAATATCAATCAATTCAATGAGATATTATCCTCAGAATTCTGACATGCATCGCTAGACTCACTATACCCGATGTATTATTCACTATGCCTCTTGTAGCTCTTCATGATTTTTGTTGCGGATTTCCAAGTAATAAATTGATAAGTAGGATATCGTATTCACAGGGATTGAGTCACCAAATTTATCATAACTATTATTTTTAAATTGGATAAAGAAGAATTAATAAGATTGAGTTTTAGTATTTTGATGTGATGAAATTAAATAATAAAACTAAGAATTAATAAGAATTCAAAAACAATAATATTTGAATTTTTGGGAAATTATGAGAAAGAATTGTAGCCAAGACAAACATACCGTTTGATCCCAACTTAACTTATCTAATTAGATTGATTGCTACATTCAATTATACTAATTATTTAGATAATGTATTTTTCCGTTAAACTAGTTAAATCCTAATTCCTTAGTGACTTTAACCCTTTAATCCAATCAAAATCCTAATTCCTTAATGATCTCTCATAAATTAAGCATTAAGAAAATACATAATACATTCATATCCCTAGGTAATATATCGATTGTTATTCCACCTTTGTCAGAAATTAAAGTTCCAATATTCCTATTGTGAACTCTAACCCTCAGAACTTTATCAAAGTGATCAATTTCAATAAAGATATATAATTCATACAACACAAGGTGAAACAAAACAATTTAGCATAAAAGAATCACAGAATTCAATCCAACATCAAAGAAGTTCACATGAGGTGGTGGCCTTAACTACAAAGAAGAGGATTAGCTTGACATAGTTATGTCTAGCCTTGATAAAAATAGATAAAAGTGGATCAAGAATCTTAAAGAAGAAGAATAATCAAACCCCTCAATCTTGAGTCTCAATCTTCTTGACCTAACTTTAATCTTGAGTCTTTTTTTGTAAGTGTTTATGTGTGTTTTTCTTTTGGCCTCCTAAGTCCCTATTTATAATTACGGTGTGAAAATCTTTTCTTATCTTTTATCTTTGTGAAATCTTTAATTCAAATCTTCTTTATTTGGTTTTCTGCTATAAAAGTTCAAAAAATAAGTGATAAAGATAAAATAATAAAAACTGTCACTTATATTAGCATTTATTGATAAATTATGACTGATTTCTTGATTATTTTAATATAAAACTTCTATATATATGCTAGAAGCATATCAATTTTATCCTTAAAAAGACGCCTCAAGAGTTATGCGAAGAGGGTTTTTATGAATTGCCTTTGGTCTCGATTCCTAAGGAGTATGAGACACTTTTCAATGTGATGGAACACATTTAATGCTTAATTGTGATTGTATTTATCTTATTCTTTTGTTCATTTTAATTGGTTTTTTCCATTCACCATGTACTTTGAAGGAAGGTTGCATGTAATGACTATCAGAAGATGTAGTATTACAAATTCTTATAAAAACATAACAATGCAAATTCCAAGGATTTATTTTAGTTGGTCTTTTTTTATTTTTTTTGCAGGCTAGACCACTACTAAAAGACTGGAAATGCCAATCACTTATTGATGGAAGGATGATAAACTCCCATGACTGCCATCAACTCTATTGGATGAGCCGTCTTGTTGGAAATTGTCTCCACAGAGATCCTCAAAAGAGATTGAATATGAATACAGTAAGTCTACACTAGCCACAGTAGCTAGTTCTTTAACATTGGCATCAAAAGTTGTCCTATTCTGCTGTTTTAGATTAGAAACATGATTCACGCCTCGTTCATCTTTATCTTCAATAAGATAAAAAAAAAATGCAGACTCATACTCTGGGGTTAGTGATAGAAGTTCATATGACAATCAGGCGTATATAGTAGAAATTAAAAGGGTGATATATATATATATATATATATATATGTATATATACATGTATGTATATATGTATATATACATGTATGTATATATATATATATATATATATATAATAATCTATAATTTGAAAAATTATGTTAGTTAAAAATAATTTGAAAACCAATTCAACTGCAATGGTCTAGTTTGAATCTGAAGTAGCATGAACCAATTAATAAAATCAGTTCTATTAGATTTAGTTTAGATTATTGCTTTCATTGAGTCAGTTTATTCCAATAAAAATCACATACATATTTTGTATATAGTGAAGACTAAACATCTTATGTGATAATTTGATTTTGTATATTATCATAGGTGGTCAGAGCTTTAAATCAGATAAGCCAAGGTTGTAGCTGCATTGTGCGGATAGACCATACGCTTGCCGAGTCAAGCCATTCTATTTCAAAAGATGATATACAGGGCTCTTAAAAATCAGAAGGTGGAACTGAAACTGCTTTGAATAAACTTCTGTACTTCTAACAAAAGAAAATAAGAAGAAAATATAAAATAAACTTTTATATAAACTAAAATTAAGTTGCACATAAATTAAAAATCATGTTTTAGAAAAGCTAATATGAGAGAATTTTTATAAATTAATTTACGGCATAAGCTAATTTTAGATAATTATAAAAAAAACTCATTTAATTTTACTCATTTAATTTTTTCTTTTTATTATTTTCTCTTAAAAATGCTTAAGAAAAAGTTTATCTAAACATTCCATAGGAATTGTGGATCGCATAGGTAACACAAGAAACCAAAAGAAAATAGATTGTAGATCGCATAGCTTAATGCTGGCTTCAAGCCTTTGTTGGGTTGGTAACCCATCTATTTGCGGAAGCGAGTAAATCTGTGAGGAGATGGGAAAATATAGAAGCAGAAAAATATCACCCAGAGAACACAAAACGATTTTAACGTGGAAAACCCTCTCAATGTGAGGAGTAAAAAAACCACGGGGCACTGGCCCAGAAATTCTTCCACTATGAAAGTAGGATTACAAATATAATCTCTCTAGTACTAGACTAGAGGTATACCCACAAATACATCACCCACTAAGGATGGCTTACTAATTTTATCTCTCACTAGGAGGATTTATCTCACCAATATGGTGAAACTTTCTCTCTCTTTCTGAGAGGAACTCTCTCACTCTCTTCAAAGAGGAACTCTCTCATTTTCTTATTTTCATCTGAGAAAAACACTCAGGATTTCCCACACTCGGATGCCTCTCGAATCTAAATCCTTCCTCTTCTTCTGCTCTCACCTTCTGCTTCTCTCTTCTGTTTTTTTTCAAATGAAAGGTTCCTATTTATAGGAACTGAAGCGCCTAATAAAACGCACCGCAAATGAAAAAATTCAAACCTGCTTTCGGTGCTGCGCAGTTTTTCAAAGTGCACAGTAAAGTGCATAGTAAATTCTAATTTTTTCTTCTTTCTCCTGCGGCTGCTTTTCATTTTTCTGTGCGTGGGCCCCACTTGCTTTGAAAATTCTTCTCTCCGTCTGTCAAGGAGGAAAAATGCCAACAAATCTCCCCCTTTCCGACTTAATCAGACGGGGTTATCAAACCAGCACCTTTACAGCAATCTTTGAACTTCCATGTTGGAACTGTCTTCGTCAACA
>PYAF01002842.1:209902-264235 GCA_007407185.1 Glycine tomentella | reverse complement strand
TCGTAGAAATGCATACGACTTCACTATTTAAAAATCCAACCAGTAGCTCTGATACCACTGTTGGGTTGGTAACCCATCTATTTGCGGAAGCGAGTAAATCTGTGAGGAGATGGGAAAATATAGAAGCAGAAAAATATCACCCAGAGAACACAAAACGATTTTAACGTGGAAAACCCTCTCAATGTGAGGAGTAAAAAAACCACGGGGCACTGGCCCAGAAATTCTTCCACTATGAAAGTAGGATTACAAATATAATCTCTCTAGTACTAGACTAGAGATATACCCACAAATACATCACCCACTAAGGATGGCTTACTAATTTTATCTCTCACTAGGAGGATTTATCTCACCAATATGGTGGAACTTTCTCTCTCTTTTTGAGAGGAACTCTCTCACTCTCTTCAAAGAGGAACTCTCTCATTTTCTTATTTTCATCTGAGAAAAACACTCAGGATTTCCCACACTCGGATGCCTCTCGAATCTAAATCCTTCCTCTTCTTCTGCTCTCACCTTCTGCTTCTCTCTTCTGTTTTTTTTCAAATGAAAGGTTCCTATTTATAGGAACTGAAGCGCCTAATAAAACGCACCGCAAATGAAAAAATTCAAACCTGCTTTCGGTGCTGCGCAGTTTTTCAAAGTGCACAGTAAAGTGCATAGTAAATTCTAATTTTTTCTTCTTTCTCCTGCGGCTGCTTTTCATTTTTCTGTGCGTGGGCCCCACTTGCTTTGAAAATTCTTCTCTCCGTCTGTCAAGGAGGAAAAATGCCAACAGCCTTCAACCCCCTATCCCCAAAACACAATGCCTTAAGAAGAGTTTAATTATGTCCTATAGTTTCTCATTGACAACATCATTATTCAATTTTATTAGTTCGTATTAAGCTGCTAGCTAGAAAAGTTTGAATTGATTCTCAATATCTTTCATTCATGTATGATGTAACAATTGCTTACGCAAATTCTACTATAATGTTAACGTTAACATATCATATTCATAACATGACTTGAAAGGTTTATATCTTTTTAACTGCAATAACGAAGATAAACCACATGCCAAACTACTGTGTTGAAACTTAAAACTTTTGTTTCTTCTGTTGAAACTTGAAAAGCTTAACACGTACGTCTGAAAACATTAACTAGAGTGAGAATACTACTTCCAATAATTAAAACCTTTGATTTTCTTCCAAAATCCTAAAAATCTCATGGCTTTTAATCTCTCAAATAACTTTCTTCGGTCCCATATGTATTTTTTTATACTCTATCCGTCCTGAATTTAGTTCGTATCTTTTGAAATATATGCTATATTGGCACTTGTTTGATCAAATAATGTGTTTATTTTACCATAATATTGGTAAGAAGTAGTCTTCGTCAGAGACTAATCTTTATCGCAGACCATCAGCAAACACAAGGTAGATATTATTCTTTAGTTAATTTTTATCTAAAGAAATATTTCAAATTAAAATTAATGGCTCTCACCTGCCTTATAATACTATTTTGTTCATTGTCTATTGTTCAACAGAAACCAAGCTCAAGACAACAAGTACAAGCACCTCCCCTCCCTTTCAGGATGGCAATCTCAGCCAAAGCGTTCTTAGCGTAACATTATCATAAATTTACCATAATTTGTCTGTTTCTGTCTACCATTTGCTTGTTTTATTTATTGATTTCTTCTTGTTTATTTTAACTTCATACCCTGGTTTTGTATGCATATATATATGAACTCCATTACATGAACCACTAGGGTCGGCCTAGTGACGGGATTTGGAATACTATGCATGAGGTTCTAGGTTTAAATTTCAGTGCAATCATTGAACACAAAAAAAATATGAACTCCATTATACATTCTAGCCTGTAAAAAAAATAGGAAAATAAAATGTTCACGTACAACTAAAAGATATACAAGAAGAAGAAAAAGAATAAAAACTAAAATAATTTAGAGGCTTTGGAATCCACCCCATAACAGAACCTCTGCACCTACAAACTAAACTCCGCATCAGGACATGCACCATGTGATGCATCTGGTTGAAAGCCAATTAAAGCACAACCCTATATCTTTTCTCCTTTTCTCTCTTTCTCTTCGTGTTATAATCCGTATAAAGCAACAAGTAGTGCTGTGCTTTATACAGTAATGTAAAAAACATTCAATTTCGTTTATCCTTCTTCATGTGCAAGTCCAACTTCTTTATCAACACAATTTAATTGTACTATAAGTCCCATTAATATTGTTGTGTTTATTTTTTAATATTATTGGAAATTAGATAGAAGTTTTTAAATATTTTATAGGGCTAAAATATATGAATAGTCGTTTATCTTATTATTTTTTTAAAATTAGTCCCCTAATTTTTGTCAAATTATTTAATTCATGACAAATTAATTCTTTCAAAAAATTGATTATTTAAAAAAAAATTAACACGATTCCGTATCTTTATTTATTTGACAAATGGTGAAATTTGTCCCATTAGATTAACCTACATGAAAAAAAGGTCATATTTGAATAAAATCATATGAAAATGAGTCTCACTTTCGATTGCTCATGAGACTCACTTTTCATACATTTTTCATCTTGTTTATGTCTTTGTTGTCCTAATATTAGTTGATTTTCATAATTTTCTTGTAGATTAATCTAATAAAACAAATTTTACATCTTGAATCAATAAAAAAAATTCAAAATCATGCTCAAAAATTAAAAAAGATTTTTTTTTTCAAAATAACTAATTTGTCATGAATTAAATAAAGGGATCATTTTAGAACTTTTAAAAGTTAAGAAGATCAACTTATAACCAAAAAATAAGATAAGAGACTGTTCCTTTATTTGAGCCTATAAAATATTTAAAATCTTCTATTTAATTTTCAATGATATTTTTTAAAAAATAAACACAACAATATTAATGGGATTTATAGTACAAATTAAATTGTGTTGTTAAAGTTCGAAGTTGGACTTGCACATGAAGGAGGTCAAACGAAATTGAATGTTTTTGACATTACTCTATAAAGCACAGCACTACATGTTGCTTTATAGGAATTATAACACTGGGAGAGAAAGAGAGAAAACGAGAAAAAGTATAGTGGTTGAGCTTAAATTGGCTTTCAACCAGATCCATCACATGATACATGTCCTGATGCGGAGCTAATTTTGTAGGTGCAAAGGTTCAGTTACGGGGTGGATTCCAGAGCCTCTTAATTAATTCAATTTATATATGATATCATTCATAAAATAACATTTTTTTTATATTTGCATATTAGATTAAATAAAACTTCGATTAACAGAAACTATCATTTTTATCAAATATCAAGTACGGCACAGAAACTACAACAACGGATAAAAGAATGAAACCGCATGCAGATAAATAAGTTAAATTTCAAGTGGGGGACTTGGAAGTACTTCAAAGCACGTCTATAAAATAGAAAGCTAATTGTTTGACAGCAACTTATATTGCATGAGTGCATCGTGTTTTCTATATGTTGGCATTTAAGTAACACCGACAGGATAATACACGTCAATCTTAAAAAAAATATGAATTTTGACATTTTGTGACACATTTTAATATTAAATAATATTTTTAACTTATATAATGTATATTCCAAGTAAAATATACTTGGGCTGAATTCAAACTTCATAAATAAGTTCCCAAATTAATGGTAACCACAAGATACTAAGCATTTTGTTTCCATACAACTAAGTACTTAGCCTTGAAATATGAAAAAAAAATAATGAACAAAGCCATTAGTTTTATTTTTTTATTGCACATCCCAAACATCAATGCTGATTTCCATTCCTTTCACACTCCATTGTCAATGCATTTCAAATTACCACTTACCAAAACCTATTTCAGTTTCCACATTTTGAAAGGCTTCATCTCAATCGGTACACATACAAATATATTCAAAGCACCAAATTCAAAATAGATAACTACAAACCTAATGCACCAAACCGAACCTTAAAAAACAGCAACAAGAAAGTAGAGCAGTACCTCTTCAAAGCACTAAAATCACTCCTTCCTCAACAAGCCATACACCAAAGGCTCCCTATCATCCTCATCACCAATCCTCAACGCCACCTTCAACTCGTTCAACCCTTACGCCGCGAATTCGAACCTTCCACTCTTCAACGCTTCCCTCACACTCTCTGACCTTTGGTTCAACACCACAACGGTTTCGACCAATCCCAGCATCTCCTTCTTCATCTTCACTCCTCCTTCTTTGACCCCATCTCTGACATGACCTCGCGCAACTCGGCATCGATCGGACAGTCGGAGAGGAGGTGGAGGATGGCTTAAACATCATTGGAGCCCTCGCGCGTCTACAAAATGGTGTCGTTGCAAAGAGAAAAGAGTCGTGCGAAGTCGTTGCAATGTGAGACGAGGTAGGACTGCACCTGAGAAGGGATCTAGAAGGACTACGACTCCAGGCGCTGGATTAGGAGACGGAGGTCCAGGCCGAAAGAGGGGAGTTAGGGTCCGAGAGGTCTTGCGCCGAGAGGAGGTTGCGGATGTTGACCATGTGTCAGACACGATCAAATTCTTGAGTCAAAAATGGTCAACGTCTTATGTTTGTTGATCGCGTGTCGAACACCATGTCGGAGCATGTCAGACACGATATTCCCTGCTTTTTAACATGTCTATGCTTCCTTGGTTGGCATAACTTTGCTGCAAAATCCAGTCAGCCACAAAATTATTTTGAACTCCAAATTTTTGTGGACCAAGCAGCGAACTTAATTAAAATTAAAAATTCACTCTTTCCTTTATTTCTGTAATTCCATCTTGAATTTCTACAAATAAATTGTTAGTTTGAGTACACTGGATGTACACAATAGAGTTCACTCAGAATATAAGGGAGATTGACCTGAAACATTTGCAAATAGCTATGCTAATAGCTGTTAGCGCATAGGTATCTTCCAAATCAAAATTGATCGACCAAAGCAAAGACCCTCCAACAAAGTCAAAATTTAGAAACTTGGGCTAAAAACAAATTAAGAAATAAGCCATGAGAAATATTTAGAGAAGGAAAAAGAAGATAAACATGAGGATCCATCAATAACTGGAAAATTTTCACATGCTATCATAAAAACCCAACAAAGTGTAACCCATCTTGTACTCATGGTTAAATCAGCGAGCATAATTTTCCTCTCGCCATCTTGTGCCCTTTGACATGAATAAAATTGTGACTTATATAGATATTGTATCACCATTGAATGCCATTTTCTACTTGTGACTCTCGGTGGGTAACTTTACGTTAGTGGCGAACCCAATAGCTTGGATAAATATCACAATATGTAAGCGATCCTTCATGCCAAAACCACATGCATCACCGGGTGGCCAAGCAATGTTACGTTACGTTAAAAAAATACCTATAATTGTTTGATAAATAGTACAATTAATTAGAGATATTTTAGTATAAAATTAATTAATACAAGAAATATTATGGATTGGATCTTGGAAAAAAAGAACAAGTCTCACTCTTAATTTGAATCTTATAAATAGGAATGGAGAAAGTTATAAAATACTTAAAATAACTCAATACTTTCCATAAAATGCTTAACTTATAGAAGAAATAGCTTTTAACAAATAAAACAACTTATTTCTTTTAGTAATATTTTTTAGATTTATAATTTCTATTTTTGTTAATAATACACCATACTTAGTTAACTTATCTAACATTTATCACATATAATTCATTTAATTAAGAAATTTTCATTGTGACTCAAGTATCTATTTTGAAATATTTTGAATAATATGTTCTGATTATGATGGGAAAAAAAAATTCACAATGAACTTTTTTCTACTTTCTTTTTCTTTTATTACTGATTTTTGGACGCTTATACATTGGTTGTATTTATTGATTAGTATCTCTCTTATGCTCAAGATAATTATATTTTTTTCTCATAAAAATACTATTTATATATTAATGTTTTTAATAAATCTCATGCATATAAAATTTTAAATATTTTTTTATAATAGTACCCTTATATAAAAATTGTGGCTAGCTCCCCACCTGAGTCTGAGTCCAATACCATTATTAAGGATTGATGTAAAATTTTCCAATTCTATTAGGGGTCATTTAGCAATTTATTGGGACCGTGTTCTAGTTTTTCTGTGACAACTAATAAATGTTTAGTTGCAATTTTTATAAATTTTATAGACTTATTTTAGAAATTTCTCAAAATTCATAATTTAATATTTAGGCTTAAATTGAGTTTTTTTTTGGTCAATTTTATGATTGATTAAGGTTGATTCGATTTTTATACTCATATTCCTCTATAAAATTGATTAATAAAAAAAAGACAATAGTAAAATTAATTTTTTTTACATGATAAAAATTTATTTATTTTATTCCATTCATCTAAAGGTATCCAAATTTTGATAAATTTTTGGCAAGGAAATTTTATTTGTTAATATTAATTAAATAAATCTCTCTTATTTTCTTAATCATAGTTATGTAAAATTTTCATTGAAGTCATCAAAATCACTAATTAAATTCAATTAAAATCTAAAATATTAATACTTTAAATAAATTATATTTTCTTATTTAAATCGTTTAATATTTTCTTATTAATATTATTATTTCCCTCCTTGTCCACATGGGACAGAGCTGAATGGGGGAAAGAAAACATAAAACTAATCACACCCCACGTCAGTGAAACGACAATGCGTTTAAGCTTTTGGAATGCAGAAGAAATAAGAAGTTTCTCTGCTATTTCTTCTACGTATGCCGTGTTACTGTTAGTTAAGGCTTACTGAGTTGCAAGATTCACTTCAAATTATGCGTTTCGCTGATCGGTTTCTCATCAAATCAAACGACGTCGCAGTTCATCGCAGTTCCTTGATTATTTCCTTTTGTTGATCCGCGGAATCGAGCACACGGTACCTCTTGAATTTCGTTTGATTTCGGTGTTTAGGGTTTGGGAGGGGGAATAACTATAGGATTGGATAATTTAGGAAGAAAGGGATTTTGAGTGTGATTTTGGATACCCAATTGGTCGTTTAGTCATTTTGATTTGTTTTATGGGGCGAAGATCTGTGAAATCAGGAATGCTTTTTTTTTTTTGTCTGAATGCTGCTAATTTAGGGATTGTAATGGTGGATTTGTGTTTTACAGGTGTTGGTGTGTGCAGTGAGGTAGAAAGAAGAATCCTAAATTGTGAGCAGCATGGTGAGTGTTGTTTTGTTGTGTGTTCATGTTTTGGTTCTGACTTTTTGTTTATTGTTCTAACCTTGATTCACTTGATTTGGTGTTGGTTGTGACCCTCTCTATTCTCATTTCCTTTTTGGGGAACTAAAACATGAAAACAAAACAAATAGAATTACCTTCTTGGAGCTTTCAAGCCTGCATGTAATGTCGTGATCACGTTTAACGACGGGAAGAACCGAAAGCAGGTAAGCAACCACTTTTTTTTTTTTTTTTTATAATTTTTATTATGGGAAGTAGTTGTATGTTCACATTGTGGCAATTGTATTTTGTAATAATGTTGCAAAAGGCAGATGTTGATTCTAGTGAAAGTTCAGGGTGGTGGGAGGGGAATTGTGGTCTTTATGTAGCTCGGCTT
The DNA here is from genome assembly GCA_007407185.1 of Glycine tomentella. Lineage (NCBI taxonomy): Eukaryota > Viridiplantae > Streptophyta > Magnoliopsida > Fabales > Fabaceae > Glycine > Glycine tomentella. Next base: position 256,698 of record PYAF01002842.1, on the reverse strand, counting down.
TTTGTTGTGTCATTGTAGTGTAAGATATATGTTCGTTTTGGTTGATATCCTTTCTTGTGGGTTTATAGGTCCCTTTTAAAAAAGAAAATGGTCAAATGGTTACAGTCCCACTCTTCCAAAGTCAAGAAAACATTGCTGGGAAGGTATTTTATTTGTTATTCTTCATAATTTTGTATAGTTGAGTTTAAGTTAAACAGATGATGTTTTCAAATAACTTGATATATTGTCAACCTTACTGTGTTGAGGTTTTATATATCTGCTGCCACGTTTAGATTACAATAGAACCAATGCAAGGGAAGAAGATTGATCACAATGGTGTAAAAGTTGAGCTCCTTGGACAGATAGGTTTGTACTTGACTAAGCTTTTTAACTCCTATGTGTCTCGAAAGTCTCAATGGAGGAAAACAAAAGGAAGAAGTAGAATGAGTTGTAGTTTAAATTCTTTTTTGTCAGTATTATGGAACTAATTATGATAGCAAAATTCTATTGTACTTTGTAGCATTTTGGTGCACTGGCTTAAAGGGATTTACCTTGTCAATTATCATTCAAAATATATGATCCTCCATTTCCCCTGAAAGGAATTTTTACATTATCTATTGTTTTGTCTATTTGTATTGTATCACATGTATTAATTTTGTTCAATTACGATTGGAACTCTTTGGCATGTCACATTGTTATATTTGGATTGCAGGCAAGATAGATGCATGATTTTCTGCATCTAATTGACCTTCATATCTTTAATAAGTCCGAAATCATTTAAAAATTCAGTCCAGCATTGAGGATATATGCTACTCTGAAATTTATATTCATTATTTTGTTTTAAATTGTTATTGAGGCTAAATATTCCAACTTGATAATACACAATCATCAGCTGGATTGTTGCTTTTCTGCTTAATCCCTTTGACTTAGGATAAACCATAAAAGGATATACATCTTAGGGAATATCATTGATTTATTATACTAAAGACTTTCAGTCCTATAGGCTATAGCTTTACGGAAAAAAAGATAGACTTTCCTTCTTTAAGCATTCCATTTCAGTTGTCAAAATAATTTATAGACAATGTTTTCTTTGGATTTGTACCCACCTTTTTTTCTCTTGAGCATCTACAATTGAAACTGATATGATCTTCCTGACATTGATGATCTTATTTCAAATTTGAGCACTTAAATATTAATTTTACAATGTAAGTGTTAAATTTTTCTCGGGTAATGACCACCAGAGAAATAAAATTTCCATTCATCACTTGCTGTAAACATACACCGTTGTTGGCTTGTTGCTTCATTATTGCTTTGGGACTAATTTTTTGTTGTGACTGTTATCCTTTTTTTTTTTTACTTTATTACTGACAAAGTTCAATTTGGATTTTGTTTCACTGTGCAGAGATGTATTTTGACAGAGGAAATTTTTATGACTTTACTTCCCTTGGTAAGAATGTTCTGTCACTTCCATTCCTGAATGAAAATATTCTACCTGGTTGTAGTTAGCCTTTCATTTAATACAACTAGTGTGATTACCCATGAAATGCTTACTTTTGCTGTTATGTAGTAATATATTTTCATTTTATGGTCTTCTGCAGTACGAGAACTAGATGTTCCTGGAGAAATCTATGAGAGGAAAACATATGCATTTGAATTTTCTACTGTTGAAATGCCATATGAGACGTATAATGGGGTGAATGTAAGGCTTAGGTAAGATATCTTGAATATCCATGGACTTGTCTGTTGTTATTTTTATGCATATGCTTTTTGTTTATTGTCTTTCTGGAATATTTGCTTTGCTAATAAGAGGATGGAGAGCTTGAATATGATATTATTGTGCATTTGCAATTTCCAGATATGTGTTGAAAGTGACCATTAGTCGTGGCTATGCTGGAAGCATAGTAGAATACCAGGATTTTGTGGTAAGTTCTCTATCAGTAAATAGAATTTGTGATTTCTGGTATGAGATATCGAATTTAATGTTATTTTATCATATATCTGCATTTCATGGATAATATTGTGTTGGATGTAGTTGTAAAGTATATACTTTACACACGTACACTATACCCCCACCTCAAAAAAATAAGTTTGTACTTTTTACATTTGGTTAAATCTGTTGAAGCTTTTGCGATTCTTTTACATTAACTTGTATGTTATTCTTTTATCTTCATCCATCAGGTTCGCAACTATTCTCCACCTCCACAAATTAACAATAGCATCAAGGTGAGCACAATGACATGGTAATCAGTTTTTAATGCTCTCTACCCCATAATATATTCATTTTCAGTGTAAAAACTGTAATAGTAATTCATTTCAAAACTTTCCATCAATTAAAAACAATAATGACTTGGGAGCAATGATAATTTTCCATCAATGTCATCAATCTCAACCATTTCCTTTCAATAACAATTGTTAAAGTATCTGCAGGCACATGTAGTTATTACTTTGCACTTCACCTTGCAACTTTGTTATTGGCTACTTTTATTTATTAATTATATTGCATAATATTATACATTATACCTTGCACAGATGGAAGTTGGAATTGAAGATTGTCTGCACATCGAATTTGAATACAACAAAAGCAAGTAAGCTGAATATTTTGATCAGGAGTGCTACCAACATAATCTCTAACAAAGCCTTCTAACACACTCTCTACATAAGCTAAATTTTATTGGAAACTACAAAATCATGATTAGGGATCATTAAAGAAGAAATGAGATCCTCAAAATTGTGCTTTTCAATAAATTTTAGCCAATAATAATATTCAAAAGTGTGTATTGGAGAATGTGTTGCTAGCATTTCAATACTTTTGATTGACCATTTAACTGGAATAGTGTATATTTTTTATGTCGCCTTTATCAGGTTGTTTATCATAATCATTTAGTTACCTGTCTCCTGTGGAGCTTCTGTGTATAGCTTGGAGTGTGAAATATATTTATTGCTTTATGTTGTTTAGTTTATTGGCCTATGATTTGTTTATCCTCTTGCATACCGCCTATCTTGTTTAGACGGACTGTGCTTTTAGTATTGTATAGAGCTTTTGTGCATTTGGTTGAAGAGAATATTTTTCTCTACAAATTTATATTTTATTAGGGCAAAAGAGTTGAAATACTTATTAAGATTTACAACTTTTCAGGTATCATCTGAAAGATGTCATCATTGGCAAGATATACTTCTTACTTGTCAGAATCAAGATAAAAAACATGGATCTTGAGATTAGGCGTCGAGAATCCACAGGATCAGGGACCAACACCCATGTTGAGACAGAAACATTGGCTAAATTTGAGTTGATGGATGGTGCTCCTGTTAGAGGTAGGTTAACTTTGTAATTGAATGATACTTTTTGTAGTTTCTATTTACATATTTGGTATCATAAACATAGTTTAGATCTATTTATCATCTATGTTTTGATATCCTTTCAAGGGGAACCCTCCCTTTTGTATTTACTGACTTTTAAAATAATATTTGTTTGTAAGCAGTAATATCTCATGTTTATACACATTCATAACTCTTTTTATATCCACTCTTCTACCAAAAAGGTGAAAATGTATTTTAATGGTTTTGTATTCCTAACATCTCATGCTTGCTATTAGCAAAACAAGTTAGTTAAGGCAAAACTCTCCAACCATAGATGTTGATTTTAGTTACATAAAAATGTCGCATTTTTTAAAGTAAATATAGAGATAAATTACACTTCATAGATTAGTAAACTATGCTGCATTCCGCTTTATTTCAAAAATGATTAATTGTGAACTTTTGAAGAATAAATGAATATCATAGGTGAATTTTCAAAAAGCAATGGTAGGGGTGTTTAGAACTTCATTTCATATTGTGAACTTCTGAAATTAGTATTGAAGCTTCTAAAATTAGATTCTAGTGACTATGAAAGTTGCAGAGAGGATATATGTCTTTAGGAGGCTTGATCATAGTTGTCATCACTGTTAAGAGGTTTGTTTATGTTATTATGGGCTAAAATTTAATTATCTCTTAAGGGAAGACAGTGTATCAAAATACAGAAAATTGTCAAACTTTACATAGTGGGGTCTCAACCCTAGATAAAAGATGGTTATCTTAAGTAATTGATAGACAACTACAATTGTCAAACTATGTCAAATAGCATTACCCTAAATCCTTAAAATAATATATTTGTAAAAATGTGTTATTGTTTTTGTACTTTAGTATAGGCTATGATTGAAGACTTTCAAATAATTATGGAAAACAGAATAGCAATGAGAAAAAATTAAAAAAAGAATGCATAGTATGTTTTGCTTACAGTCTAGGCAAAAGCTTCTGCAACAGATGTTGATTTCACCTATATGAAATGCATTTTACCTTTAAATTAATGGGTTAATTTCAAAATAGTAACACAAAACTGATCAGCAGTATAAAGTAATGTTAACACTAAAGTCGTTTTACAATAAATTTCTCAGTAAGTACTTCTTGAAGAAGAAAATAAGAAGTAAATGAATTGAACTTCTCTCATAAGTTAAAATTAACTTGTGCACTTCAACTTTTATAAAAACTCTTCCGTCTAACTTCTCCGTAGCTTGAAGTGATAAGTTGATTTTAACTTATAAGAGAAATTAAATTCATTTTACCTGCTTATTTTATTCCCTTACAAGTTCTTATGGAGAAGTTTATTCAAACACAGGCCAAAACATGTCTACATCTCATGTAAAAACTATTTTTTCATATATACCAATAAATACATTGACTGATGTGTAATATGATTTTGCAGGTGAATCAATTCCAATCAGATTGTTCCTTAGTCCCTATGAGCTGACCCCAACACATCGTAACATTAATAACAAATTCAGTGTGAAGTACTTTTTAAATCTTGTGTTGGTTGATGAAGAGGACAGGCGATATTTCAAGCAGCAGGAAATCACAATGTATAGGCTGCAGGAAGAAACTTCATGATTACTTGTCATTCGGGGAGTGAGTATTGGGTTTGGTAACAAATAAAAAAGATTGTGAAGGACATTGAAGAGCTCTTAAATCAGGGAATAGTCTCGTGAATCCTGTTCTCTAAGGTGTAAAATGGCTTGGTATAGCATGCTTTGAAATTCATCACTTTCAGTCATGTATATCGACAGATCTCTCATTCATGTCTTGACATAGTTCTGTAATTTTTACACCATTGAGGGAAGCATCTTAAGAAATGTGTTGGATCGTTGATACCCATGAGAAAGTGGGTGACTGAATGTATACTTGAGTGTGATATCTGTAGTACTTTGGTTGCTGTTATCAGCTTTTGCTTGGTTTACCTGATGAACATAGTGATATCCTTTTTCGATTCTTTTGAACAGACAAAATCTGGTACAGGACTCTAATTTGTTTGCTATGCATTTGCATATTTTATTTTGTGTTACATTCATATTAGTAATCATAACATTGCATTGTTGCTAAATGTTATAATCTGTGTTTTTGGTGATTATTGATTTGCATTTTCATAGATTCTTTTTTAATTTTCTCTGATTTAGGGACTAACGTGACTGTATTTTCTACTTTCACATACTAAAGACTGTATACTCTAGAATGTATACAATCTTGTAGAAACCATTGACAAATGCAATCACTGTACATTGGACATTGAAATTTTAAAATATACTAATTAGAATGCTATCATGCAGTTTGGACCTATCTATGATTTATTTGATCAACAAAAAATATATTACACCAAAAGTCGGATGCTAGTAGATTTTATCACTCTACTGTGTTCAAAACAAATTGACAGTCTATTTTGTTTATTCACTGTGATCATTGGTCAGGATAAGAGGTAGAGGCTAATATTTTCTTTTATTCTTAATTAAGAAACTGCAAGAGTTGAACATGCATAACCGTAATAAATTCGGGTACACCAGACAGAAATTGAAAAATACCACAGCTTATGAGAACAGTAATTTTTAGCACAAGGTACTGCCTAGCTAGGGGACCGAGTTCAGTTGTCATATTCATAATCTTAGTGACCAACTCAATTGATGTTTTTTAGGGTCTATTTGGTAAGGTGGAAAGAAAGCAAGAGAAGTTTGAAATTTAAATAGAAGGTAGAAGGAAACAATTGAATTTTTATTTATAGAAGTCAACTTTTTCCCCTTTTTCTTTTACTTTCTCTCCAATCAAACTGAAATATATATATATATATATATATATATATATATATATATATATATATCATTATCTGTGTTTTATTTTCCCTCTATTTTCTTTTCACAATAAACATATAATCACTTTTCAAGCTAATTTTGTAGGCAAACACTTCTTTAGTTCATTCCTATTTCAACAGCTCTATAGATATAACTAGTGACATAATATTCTTGTAATCTTTAGTCAACAATATTTTTTTTATATTCCCATAAGAAAGCATGGAAATAACCCACTGACTTATGTCAGCCTTATCATGAGGTTGTGCAATTGCTGGCTGACCTGTGATTCTCTAAAAGAACAAACTCCAAAGTTCCAAACATCACTTTTCTCTATCAAACTGTTTGATTTGTTATACCCGCAAGGCACATCATGCAGTTTAGTCTATTTCTCATAAAAGAATCGAATTGAGAATGAATGATTTTTGTCTCAGTACCTGTAAAATGATTTTCCAACAAAAATGATGCATAACCATGAATCATTATTGTATCAAGGTTTTAAATTGTAGACCTCATCGCATGTTGCAGCCGCAGTATTGTGGTTGAAGGTTGATGATGATTTCTAATTTCTATTAACAATTTTACATGTGATAGCCGGAAAAAAAACCGTCAGACCACAATTGAGTGATTTGTTATATATTTTGTATCTTTTATTGAATGTTGTGTTATTTATCATCATTTTCATATAATTTCTTTTATATTTTAGCATCTATCTATATTTATCAAGATATTTCTGAAAAGTAGTTTACAGAGTCGCTTTAATTCACCTCCTTTAAAAACATAATAAATAATAAATTAAAAATTAAATTATTTCTCAACAGAAACAAGTTTCCGCTGTGTATTTTATTATATACACAACGAAAACTATGAACAAATTTTTCATTTAGTAGGGGATGTGAAAAAACATTGCAAAACAAAATGTTGTTTTCATTATGTATAAACAATGGAAATAAATTTCTATTGTGTAATAGAGTATGTGTTAGTCTGGTTGTTGTTAGTATTACTGTAGCCCATGTAAAGAGAGACTGAACTTCAATGAACCACTTCTCATATGCAGCAGACATGCGATCTAATCAACGATCTAGATCTGAATCGTACTTTGAAGGAATTGTAGGATTGACAAGTAATCGATGCAATTTGTGCATTGCAATGATTCCGCTAACCTGTTGATTCCACATAAGGAAGTTTTTGTCATCAAGCTTAATTGAAACATTCGGAACTTTGATGAAAATTGCTGAAATCTGGAAATCAGCGTTGGAATCATTGTAAATTGAAGATGCGATTTGACTCGGCGACGGTGACGCCATTGCCAAAGCTTCAGAGACTAAGAAACACACAAAGAAGTTACAAAGACGCAACGAATGGAACGAACCCTAGGATAGACTCTGCTCTTGATACCATAACAAAACTATAAATTGAGAGAAAATGATTTTTTATTCTATCATTTCTATTACATTCTTGATATTTATACACAAAGAGAGTAACTAATTTTGCCACGTGGGCTACAGTAATACTAACAACAACTAGATTAACACATAAGGTAAGGTGGATATATAAAATGAAAATTTATTTCCGTTGTGAAGAACATTTCTGTCAACATAAAAAAAATGCCAACTCTTGAGGGGTTTAAATAGCAACGAAGAGGAGCCAATAGCAAAGCCCTTATTAAAAACATGGGTAGATTTTGAAAGAAAAAGGACAGTTTTAATTGGGTTTGAATCTGTTTACAAAAATCCAAACAAATTTTACATATAAATTGAAATGGTTGCACCAGACCACCCTTTTCAAGATGAATATTTTTAACCATGCCCACCCCTTGGCTCCTTTTATGTACTAAAAAAAATAAGAAAGGGAGATATTCTTAATTCTAATGTCAAAGACATGTTGAAAGCTTCGAGTAGAGCTTAGCTTACCTTGATACTTACAATTGATCTTCCAACAAAGACTAACCAACAAATACTCATTTCCACTAGCAAAATTATAACCAACCCTCATTAGCTTAGAAAAAAAAGGAGGAAAATTGTAACTCCTCACCCATCTAAGAATGATTGATACCCTTCTTTCTTAATATAAAAGAGCCAATCTGCCACAAAAAATATTAGCCAGCAAAGGTGTTTCAAGTTAATTTATCTCAAATGTGTGTAACATGTTTTTATAAGGCTCAAATGTGTTTAATATGTTGCAACACTAATGAACCCTTTCTAAAAGAATAAGATCAAATAGATTCTCATGTTAATTTGTTATCTATCCTTCCTTTGGAAATGGTTAATATCCTTAATCTAACATCTGCTGTTAACTGCGCAAACCTTTTACCTCTTTTGTTGTTTTAATCAAAACACAAGCTTTCTAAAATGTAGAGAACTACAATTTCTTGTGTTTTCTAATTAGAAGGGAAAAAATATCCAGAAGCTATCAAATGTTTCTGCACTTTCAAATGGAACCTAAAAGAAATACAAGACATTTTGACAATTGTCACTGCATTGAGCTGCATGCAGTCCAAAGTTTCAAGTACAATGTTATTCTACCAATTATTCAAAAACCTGTTAAAGCAATTTGTCCTAAAGAGTTTGCGGACGGTGCACAATAAATGCAACAAAGAAAGAATTTATAAAGCTACAATAGAAAGACTTAAGTTTCTGACCCATATTAGATTCTCAGAACAGGAGATGTTACACCAGATTACCCTTATTAAAGAGCAAACATAAATGGATAACAAAAAGTTTTGATTCCTACATTCAGCAGTTTTCTGAATGAAGATCAGACAATTGCAAAAAGAAGTAATGTTAATCCAAACGCAAGAAAAATCTCCTGTACTTGAAGAGTAAGTTCCATTAACCACATGCTTACTGTCCACTGATATCATCACTAGCTTCAGTCATGATGGCTTGGTTCGTGCTATCGTGGTCAGAATACAGCTCGTGCCAATCTGAAGTTATCAAGACATCTGGCAGAGTGAGATTCAACAGAGACATGGATTGATTTTCACTCTTAGGGGCCCAAACCTGGTCAATTGACTGCAATTTCTCATTGTTGCCTGCAGAATTTTCTAACCAAATCTCAATATCAGCAAGGAATCACAATAGATATGTTACAACTGACAAACTTAGCTTATGAATTAAGGGGAAAATCTACCAACTTTATTTTCATCAAAATTCATAATGAATTTCCTGTGAGACAAACTCTCCACAGGATAGAAAATTAGTTAATTCTTAATTTATTTAGGATGAGTCAACATTTTTATGATCCAGAATGTGCACGACACTATTAAGCTTTGTTAAGAAAAAGAAGTTATCTTAAAAATAATCAAGTTTTGCAGTGTCAAAGATAAGATATATGTGGATGTGTGCAAAAATCATGAATGCTTTTCAAATATCATCCTTCATCATACCACATTAGAAGGTACTAACCACTAAAGGTCTGAAAAATTTCCCATTCATCCCATGAGTTTCCATTGGTGCTAACAACAGGATGCTCATTCAGGATTGAAGTTGCTCCAAAGGGAGATAAAGGGTTAGCATAATCCTCACATTCTGTCTCATACATGTTCAAAGCAGAACTCTCAGCTCTGTTGCCAGGAGTTGCAGTTGAAGAATTTGAACTCTTGTCAGAAGAATTATTCTTTGAACAACCAAGAATGTTTGCTTGATAAAGTAATGCATCAAGCAAGCCACTATTAAGTGGTGAAGAAGAACCCGAGTCTAGTGCATTAGGTGGTTGAGGAGAATGAATGAAAACATCAAGAGACTCATTCAATGGAGGTGGGGGAGAGGTACCCCAACTACCAAATTCGGTTTCTGAAATTTGGAGTGAAGGGAGCTCTGACTTCACAGCCTCTGAAGTTAGCTTAGAAGTAGAGGAATTGCCACTTGATAGTGAATGGCTGTAACAAATTGAGCCATGTGAGGAGGCACCATGATCAAGGGGAGAATACAATCCAAATGATTCTGAAATCTTATCATAAGTATTATCCTTATTATGGTCAAATGGATAAAACCCATTGCTGTTCAATTCACTGGAACCAATAAAAGACATTGTTGTCTCTTGAAGATGATCATGGTTAGGCAATGTTGATGGCAATAAATTACAATATGGAGGAGAACCAAGACCATTTGGAAGAAAGCTATTAGCAGAAATAGCAGGAAGGTCAGGCAAAAAAGGTAAGATTCCTTGATTTTCCTTCAGACTATCAAATATTGCATCATGTATCTCATAATTGTTTTTCTTCAAGAAATCATGATGCCCTCCATCACCATCGCTAATTTCACCAGTATCTTGGCCATGCTTTCTCTTTTGAGATGCTTGCAAAAGTACTTCAGGAGGATAAAGCGGCAAGCCAGCCCGTTGCCGCCTCTTCATCCGGGTGTTCCAGTAGTTTTTTATTTCGTTATCTGTACGACCAGGCAACTAAAAGCAAAAGAAATCAATGAGTATAAATCATCATGGATAGAGAAAATGAGTACATCATAATGATAACAGAAAAACAAATATATGTATATAGGGATTGCTAGCCTCCTCTTCCATTTGTAAGGGGTAGTTCCAGCTTCTCATTCAGACAAAAAATGTTCTCTGTTTTATTATTCTCCTCTTTTAACTCATTATCATTAATCAGTCACCTGTTTTTTCTTTCAACGTACTAATTTATGTCCTTATAAAAAAAGTCTTTAACTTGTCTGAACATTCTGTTTATTCATATTTAGCTTTTTCTTTGGGTAGGGGGATGGGGGGAGGAATACCAATATTGGAATCTACACAAAAATGGGGAAATTGCATGTGCGGAATCCCCCTCCCCCCTGGAAACAGCTGGTTCGTGATTTTAAAGGCCAGAGGGAAGCACTTTGTAAGGCTCACTGATAACATATTGGACTGAATGAAAAGGTGAAGGAGGTTAGCAAGAGGCTGATTTTTGCTGTCAATCTTGGGTGATATGCAAGAAAAGAAATCCACAAATTATTTCACAAAGAATGCAATCTCGAGAAAAAAAAAAAAAATATATATATATATATATGTATTTTAAATTTGATATGATTGTCATTTTCCTAGTTTGGCATGTAACTTACGTCATTTTTGTCGACAGAAAATGACCATAAAAAACACAATGTGACATAAGTAACCTTTTTCACATTAAGAGTTTCTATGCTATTTTCAAATATTTGTAGAGTAAAATTATGATTAAGCTAATTTGCAATAATGTTAGTGTATCTTCATATCTAACATATAACAAACAGTTATTTGTAGACAGAAAAACAATTCAAACAGGTGCTCAGAGATGAGTGTCATTTAGGACACTACCATAATACTGATTACTTTCCCTTAACAGACATGATGATATCAAGAACAGTCTAGAAAGATGTTGCAAGGCTCTCTCTTGAGAAAGATTTGTCACACTAATGTTGCAGCATTCAATGACATTTATACAAAATGTTTTATGTTAAACACAGAATCTTACTAAATGACTACTAAACTGTATTATGCCACAATAGAGTCAGCCACTACATCAGTTCTTTCAATGTAACCATCAATATGCAGATCATTCTCAAGAGCAGTTTCATTTCTTCTGCATATATTTGTCGTTGAATGGCGCTCAGATTCATAAATCTAACTAGCTTGTTTCATATTGTAAGGGACAAGTCAAATAAAAAAGATGACACAGATGTCATATGAAGTCCCTTGTTAGACGATACAGGGAAGGCATAAACAGCACTGACATCACGAATGACAAGTAGAATTAATGTATTTTAGCAAAAAGAGAAAGAAACAGAAAATTGAGCCAAAATAACTTAATAAGGCAACGACAAATACACAGTCTGCTTACGTGCGCTGCCATGCGTGCCCATTTGTTTCCCATTTTGGCGTGGAGTTCAGCAATCATCCGCTCCTCTTCTGCGGTAAATGCTCCTTTCTTTAAATTTGGCCTTAGGTGATTGGCCCATCGCAGTCTACAACTTTTTCCGCAACGAGACAGGCCTGAGTACTTCTGAACAGCATTCCAATTCCCCTCTCCATGCTTCTGAACATAGTTCACCAAAAGAGCATCTTCACCAGCTGTCCATGGCCCTTTCTTCAGAACAACACCTACTCCATTACCATCACCATTTAACTGTGACCCAGTCTGATCATCGCAGTGCACATTGCCGTTGACCTCATTTGTCATTTGACTCATCTCTTTAATAATATTATCTGCAATGAGTTTTTGAATCACATATTAAAGTACTTTTTTTTACAGTCACATATTAAAGTACTAAAATATGCAAAACAAAACTCGGAAAAAGCCCAAAAAAAAAAAAAAAAGAAAACAAATCTAAATTCTCCGTGCTAGCCATTAAATTCCCTTTCATTCTCTTCCCTCCCCCAGATCCTACTTTTGTGAGGGGGATCGGGTTATATAACACATCAACACACATGTACAATGATATTCAATGATATAGACCATAAAGAAGAAAACAAAAAATAACCTTTTATCAAGGGGCCTCGAAAACAAACAGAACTACCATAATTCTTAAACAGTAAGGGAAACAATTAAAACTAAAAGCAACTCCATCCTTTCATAAAATTGGAGATCAGAGGGTAAGTAAAGCAGTATGCATACAGTTTCTAACAATATAAGTTTCTACCTAATCGCGAAAACCAATGATGATCTCCTCTGAATCAGGAAAGCAGACCCCAAAAATAAAACCAAGTAAGTATGATTGTTACTATTTCAAATCATATTCACTGTTCTTACCCAATCAGAAAGTAATAAACATACAGAGGAACATAAGTTGCATAACCCTTTTGCTTGGAGAAGAAAAAAAAACATAAATTTCCATCTACAAAGCATACCCAAAATACAAAATTCACTTTCCCCACCACCCTAATGCTGGTTACAGCAATTATTACAAAATCACTAACATGATCAGAAGGGAAAATTGCACGTTCAACACTTCAACCAAATTAACTGCCACATCCATTTCAACAACAACAGCAACAACATCAATAATACCTGAACAGGACGTGAGAGACTATTCAAGCTAAAATCTAAAATCCAAAGATTTTAGTTGAAATTCACAATAAAGAAGAATCTTTTTTCTTGCTGGCAGAGAAGCTGAACCAGTGTTATAAACCTTGTCCCTGAAATTCAGGAAAATGAAAAACAGAAAATATAATTAGACCCAATAGAGTGATGCAATTGCATGCAACAATTACACATACACACAGAGACACACTGGAAATGTAGAATGATGAATTGGTCTCAGAATTGAAGCTTCTGACATGATGATGATAAGAATGATCATCATAATAATTATAATAAAATGGAATTGATAATTCAGGTTCAGAGAATGAAAAAAATGAGAAATGGGAGTGGGAATTGGAGCATAACCGTAGTTGGAAGAGGATCGGAGAGAAGAGCATGAGATCAAAGCCTCGAACACTCACTCATGCCAGCACTCATATGCAGAATGAGAGAGAGAGAGAGAGAAGGGTTAAAAAAAAAACAAAACAGAGATAGAGAGAGAGAGCGAAGAAAAAGGAAAAGCCAACAAATGAAGATATCATGAAATGAACTTCCAAGTTCCAATTTCTCTCTCTATATCCAATCCCAAACTCATTTATTTGCTTGCTATGAAATATGAATGAGATAATTTATTGAGTTTGTTTAATCATACTCTTGCAATTATGTAAGAGACTCATGAAAGTTTTCAATGTATGGCATGGGTGTGATATTCTATTTAATGAACTTCATTTATTGTTGGATATGAATCATTTATTCCCTTAGTTAAATTATAATTATTGTGTTAAGAAAAAAAATATTTATCTTAAAATAATAATAATTATTATTATTTTGTAATGTGACATTAATTATCTTTTTTATATTTTTTATAACATTAATGATAAACAATAAAATTTATAAATAAATTAATAATTAGATAAAGTTAATTTTATAAAATTATTATTTTCTTTTATTTATTTTTTATTTTTTCAATTGTGTAAAATAATATTAGACGATAATTATTTTAAGATGAAGGGAGTAATTTTTTTAATGAACTACATTTATGATTCATAATAATGATAAATATGTTAAATCAGAGTCTGCCAAAAGACTGTTATCAGGGATTTGATCTTAAAATATGTGCGCTGGGAAGAGTATTTAACTGAAATATTAAAAAAAATATTAGAAAAAAATGTCATTTAAATTTTTCGAGAAATTAATTTATAACTGAACTAGAGAATACTCTGACGAAAAAAAACTGTATTCGAGGTATAAATTTGATTGTGACTTTAATCTCTTATCTAATATGTATAACAAGAAAATAAATACTAGAAATGGGTTCTTTAATAAAATCATTTCAAACATTTTAAGTAATGACTAAGATTAGTCTTTTAAGGCATTGGTCATGTGAAGCCTATCTAAAAAGAGTTGCGAATTTTTCAACTATTTATAAAGTTTTAAACTTTAAGAAATGATTTTGTGTAAAGAGACTAACTCTACTTCATGTACTGGTATATTTATAACTAAACTCATATGATGATTATTGAACTTGGTTTAAAGAAAGTGTGATAGACTTTGAGCTAATCGTAGGTCGTAAGATTATGATTTACTAAATTTTAGCTAAGGAAACGATTCTAATTTTAGCTAATCATAGATCTTGAATTTTAATCATGACAATAAAATCTCTTTTAATGGATTCTTCAATAAATCACTATATATCTAAGTTTGTTATGGAAATGCATTTAGTTAAAAGAGAAATTTACAACAATACTTCTTGAGCTTTTATCAAATTATATATAATTTTATTCTTTTTATTTTTCTATATTAACTCATTTTTAAATTTAAAAATATTACACTAACATCACCTTATATATGTTTGAAAATATTATACTAGCATTCTACTAAATGTTCCACTAATATTATACAATAAACCTTACACTAACAGCCCAACATAAGTAAAATTAATGGTAAAAAAATAAAAATATTTATAGAATTACACGTAACCTCAAAGAATGTTAGCCTAATTTACTCTAGTTAAAAGGTTACAAAGTTTAAAATCCTTTTCATATGTATACATTTTGATAAGGAATTAGCTAGGTATTATAGGATATTTAAATCCTACATCAAGTAATATATATTTTCTGGAGTACTTAGACTTGATTCCTCCTCCCCCATCTCCCCTTGAAAGCTAGCTTTTTAGCGTTTTTTTTATGCTTGGAATATTTATTTCTATCTGCTAAAAAAAGACTATCTACCGAAAGATTAACTAAAAAAATTGAGTAGGGTTTAGCCATTTGGAACATAGACTTTGAGGCGCGGTTTTATAATAGAAACTCAAGAATTACAAGGTGTGTAAATCCTATATTGAGTATTATGGAATGCTTGTGAAGTACTTAAATAAGTAGCTTGATTTTTTCATTGACAACTAGCTTATAAAGAAGGGTTTCCCAAGTACTTGGGTACTTATCACATTTATTTATAATTAATGTTTTAGCCAATGCAATACATAAAATAAATGTTTATTTTTATATAATCAAAATCTATGATAAATAAATATTTTAAAGATATAAATTATATTATAATTAACATTTGTGATGAATAAATATTTCTAATTTTGATAAATAGTTTACATATGATACAAGATTACTTGGTAATTCTTTTTAAGAAAATAAAATTCAATTTAAAAATAAATTTAAAAAGCATTAATTATAAGAGATAAAACAGTTAAAAAAATATGAAAGTGATAACAACCTAACAATGTTTTTGTTAAATAATACTAGAATCTAAAACACTCTCACTCAAAATAGCAATTTTAATTTATATATAAAGGTTGTATGAATTACGAAGTGCAAAGTGTGGTGTTCAACACATCAAAATTTTAGTTTTTTGTCATTCTACTTCTTAAGACAACTTTTTCATATATTATATCCATTAACTTTCATGATAACTCTATTTTAGTTCTTTTGTAAATTTTCTCAATCTCAATAAATTTATATTATACTTTTTAAATTGAAAATGATTTATTTTTGTGCAAGGTACATTTAAATGTTTATAAGTTATAATTGAATTTGAAATAAACATAAAATGAAAAATATTTATGAGGTTTAACATTCATGCATAGTTATTGATTTTTTTTTTTTACAATTTCAACCAATGAGAAATAATCTCATGTGTGACTTTTGAAATATTTATTATATATAAAAATAAATAAATTTATTATACATGATAATATGTGATTGGATGATAATGTAAAAAATTATATTATTATTACATCTTAATTAATGAATTTCATATTTCTATATATGGAACTAACAAAAAATTAGATATTTGCGATTTACGATTTGTTGAATCATCAATCACACTGATAAAACAAGACACAAAATTATCAATTGAAGATCAATGCATAATTATCAGTTGTAAATTTCTTATATATACTTTCACGATAAGTTGAATAATGTTATAAATTTTTTCAAAGTAAAATTTGAAATGATCTTCAATTGATCCAATAATTAATCACATTAGTATTTTAAAATTTTCAACCTCATCTCATCAAATCCAATAAATTTATCCTTTTTATTCAATTTTTTAATGAATGCAGACCAAAGAGCTACCTAATTAACACTAATGCAATTATATTGTAGAAGGTTTTCATCCTTTTTCAAATCAGTTTATAGTTATTTTTATTTGTCCCAATTCTAACTATATCAGCTAGCCATTTGCGTGTACTTACATCAAATTATAAATAAATTGAGCCTAAACTTATCAAAATAGATTAAGGCAAAGTAATTACACCAGCTAAAGTTTCACTTCAAAACGGGGAGCCACATACTTATACTTATTTTATACAATTATTTTACATATTCGATGAGTATAACATACATAATTAATTACACATATGACATTAATAAACATTTTTAATACTTACAATGCATATATAACAATTAATTATTTGACAATGAATAAATATATAACATATATAACAAATATCCTACTTTCATTATGTTTTTTTTTTTTGTTTTTTTTAATGTCCTGTTATCATATAGGGGCTGCATAACATTGTTTCTTGAAATGTAGAGAGCACCATATAAGTGTGAAGTGTTACAAGCGTAGATCATGACAATTGACATGCATACTTGAAAAGGAAACTAGAAAATAAATAAGGGAAAAGTATAATATTTCCGGTCCTTACGTTTGATTTTACTTTTGCTCTTGAAATGTGTGTTGAGTTCGTCCTCTCCATCCCTACTTTCAGCGAACAATGATGCAAGCAATCTCAGAAGATTAAAGGAACGCAGATCACGTTCACACTGTGAAATGTGAATGCATGCATGTTCAACGTGTAACTTAACAATGCAATATTGGGATGTGTTTTTAGAGGGACACTTAACTAAAATTTTCATGTCTTGTATTTGAATTTATATTAATTGGACTATTTAAAATCACGTTCAAATATTAACATTAACGTGATTTTAGCCAAATATTCATATATTTAGTTCTACATAGAAGTATTGGTAGTTCAAAATTGATTTTGTCTTATATATATAAGTATAAATAAAATAATTTATATTATCAACTAATTAAACTTATCATAGAGTTTTACATTTTCAACTAATTAAAATTATCGTAAACTTTTATAATAATAAACTTATCATAGATTTTTTTAAATAAAAAAATTCTATGATAAGTTTAGTGACTTTTATAATAATAATTTTAAAAAAAATATAAATTTATATAAAATAAGGATAAAATTTGTTAAAAAAATGGATATAAAATTTGTTCAAAAATTAAAAAGTTAAAAATAAAAATGCAATTATATTAGGAATAAATTAACAAAAGATAAAATTTATAAGTTTCTTAAAAGTTAAAAATAAATGTACCAAATTAATTTATTATATTAGGTAAAATTTACAAAAATTAAAAAATTAAAACAAAAAATACTATCACACTAAGTTCTTAAAATTATTATTATAAAAATCATTAAACTTATCATAAATACTTTTTTGAGGGTCAACAAATAGAATACTTAATTATAAGAGTGTACTAGAAGTACCAAGATATAGATCGAAGATACAAGACAAAGCCAAAAGGAAGTGACGAAAGCCCTCAAGGTTATTAAATATTATTATAAAAACGATAAGAATACTGAATAAGCCAAGGGATCAGTGATGGCATAAAGGCAAAGAAGAAGCCAACGAAGAAGAAGAAGAGAGTAGACATAGAAGATCGATCTATATCTTCAAGGTTCTGAAGCAGGTTCACCTTGACATGGGTATCATGAACACTTTCATCAACGACATTTTCGAAGAGCCTGCTCAGGAATCTTTAGACTTGCATGTTGCAACAACAAACCCACCATCACTTCAAGGGAAATTCTGACCACGGTCAGGCTTTTGCTGCTCGGAGAATTAGCCAAGCGATGTGGGACTTGAATTATCATATCTCAAACCTCAATGAAATCCAAATATCATATGATGTGTATTTGTTGTTGGTGAAACTTGTATTCCTTTAGACGGGCCATAGGGAGATGGTGGGTATGAAGGTGCCTATCTCAAATATCAAGGGATCCAAGTTAAGGGTGTATTTCTTCATGAAATAGATTTTGTCTTTGATGTTTATTATGATTGGTGTGCATGATAACAATGATTGATGGACTCATGGTGATGATACTTGACAATGATGTATGATGTTAATTCTTGATGGTGATTCATGATGATTGAAAATAAGATATTCATGTTTATGTGAGATGAATGTATTCCTTTATTTACTTTCAAATGCTATGATTTTAAGGTGATGGAGATTATAAGTTCAAAGAGAATTTAAACATAAGTTCAAGTTCAAAGAGAAATTAAACATAAGTCTAACATCAATCTTATATTATATCAGAGCATTATAACTCATAAGAAAAACATAAAGTAAACAATCATTAATTGAAACCTAAATCTTTTCTCCAACATGCATATAAAATCTTAGGTTGAATCCACATCATAATGCATGTGTATGAAAAGGTTTGTAATTATGTGATTATAGGACAAATAATATTTGTGTGAAGATGCATGTTTCTAAATGTTCTTAATGTTTAAATTGCTTTATGGGCTGAGACGTGAGACTCACTTGTATTTGGGTTGATTGTTATTTACAGGTGAAATTTAATATCATGCTAGGATGATGTTGGAGAAAAGATTTAGGTTTCAATTAATGATTGTTTACTTTATGTTTTTCTTATGGGTTATAATGCTCTGATATAATATGAGATTGATGTTAGACTTATGTTTAATTTCTTTTTGAACTTGAACTTATGTTTAAATTCTCTTTGAACTTATGTTTTTAATGAAAAAGTTTAGTTATGGATTTAAATGGCTTTTGATAACAATAATACACAAAGCTGTGAGAGAAAAACTATTATTTCTTTTTTATTGAATTAACTGTTTTTTTTTCTATCATTTACCTTTTCTTAATAAATTTTAGTCATAGAGGAAATATTAGAAAGTGAGTGTTAGTAAAATTCATTTTATTTTGCAGTAGATAAAAATATTCATCTCATTTTTATCTTATTTTATTTTAATTCCTTATGTGACACTTAGTCTATACAACTCATCAATCTATTCTTTCGATTCCATCATGATAACAAATTTTAAATATAAATTCTCTTATATTATAATATTTTCGTTTTAATGTTAAAAATTAAAATAAATAAAACTACAAACATGAAAATAAATAAATAACTAAAATAAATAAATAAAATGAAGAAATTTTAAATCAAATTACATTAATAAAACAACCTTATATTACAGGGATTAAACAACTATTTAAGCTAAATTTATAGAAAAAAATTAAGGTTCGTTAAGTTTTATTTTCATTATCTGTTTATACTTTTAATAACAAAATTGTCACATTGTTTACAATTTGTTTCATGCTTTCAAAATTTGTAAAAGAACCATGAAAACACAAAAAAGAAGAAGTTATTTTCACTTATTTTTCTACAAATCTTTAAAAACTGGAGATATTGAAAATAAGAGCATCAGCAAACAATTTTCTACTCTAGGGATTAGTTAGTCTCTTTTTTCTTTCTTTCGTTTTGTAATTAGCGCTAATAAAAAAATATTAAAAACAAGGTAACAATTTTGTAATTAAAAAAAGATTTGTTTTTTACAAAGTAAATGTGTTCTTAATTTTCAAATACTACAAATATATATACTAAGGGAAAGAGAGAAAAATTATCCTACAACGAATGAACTGGTGACCAAAAAAAATATTACAAAAATTAAACCTTAATTTCATGGTTTCTATGAAGTTGTATGTTTTCCGTAAAAAAAGAAGTTTTATGTTTGAAATTTAATTTTTATAACTTTTGTTGATTACTAGTACATTTAACTTGCAGGTTTAATTTTTCTTCTACCCCATCAGTGCATTTGTAGTGTTTGAATGTTTATTTTTTTATAAATTTGGCCTAAATAGTTATTTAGTACCCTACAGTATAAAGATTTATTTTTACTGTTCTCTTAATTTTTGGTTCTTATAATTTTTAATTTATTTTATTTTAGCTTATGTATTTTTTTTCGTTAAATTTGATGAATAAATCTAATGTAGAAATTATAATTAAACAAAAAATAAAAAAGATAAAAAAGACGAAAAATAAAATACTCATATATAATATATTATTGAACTAACAAATTATTTAATCCTTAGTAAAATAAAGGTTTTAAATATATTTTTAGTCTTTAGAATAGATTTTCTTTTTCTTTCTTATTTTCAAGATTAAAACTTACATTTTTTAATCTCTCAAAATTTTCAAATATATTTTTAATCTCTTATTATAAAATCCTCAAAAATTATGTATTTAAATTATTAAAAATCCATCATTAAAGATTAAAGAAGACATTTTAATAATTTGAAGATTAAAAAATATAAATTTAAATATATTTTTGGTCCATTTAATATGAATTATTTTCTTTTTAGTCCTTCAAATTAAAAGTTATTATTTTTAGTCTCTAAAATTCATAAAATATTATTTTTACTCCTTTTATAAATTGTGAGCCAAATAAAAAATAAAAGATTAACAATTTTTAACATTCTTTATCAACAACAGGATTTGATTTTTTATTTTATATTTTAAAATATGATTTTATGATGATTTGAAATTACTAAAATCAAGTTAATAAAAAATTAGAGTAGTTAATGATTTTTTAATTTTTTTCTTACTTAATTGTGACAGTTTTTAATTACTAAAAATGTATTTTAAAATATAAAATAAAAACAAATTTTAGTCATTAAAATTATTATAAATTGTGAATTTCTTATTTGTGTTTTACTCAAATTATGCAGACTTAAAAAGTATTTTATAGATTTAAATAATTAAAAAAATAATTTTAAATTTAGAGGACTAAAATAAATAATTCAAATTTAAGTCAAAAAATATAAACTTTAATGTGGATACTAGAAAAGATTAAACCAAGATATGGAAATCGATCCCCATTTTTTTAATTTGGATAAGTGAGAACTAAAATATTATTATCTTACCTAAAAATGGATCACGTAGAAATTAAGAATTAAAAATATATTTAAGTGTAAAATCTAAATTAAATTACGGCCCCTCTAAAAATTCACAATAAACGATAAGTTCTTCTATAAACTGTAGCATCATCGTCCACGTTTTCTCTCTCTCTCTCTCTCTCTCTCTCTCTCTCTCTCACACACACACAACCAAAGACGAAGGAAGAAGAAGAAGAACAAAGTGCCACCTGCAACGACGTGGTTCTCTGCAACTTCCAGTTTCTTCTCTCTGTCTCGTTTCCCTCGATCCTGTAATATTTTCATCCTTTTTAATTCTTGAAATTAAAGAAAAAGGGTATTTTTATCTGTTGAAAAAATTGAATCTTGATTTTGATTCAATGTTCCCAGTTGGAAACTGTTGAGAAAATTGAATCTTGATTTTGATTCAATGTACCCAGTTGGAAAAATAGATGATTCTAGAATAACTGGGGCACAGGGGAGAGTGCTAATTTTCTAAGTTCATTGGTGATGCAATTTTTCGGTTTATTACTACTTCGTAGGTATGAGGGATCAGGGGTTCTTTCTTAAATGTTGTCTTTGCAGTAAAAACTAAACTTTAAATTGAATTGTTAAGTTCCATCATGTAGAAAAATTGATAGGATTTACATCCGGAGTAGTATTTTTTTTCTTCCTGCCAAATACACCATAAGGAATCACAGGTGAAGTTTTATTGGAATGTGTAGGATTTAATGTTAACAATTCATGTACCGTGATTTCTTATAAAAATCTTTTTATTTATTGTTTCCTTAATAATTGTTCTTAGGAGAAAACTTTTATTTGTTTAGGAAGTTTTACTTAAAATAAATTAAAACGAAAGGGTGCTTGAATACAAAGATGTTGTTTTGATGCTTTGGCAGGTTCTTGTTCTTGATGAATATGACACCAGTTTGCCCCTTTGTCAAAGCTTCTCGCCCCGATGATAACAATGCCTCTAAGAAATCTGGCGAAAACTCTATGAAACATCAGGTTGAATCTGAGAGTAAAGTGAAGAAAGAGGTTAATGACTCAGATAGTACCTCACCAAAGTGCCCTTTTGGATATGATTCGCAATCGTTTAAGATTGGTCCTCTTAGCTGTACGGTGTGCCAAGCACTTTTATTTGACACCAGCAAATGTGTGCCTTGTTCTCATGTTTTCTGCAAGTATGTATATTGTGTACTGTGTTTATTTCTTGAATCTTTGATGCATTGCATACTCTATTTTTAGCTCATTTCCCATATTCTACCTGTCTGAAATTAGAGCATGCATATCGCGCTTCAAGGACTGCCCATTATGTGGGGCTGATATTGTGAAGATCGAGCCTGATGCTAATCTTCAAGGTGTAGTTGATCGCTTTATTGAAGGTCATGCTAGGATTAAAAGGTCTGTTAGTTCAGACAAAGGAGAAGAAGCAACTGAGAGTAAACAGGTCATATATGAGGATGTGTCTTTGGAAAGAGGTTCTTTCTTGGTGCAACAGGCCATGAGGGTAAGTTGGTCTTTTAAATGTTAATGTTAAATCTTTATATATGAATGATTAAATGGAGAAAGATAAAGATCCTTTAAAACTTTTGTCCTTAATATAATTGGCAATGATGTTAAAAATTCTTGATAGTGTTGTACTGGTATGCATGATTAGATGTGTTGGAAAATATCTTTATCTAGGAGAGAGATATTGATGTTAATAATTAATAACTGTTACTCTGCTGCAGCAACTGCCATTTGTTTTTACTAAGTTACATATTAAACTTTGTTGATTTTGTAATTTGTACTACTTCTTGATAATGAGTATTTTTCTATATGCAATTCAAAAACAGGCATTCCGTGCTCAGAATTTAGAAAGTGCCAAATCAAGACTCAACCTTTGTGCAGAGGACATTCGTGATCAGTTAGAAAATGTTGGTAACACTTCAGAGTTATGTTCACAGCTAGGAGCCACTTCACAGTTATGTTCACAGCTAGGAGCAGTCTTGGGTATGCTTGGTGACTGCTGGTATGTTTTTTTGCACTGTACTACCTCCCGCCACCCTCGATCTACTGACTAATAGTCTGTTACTCTTATTTTCCTGTTAGTGCGTATATCTATCTTTCATTCAGTCTTCTCATCACTGAAGTTTGTTCTTGTGTTTGATAGTTTATGTAGAATATTATTCACATGTCCTCAGGTATTATTTGTGTAAGAGGTTTGTGCTTAAAGAAAAATGAAGAAATTTTGGATAGCTATAATATATCTGTCATGAGTCTCTCACTGATTGAATATAGAATAGTCTATAGTCTATAATTAAGATACGAAGGAATTGGAGCTAAATAGTCTATAGTAATTAAGATACAAAGAAAATTATGAAAGTAAGCTCAAAATAAAAGGCCAGGAGAACAATTTGAAACTGATAATAGAAGATAATTTCACTGATATTAAAATTGTTGAAAACTAATTAACCCAAAAAGCTTAAGCTCTTATGTGAAGACTCAATATTGGCTTTATATCTCTAACATGTCCCATCCAGCATGGACAAAGAACATGCCTATTTTATCTTGTGCTAGAATTCAACTTTTACAAGAATAATGGGGACAGCAAGAATAAAACCTGAATACTTATTTAAGGAGGATTGAGGACCAATTGTCTCAAAAATTTGGGCTCTTTAGGGAAGTTTAGTTTAGTATCTCTGATAGGAATCTATACTTTCCTTTAATGAATGTATGTAAATCATCCTTTAATATGATTACATTTCTTAGTCCGAGGGTGGGGTTATTGATGTAATGCTCTAGGTTTAAATACCTCTTGTACTCCCAATCCCATATAATAAAATTATCTTCTTTTTCGATAATAATAATAAACCTTTAATATGATAGACCGAGGGAAGTAAATAGAACTGCAAGTGCATATTGAGTGCTATGAAAGAATCAGGTGAAATTTTGACAAAAATAATGGGGTGGAATTGAGGAGGGTAGGGTTATTGATGTAATGCTCTACGTAATATGTTGAAATAGCCCTTGTAATCCCACATAATAAAATTATCTTCTTATTTAATAATAATAAATAAAATCCTTTAATATCATAGACTAAGGGAAGTAAATAGAAGTATATAATTGCAAGTGCATATTGCGTACTACAGAAGAATCAGGTGAAATTTTGACTTAAAGAATGGGGTGGAATTGATTTTGTGCTAATAGTAATGCTGGTGATTTTTAGTTTTAGTATTTGAGTTCATCTTGGTGTTTGCTTTACCATCAAAAACTGGGAGGTCACAAGCAGAATAGTTAGCAGTGGCAAATTGTTCTGCTATAGCAGTGCCACGTGGCAGAGTGGCCTCTGGCCACTAAGGTTTGCTTATTTGTTCACTAAGGTCATGTAACATTTGTTACTAAACAGGGACAAAATCCCTGTTTTGCTGACCTATTTTTTATAGAACGGTTTGTGATTACGTTCCTCCTTTTGTATTTGAAGGATTTTAGGGTTACAACCCTTTCATCCTTTGATAAAACCCAGCAGCCTTATTTCCCTGCTTGCAAATCCATGAGCTGCCCAAAGCCCAATAGCCCCAGCCTGCATTTGCAAGTCCCTGCTCTGTTCACACATCTTTCTTCTAACCCTTCAGTTTTGTTCATCTGCTGTCCACTCAGGGAAAGTGGATAGTTTTTCTAAGGTGGCATGTTATCAGAGAGTCTACTTTTTTTGAGTAAAAATACCTGTGTTATATGGCTTAATAGCCTTTCCCCTTTTTAACTGTAGTTCTTCCTTTGGTCTTTTAGTGGTGCTTAGTTAATATTTATTTTTTAAGGGTTTTGGTATTGGACATTTAAAGAGATTGTTTTTCTTTTTGTTGATTTTCTTTTCTGGATTTGGCTTTTGCTTTTCGTTTCTAAGTATGTTACTCTCTGCTCTTAACTCCACTTGTTTCTTCTCTAATAATATTTATTACTATATCAAAAAAAAAAAAAAAAAAATTATTCTGACATGTTTAATGGAGGCAGATCATAATCTACATGTTAACACATCATTTTTATGCAGCCGAGCAATGGGTGATGCCAGTTCTGCAGTTGCTTATTTTGAAGAAAGTGTTCAATTTTTGTCAAAGTTGCCAAAAGATGATTTGGAGGTTATTTCATTGGAACCTTGCTTTTCTAGACTATGGAGTTAAAAATCATAATTGCAACATCATTTTTTTATTTTTGTCAATTTATTTTCCTACAGATTACACATACACTTTCTGTTTCACTTAACAAAATTGGAGATCTTAAATATTATGATGAAGACCTTCAAGCTGCAAGATCTTACTATTTTAAATCTTTGAATGTTCGGCGCAATGTTGTCAAACACAATTCAAATGTTCCATCCCAGGTTGGTTATTACTATCTACATACATTTGATTTGAATTTTTTGATGTTGATGTCTAATTGATCTTCATGCAAGTCTCTCTCTTTTGGCTTGGTGCAAGCTTTCCTATGCTGGTTAGTAGGTTGTTATACATGGTCATAAGGTGCACCAGCAAATGTGTTTTTATTTAAAATTAAAATTAGGAGAACTACGGGGGGAAATTGTGTTGGGTATGACTCATACTGTGCCTTTAAAAGACATGCACTAGACCCGGGGGAGTCGCCCCGGCGAGGGTAGGGGGCAGCACCCCGGAACTTTCTTCGAGGCCTAATACTATTGTTGGCCTCGTGTTTTATTATTTGTAGTTTGGACTTGAACCCATGAATAGTTAAGGTGCTTAGGGTTTCTAAGCCTATATATTTCCTTGTAATCTGAGTGCAATTATTCGAGTGTGTGAGGAAATATAGTGAATAGCTGGACGTAGCCCACATTAGGTGAACCAAGGTAAATTCTGTGTGTTGTTTTTTTCTTCCTTTTTCTCTCTTTCTCCTATCTCGATTGTTTTGTGATTGCTCGGTATCCAACAATTGGTATCAAGAGCTAAGGTTCTGCCTTTGGGGTTTCGCTGTTTTAGGGTTTTCTTGACATTAAGAAACCTGCGAAATCAATCTGAGAGGGATGTCGACTGGCCAATCACGAATCGAGGTTGAAAGTTTGGAGGAAAGGGTTTCGAGTTATGGAAACTAAAGATGGAGGCTCTGCTTGTTGACAGGGAACTCTAGTACATGATCAAAGTTGCACCTGGGTCTGAAAGATCAAACAAGATGCAGACTTGGATAAAAAACGATCGAAAGGTGAGAAGCCTGATTTGGTTGTGCCTTGCTGACAACGTTCTGGTGAACGTGACCTCCAATAAGACCGCGAAGGATCTCTGGACGAAGCTGGGCAGTCTCTATCAGAGCAAGTCACTCGTGAATAAGTTGTTTCTACGAAGGAAGTTGTACAATCTATGGATGTCTGAAGGTGATTCTTTTTCTGCACATTTAAATGAATTTAACACTGTCTCCGCACAACTTACATCTATAGATGTCAACCTAGATGATGAAGATAAAGCATGTACCTTGTTGGGTTCACTGCCAAACTCTTGGGAGCATATCATTATCTCTATTGGTATTGGTGTTAACACACTGTCCTTAGAGACCGTTGTTGCTGCCCTGTTATCTGAAGAGATGAGAAGGGTAGGTTTAGAGGATATTGCTAATGAGGCTCTATTTGCTAGAGGGAAGAATACTGATAAATCAAAATCAGGTTTCAAAGGAAAATCTCGAGGAAGGTCAAAGTCTCGTGATAAATTTGAAGCAGGGTGCTGGAAGTGCAAGCAGGTTGGGCACATAAGAAAGAATTGCAGAAATAAAAGTGTGGTCTTGAGAAACGGGATAAGTCATCATCTTCTGGTACAAAAAGAAGGATGATGATGATGATAGCGTGGGAGATCTGTACGTAATGTCAAATCCTTATAGCGACTACAACGAGTGGATAATTGATATTGGAGCATCGTTGCATATGACACCTCACAGGGAGTGGTTCTACACTTACCAAACATGTTCTGGTGGTACAGTGAGAATGGTAGATGATACGACCCTAGAAATTGTGGGATGTGGGAAGGTAAGGCTAAAGATGAAAGATGGAACAATCAAGAATCTACTGGATGTAATGCACATTCCGGCTCTGATCAGAAATCTTGTCTCCGTTGGAAGTATGACAGATACAGGTATAAATTTTAGTGATAAATATTCATGCAAACTGACTCGTGGAGCTATGGTAATTGCCAGAGGAAAGCGTCATGACAAACTGTGGAAACTGCTAGGTCACACAGTATTCAGTGGTGATGGTTGTATATCTGAGCACGTGGATACTTTAACATCAAAGAAGTTGGTAGAAGGGATTCCGAGTTGTTCTATGGGCTTCGGATTTTGTGAGCACTGTTTACATGGCAAGCAAAATCGGGTGTCTTTTGAGTCCATTGGAGGAAGAGCTGAAGAGATTCTTGACTTGATACACAGTGATGTGTTTGGACCTATACTTGTAGCATCACGGAAAATCTAGGTATTATGTTTCTTTTACTGATGATTATTCTAGATATGTGTGGTTATATTTCTTACATAGCAAGAATGAGGTGTTCGAAAAATTCTAAGAGTTCAAAGCATTGGTAGAAAATCAATTCGACAGAAAAATCAAGGTGTTGAGAACTGACAATGGTGGAGAGTTTTGTTCTGCAAAATTCGATCAGCTTTGTGTGGCTAGTGGTATTGCAAGGCAAAAGACAACGCCCTATTCACCTCAACAGAATGGGATGACAGAGAGGTTGAATCGGTCTCTCATTGAAAAGGCACGAAGCATGCTAAGTGGTGCAGGCTTGGCAGCTGAGTTTTGGGCGGACACAATTTCTACTGCTTGTTATTTGAAGAACAAGTCTCCTACATCGGCTTTGAAGGATAAAACTCCTTTTGAAGCACTGTTTAAAAGAAAGCCAAACATCTCTCATGTCAGAGTATTTGGTTGTGAAGCATATGTACAGGTACCCAAGGAGAAAAGAAGCAAGCTTGACAGTAAGTCTCAAAAGTGCTATTTTATTGGGTACAAGGATGACATCAAAGGGTACAAGTTGTGGAACTGAGAAACTACTTACAACAGAGATGTTGTGTTCAGGGAAGAAAAGCTGAATTAGACTTTTCCAGATGCTTCTGAAAAGCCACAGACAGTAGAGTTTGATGTTCATAGCTCACAGGTTGGAGAGGGAAATTCAGATTCTAAAGCTGTTGAATATGACGGGGTGGAAGTTACAATTTCTGATACCGAGGCTGAAGTTGAAGTACAGAGGTTGAGGAGATCCACAAGGGAGAGAAGACCACCTGATACGTATACACCTGAAAACTATAATTTTTATGCCACTAACAATAGTTATGCTTTGAGTAACACAGATGATGACTCGAGCACTGTAAAGCAAGCTAGGGATTCAGATGCTGCCAAACAGTGGGAGGAAGCCATGAATGAAGAGATGAACTCTGATAAAAAATCAAACGTGGAGTTTGGTGAAACTACCTGCAGATCGAAAGGCAATTGGTTGTAAGTGGTTGTTTAAGAAGACTGGTGCTAATGGGGAGATAGAATGTTACAAAGCTCGCTTGGTTGAAAAGGATATTCACAGATAGAAGGGGTTGATTATGGTGAGGTATTTTCACCTATTGCAAAGTTAAATTACATAAGACTTGTTTTATCTGTGGCAGTTGCGTATGACTTAGAGGTGGAGTAGCTGGATGTGAAGACGACATTCCTTCATGATGATTTGGAGGAGGTTATTTACATGAAGCAGTCAGAGGGGTTCATAGTAAGAGGTAAAGAGGACTTTGTGTGCAAGCTTAACAAGTCTCTGTATGGCCTGAAGCAATCTCACAGGATGTGGTATCAAAAGTTTGACACTCATGTTGAAACTTGTGTTTAACTGTTGTGATGTTGATCATTGTGTTTACGTGAAAAAGGTAGAAGATAGCTTTGTTATTCTAACCTTGTATGTTGACGACATGCTACTTGTTGGTAACAGTTTGAAGATGATCAGTGTTGTAAAAGGTCTACTGGCAAAGCAATTTGAAATGAAAGATTTAGGCCCCGCAAGTATGATCTTGGGCATGTAGATCAAAAGGGAGCGTCATAGAGGAAGGTTATGGTTGAGTCAGAGGAAGTACATAAAAAATATTTTGAAGAAATTCAATATGACTGATTGTAAATCGGTGCAGACTCCAATGTCTAAAGGTTTGAAGTTATCCATTGATCATTGTCCCAAGACTGAAGAAGAAAGAGAAGAGATGGCATCAGTTCTTTATGCTAGTGCAGTTTGGAGTTTGATGTATGCTATGATTTGTACTCGTCTAGATATTGCCCAAGCAGTGGGAGTATTGAGTAGGTTTATGTCCAAGTCAAGAAAAAAGCATTGGATGGCAGTGAAGTGTGTATTCCATTATCTTCGTGGTACATTTGACCTTGGGTTATGCTATGAAGGTGTGAAAGACTCAAGGGGAAAACCACTATTACAGCTAGAGTGCTTTGTGGATGCTGATTGGAGAGGTGACATTAATAGTAGAAGGTGTATTAGTGGATATATTGTTTCTTCATTTGGTGGAGCTAGGGGAGGGGATACTCTTTAGATTACACTATTTTGTGGGATACATACAATCCATCCAGACCTGTGGTCCTTTAATTCATGATCCTATGAATTATGGTGCCACAGGTTTGTCTTTGGAAATAGGAGTTTCTTTTTGGTACCACTTGTACTATCACATTTTACTTCATATATATATATATATATATTATCTTTGCTGATCAAAAAAAAAAAAGTTGGATGAGCAATAGGCATGGCACCGTTGCGTTATCAACTACAGAGGCTGAGTACATGGCCTTGGCACATGCTGGCAGGGCATTGTTGCATTATCAATTACTGAGGTTGAGTACATGACCTTGGCACATGCTGTCAAGGAAGTTATTTGGTTGCGAAGATTGTGTATAGAGAGCTTGGCCTTACACAAGGAGATGCGACTGTTGGGTGTGATAGTCAAAGTGCTATATTTCTGGCTAAAAACCCAGGATACCATGGAGGACCAAGCACATAGGCGTCCAATATCATTTCATCCGAGAAAAGATTGAAGACAAGGTAGTAATGCTGAAGAAGGTTGACACAAAGGAGAATGGTGCTGATTTTCTGACCAAGGCAGTGGTTTCAGAGAAGTTTGAATGGTGTACAACTGCATTGGGATTGAAGAAGCATGCAAAGCATTCGTCAAGTGGGAGAATGTTGGGTATGGCTCATACTGTGCCTAACACTGTTGTTGGCCTTGTGTTTTATTATTTGTAGTTTGGATTTGGGCTCATGAATAGCTACGGTGCTTAGGGTTTCTAAGTCTATATATTTCCTTGTAATCTGAGTGCAATTTTACGTGAGAGAAAATATAGTGAATAGCTGGACGTAGCCCACATTGGGTGAACCAGGGTAAACTCTGTGTGTAGTTTTCTTCTTCCCTTTTCTCTTTGTCCTATCTCGATTGTTGTATGATTGCTCGGTATCTAACAAATTGTGGAATCTTGCAATGAAAGGGGAGTTGGTAAGGCTTTAATATGATGAACTTATATTACGCGGCAATACAAGGACAGTTGCACAATTTTGTTTCTATTACAGGCATGCAACAAATTATGGCTATTCAAACTAATCTAGAACAAACAGATTGTATTGAAGGAAGAAAATGGGAGGAAAGAATTAGAGGGAAAGAGACGCACATGTGCTCGCACACTGAGTAGGGAGAAACAACGAGAACCACTTTAATAATATCACTTCTAAAGTGTATCTAGTAAAGTACATACATAATCCTTAAACTATCAATCCAACTCGATCAAATAACAATAGTTTAGAAACGTTAACTTGATACCCAAGTTAATAGAAAAGTCCTAACTATTTATTAATTCCTAAACAAAGCTTCCAATGGATATCCTAGTTATTGTATTATTCCATAAAAGCCTGGCATTTTGATTGAGCAATGAATCAAAGGAATGCATATTAATTTTCAAAGTCTCTTTTTCTCTATGAAATTGTTTTTATAAAAAAAAAAAATCTGGACCTAGTGTCACTTGGGAATTAGGATGTCTTTGGTTGGTGTGAATGTTCTGTTTTGCTTTTCCACTTTTCCTAGTTTTACAAAAATGTCCTTTGGTTTTCACATTTTTTCATATTTTCATTTTCATTGTGTATTGTAAATGATGAATATAAAACATTTCCACAAGCAAAGCACACCCTTAATGTTCCTAGTTTCCTCATTTCTACCGTGTCCTTGATAAGTATAGACACTTGCAGTTTTATTTTGATTTTGTTTTGAAACAACTAAACCATGTAAATAAGCAAGTACAAAATGGCCACTGTAGAACAAGTATCTTCGCTTATATTGAAACTAACCATTTTTCATTGTTTTCTAATGATTTATTTTAGGTTTTGGATGTTGCTGTCTCTCTTGCAAAAGTTGCGGATGTGGACAGAAATCTAGGGGATGAAAAGTTAGCTACTGATGGATTTCAAGAAGCCATAGACTTACTGGAATCACTCACGTTGAAATCTGAAGCTAGTGGGCTCGAACAACGGGTAAGATAGATAATGGATGAATCAAGTGAGATGACCATTTTTATTTAGTGACAAGTAAATCTTGACCATACAATCATGCATGATGAATAGTTTAGATTATAAGTTACATAAAGGTTATATGAGCATTGAGCACTTAAAAGATCACATGACTCTTGTGTTTTAATCTTAATCATTCATGGGAGATCTAATAGTTAAGATCTCCTCCACACACATACACATATATAGTATGTAATGAGGAGCTAATTTTGACCATCCATATATGTATGATTAAAAGATGAACTCCTTTCACGTTTTCACTAGATATGTTTCATTTACTTATTAGATCCTGGAATTAATTTCAATTTCAATTCTTCTCTAGCGGCAATCAGTCCTAGACTTCCTTAGAAGCCAACTTCCAGATAAACAAGAACAAGCTGAGGCAACAGTCTGAGATAGGTGGTCCACATGAAGAAAGGAAACACAGATTCTGATGCAATAAGTGGTTTCGGTATGCCACGGGACGAGTTTGTAAAATAAGCTCTGCGTAACAAAGGCACTACTAATGGAGGAAGAGGAGATTTCAGAGTAATGAATATTTCAGGCATTTCTGGCACTGCAGTATCTGCCTATGCCTAAGATTCTACGACGAACCCTCTCTGTATTTTCTTGTGCACCACTCTTATATTTTTTTTGTTTCCACCTCTTTGGTTGCTTATCTTCTTGGTGCATACTGACAATTGTGATCCTTGCATCGTTGTAACTAAATATACTTCTCTAATTAACTAGAAACGAAGTAGCATGTACTATATAGGTTGTATAGTTTGCTTTACAACTTGATGGATACAATTCTATACTGTGAAAAGTGAAATTTGTAGATATACTCCTCTAATATTCCAAATACGCTTTCAAACATTGTTGCATTGATAATAATTGTTCCAAACAAAATCATAATGGCAAAAAGCATAATCATGGGCTAGACATTACTGAAAATAGACAAAGGTGAATTGACCATGGCTATAAATATGGGCTAGACATTTTCTTCATCTCTTTTTCACGAGACTGGTTTACATGCATTTGAAGCATATGATTCGATATATTTCAGGCCGTTGTTTCCTGCATCTTCTAGTTACTTTCTTCATCTCTTTTTTGGGTTCTTGATTGACCAATTCAGAATGTAAAATTATATTTCAGAATGATTACAGATTTTGGCTTCCTGAATTGAATGGTCAACCCGGAAGGTACAAAAAACATTGTGAAAAAGGTGCAGGAAACAACAGTCAATATTTCATTTATGTTAAACCCTCATTTTATGGACCATCAATGCAGGTATTTGAAAACAGTACGTATGTTCATGCACTTGCTTTTCCTCTGAAATTTCCTAGAAACATGAACCTTTGACAAGTCAAGACAATCTTAAAACTAATTTACTCGTGTGACGGCAATCTCTCTAGGCCCCACATATCCGCCACAGCAATTGTTTAAAGTGACTGCCGCAAAACTAGTGAATTGCCTTTTATAGGTAAGGAAAATATCTGGCAAATGCAAAATTATTCAGCCTAATAATTCAACATCTTAAATTTCCTAAAGGCATACTCTTATAGCTTGTTTGATACAAATGTAGATTGCTTTTGAGTGTTTTTCAAAACTTCTCTACTGAAAAAAAAAATATTTATTTTCAATAGAGAAGTCTTTAAAAGCATTTATAACTTGTATTCAAATATGTCTTAATCTTTTTCATTCTGCTTGCTTAAGTTATTAGCCTTGCGTTGGGAGGGAAAGATAGATATTAAATAATGTGGCATGGGGATTTATGGTTATTCCTGGAGGTATATTCCCCCTGAATCCTCCTTTCTTTATTATGGTCTTTGTCATGTGGCAACCAAGTGGGTTTGGAGAATGTTTGAAGTATGATTTTGTGCGACATCAGTAGCTACAGATAGGTGTCATTTTGGACAGTTAGAGTACAAAACGGTATAGCTCTTCCTCGGCAGATTTAGTAGCACCTCTCTCTCATGTTCTGTAACTCATAATGTGCTACTGCATATACGTTTTCATTCCCTATAGTAATAAAAATAAACACTAACATCATTTATGGTACTCTACGTTTCACGCCTTCATATTTTTTATTTATGCTTTTTAGTAACAAAAGTTGTCCTCATAAAATAAAATGTCACCTTTTGATCCGGACTTAAATTCGGATAAATCTAAATCTACAATGATGATTTTATAATATATTTTTTTATGTGGATTATTTTTATATTGATTATGCATATAATTGATGTAAAAAAATAATATACATAGGTTTGGATATTCGAACTTTGTTCTAGACCTAAATCTGTCACATTTCAATTTTACAAGGATGAAAAACGTAATAAAAATTTCACAAGAACAAATTTCAAATATTTTCATGATGATGAAAATATATTTTAGCCTTTGTTCTATTATTTTTCCATCTAGTTTTATTATATTAATATGCATAAATCTGTTATGAAACATGGGGTAAGGCCGGAGTCTCCATGGTGTGGAGGAACGATTCCTTCAAGATGAACGGGAGTTTGCATGGAGGGTCCTGATTTCAGGAAATCCAATTGTTGATCATCCGTTCTTTTATGAATTCTTTATGCAAATATTTCAATATTTTTTGGACATAGACAAGTTTTCAAATTTATCATGTGAAACATTTTATTTTTTGTTACTGATGCAGAAAACTGATAGGTACAAGACACTATAATTCCAAACTCAAATACATGGTAACCAGACTTATACTAAAGGAGCAAAAGGCTCCCTAAGACTATTAGACAGTAAAATAGAGTCTAAACAGATAACAGTAAAATACATGCTAAATGGTGGTTGTAAACAGCTCTTGTATCAAGGGGGAAATTAGTATAGATATAAATTAACATGTAAAACAACTATCTATTTTAGGGTCATTATGATTGAAATAGGTTGAAAATTATTGATCTAGTTAATATCCCGAGTCCATCATGCCTCATGCTAGGAACCCCACGACATCATTTCTTCCAAAGGCAGAGGTTCCTAAATATAGACTTTCACCAATTAACGCATCTTTTCTGGTCTAGAGGCCCTTGGGGCTTTACAGAAGACATTTTCAAGTTATCTTTCTGCCTATGGCCATACATGCAAGGCGTGGAATTATATAATTATCACAAAGCCAATTCACTCCTATGGAAAATCTGTTGCCCAGCCAGATGACATTGCTCCACGCATTAACATTTTAACTTCCATAATTTTCCAACCAGGAAGGGTTCGAACTTGGAAAAAATCATCCTTGATAGGCATAAAATCAGGTACCTCTATGGCTTGCCCACTCATGACACAGGTGAATCGGTGATGCAGCATTATCAAATCAGTTCATAGAAGTCGGAACCCTTCAATGACTAAGTCAGCATCAATGCCAGGTTCAAAACCAACATTCATTTTTGTTCTTGTATGGATCATACTTAAGAAAGAAAACAGAAATAATATTCATGCCCTAATTATTTCCTCCATTCATCAGCAACAGTGTACAATAACATGAGGAAGACTGACAAACAGCTCAAACTAATTTGCCAACTACCATGAAATGGGAGCTAGGATAATTAAGCCATTGAAAGCTCTTAAACCCAGTTTCATCTTTGAAACAGCTGCAGAAAACTATCTCCTATTCCTTTGTCGCTATGGCTATTCACAGGAAAACATAAGATTAATGTCGAAGACTAACTTCAGTTGCGAAAGGAACACCACTGAAGATCCCATCTCCTACATCAACTACCCATCAATCTCCATCAAAATTAATACTTAGTAGACATCAAGCAGGGAGCAAAGAGCAATCAGAAAAACAGTTACCAACATGAGATCTCTCAATGCCACATATACTGCAATGGTGCACAGTGCACACACCTGGGTGATCGGATGTCAAGGCCATCCCCAGTAAACCAGCTTTTACTAAAGGTGTCAAAGCATGTCATCCTATGATGTCCTTTCCATGGGAAAGAGGGCCATGGTGGATACATTTTTGTGTCTCTTAACACGGATTGATATAGATTTTACTCCTCTAAGTTGAACAACTTACCTTAGAAGGTAAAGTAATCCAAGTCATTGTTGAGAAAATCAACCACTCATATTCCAACACATGCATGATTTGTTATGCAAGCCACTTAACATCAACTTATGATTTTCCCATCAACTCACCAGTGTTTCTCTCACTATCTCTCTCTCTCTCTCATAATATAAATTCTTTACTAGTGATTTAAATGCACCACTGAGGATCAACCAGTAAATACTGTAAAGGGCGTTGTCATTCAATCAGAAACCAGACATATACAAGAAATTTGCCGATCTTTACGATAATTACCTTGAAAGTAATACTAACCATCCATAATTTTTAAGAGTAATACAAGAAATTTTTTACATTGTCAGTGTACAGAAGTTAAATTCTATATTAAATTTGAAACTTTTGGAACAATTGAAATAGCCTTCAATTTTGATCAACATAAAACAACAGGAAACAACAACAGATTCATCAACTGCAACTGAAACAATCATCAACCATCAACTTGAAAGTCATACCAACAATGATTTCTGCGTGTAAAATTTTCTA
Source organism: Glycine tomentella (assembly GCA_007407185.1). Classification (NCBI taxonomy): domain Eukaryota; kingdom Viridiplantae; phylum Streptophyta; class Magnoliopsida; order Fabales; family Fabaceae; genus Glycine; species Glycine tomentella. Next base: position 220,008 of record PYAF01002842.1, on the reverse strand, counting down.
CATTGACAAAGGGTATAGAAGTTACTAAATTCTACATTAAATTTCAAACTTCTAGTTGTAGAACAAAATTAAATACCCTTCAGAGTGAGTCTATTCATCATCATCACTCTCGTCACTGAAGTACCCACCCTTGTTCTTTTTCTTCTTACTCTTTCCAGCCACAACACCATCACCATCATGTTGGTTTCCCGCCAACAGCCTCTCACCAGCACCGTCATCCACAACAGAAGCCCAATTATCATCCTCAAACCGCTCAGCCCCGCCGTCATAATCATCATCGTCGCCTCCGCCATTGTTGTTGTCGTTATGGCGGTGGCCGTGGGGGTGGGGCCCACGGCGGGGGCGTTTGGGCTCGGGGCGTTGGCGGGGACCGAGCTGATTACGCGGGCAGTCGTATGAGAGGTGCCCTTGCTCTCCGCACTCGAAGCAGCGGTCGGTGTCGCGGTAGACGCGCTTGCGGATGAACTCGGGGGCGCGGCCGTTGTCGGCGGCGATGGAGGCGGCGAGGGTGCGGCCGTTGAGGACCTTCCCGTCCATCTGCGCGGCCGCATCGCGCGCGTCGTGGCGCGACACGAACTGGACGAAGGCCACGCCGCGGCTGAGGCGCGTGTGGCGGTCCTTGAGGACGGTGACGCGCGCGACGCGGCCGAAGGTGGAGAAGAGCGTGTGGAGGTCGGAGTTCGTGAGGGAGTAGTCGATGTTCGAAACGTACAACGTTGATTTCGACGGAGCCAAGGAAGAAGACGAAGATCCCTTGTTGTTGTTGGATTTGGGATTTGGATTGTGTTGTAGGGTTTGGGTTTGGGTTGGGTTGACGCTGCTATAGCGGTAGTAGAAAACGTCGTCGTCTTCATCGCTATCACTATTTTTCTTTTTCGCTTTGTTTTTCGACATGATGATGAATGAACGCTACTATTTCTCTCTTGTTTCTCTTTGGATTTCGACTCTTACTCAGGGATGCGCTTCTCACTCGAATCAAATAATCGAAATTTAGGGTCTTACATAGTCAAAAATCTCTAAATATACTGATGTATTGATTTCATCTATTAAGTAGTGATGTTGAGATACAATTATTTTGGTGATATTTTTGTCTTTCTTTGTTCACATGGTAATATGGATGGAGGTTAATGAATGAATAAATTTATTATTATTTTTTTTTTACTTTTATATATTAAAATTTAAATTTTTATCTTTCGATAATGAATTTGTCAACATTCTATATATTCACATATATAAATAGTTATTTATCTCCCAAAAATTCACTTTACCAAATTTCTGGTTAACATAAGGGAATGATTAGGAACATATTTTTTAATTCATTCCTTTTAACTCACTTTTTTATTGGTTAAAATTTGTTTAAAACCACAATATTATAAAAGAGAATGATTAAGTAAGATGTGAACACATCAAATTTTATAATATTCCATAAATTTTAATCAATAAAAGAGAATGCATTTAAAAAGAATGTATTTGCATAATTTTTCTTAATATTTTTATCATGAGAAAATAATATTTATTTTTATACTATTAAAATTTATAATAATAAATATCACGATTTTTATGGTGAACCATTGAAAAAATGATCCATTTTGCATTATTATTTGTAGACGACCACCGCATCACAATCGTACCCTTATAAAAGTAATCAACCGAAAACACCCTCGAAATGGTCCTCGATGACACACGCCCTCCCATCACCAAGATCCAAGAACTCCGTCCCTTATCCACTGACAAACGCCAAATCACTAAGGCTCCATGGAAAGAAACAGTAGCGGCAAGTCCAATCATTGTCTCTATGGATGGAGGGACACGAAGGAGAGGGAGAAGAAGAAAAACCCAAATGTCGTCGTCGAAAATCATCTCCGACGACAACAAATGATGGGCGGAGGAATTGGTAGTTGGGGAGTTGCTAGGTGGGATTAGGATTTGGTGTGGATTGTACTACTGTTATTGGATTAATCTAATGGTTAACATTAAATGATTAAGTGTGAACCACTTATGAAGTGATCCATTTTAGCAATGATCATTTTTAATATTGATTTTATTTTAAATTTTAATAAATAATTTAAATTATAATATAAACTTATTTTTATTTATTGATATTTTTTTAAACAACTTTTGTTGTGGCTAATTATTGTTTATGTCATAAAATATTATGTCTCCAAAGTTAAAAATGTGAATATATAAAATAGGTTGGATAATTAAAAATAAAGAGAAAAAGGAAAAAGTCGTGGATTGATCCTTCCTACTTATGCAAACTGACAATCAATCTTTGCCAATAAAAAATGTAAAAATCGTCACATAAAAAAATTGCAAGAGACTAAAAATAAAAATAATGTAAGTTACATGAATTAAAAACAAAAGAAATGTAATTTGTAGGAACAAGAAAAAAATTATAGCAACTAAAAAAAATTAATATATTTACAAGGATAAAAAATTAATTTTGTCTTATATTGAATATTAATATAAAATAAATATTTAAGTATGGAATAGACCTATCTGAAACTTTTATGAAAGCTGAGTTTTCCATGATTCATAATTACATAGTTTAGTCTAATTTATGTATATCTTAAAAGTCAAATTTGAGGCTTGATGTAATTTGTTTGAAGGTTTGGCTAGTGTAACACCTATTATTTACTTTCTTAATACGTGTGTTTTAAGTATTTTAAAACAATTACAAAAAGAATTTAAATTTAATCTAATGAAAAATGTAAAAAATGGCTATTTGCTTTGGTATTTTATGTCAGTTTTTAGAAAAGTATACCGACATCGAGACTATCTTACAAAGCTACAGTATAAGAATACACTATATGGGTGAGCAAACAACCATAAACTTCATTGGATTAATTACAATTAATTTATGTAAAATTTACTTAAGTTCCTGGATATTTTTGTTGTTTTTTTTACTGCAGAATTTGTTTTTGTTTTTTAAAGAAAAAACTTTTTTTTTTTGTATTCAATGAGACTAAAAAGTCTTAAAAGAGAAACTACAAAGAAAGTAAACAAACTAAACAAGGATATACAACTCTCAAAGAATCCAAAAGAAACAATTGCCTTAAAATAACAGACAATTGCTCAAACATCAAAAAATCCCCTTCCAAGCTACACTCCAAGTTAGCTAAGACATCAACACAATGGTTATCCTTTCTATAGACATGTTTAATATCAACTCTCAAATTAGAACAATTAAAATTAATCAAGTCTCGAATAGCTAATTATGAACTCATTTCCAGCAGCACACCCTACTTTACTTCCTTGAATACTCCTAACCATTGCCTGAGAATCCATCTGGACTTCAACGAATCTCATCCCCTTTGATTTGGCCACAGAAAGACCAACATAAAGGCCCCAATGTTCAGCAACAAAAGAGTTTGTGATACCAATCTTTTTGGAAAAGCCACAAATCCATCTTCCAGTTGAGTCCTTAAAAATTCCTCGACATCCTGCAATTTTATTCTTCCCTTGAACAGACCCATCAGTATTGAGACAGATCCATCCATCCATTGGACTCTCCAACCAATCATGACCTCTCTGATGAGGATTAGAGAGAACTTTCATGCTAGCCGAATTACTATAGTCTTCCAATTATGCAAAATAATTTCCCAAGGCCTAGGAGGTCAAATGAAAATAGTGGCAATCCCAACAAAAAGTTACAAAGGTCTCATAAAAATAGGTGAGATACCCCCAAATACCCACATATTACAGTATAGACAGAGCATAGCCTTCCCAATGGCTAGGTCATTAGAGACTCAATTAGTAGTTAATAATAAAGGCTAAGCAATAAATGTGATAAAATTCCTTTATGCTTTCATTAATGCCATCAAGGCTATATATATATTGAGTCAATACAACCCTAATACTACAACTGTAATCCATAATGAATACTACAACTGGATATAGAGGAATAAACTATTACTTAATAGTTTTCTTTTATATTTGAAAATCTTTAAACTTTGTTGGTATTTTGGTGTTACTTTTGGGTTGTCCTTGCAACTCAGGCCTAACTCTCTTCAATATTTCCCATCCCAAAAGAGTCTTTGTCCTTAAAGAGTGTAGTCGTCGGATCCAGAGGGGAGGTATCCGAGGAAGGAGGAGATGGTTGCGATTTGTTTTGAATGGTTACGTTGTTGGGTGGAATCCAACTAGAGAGTAGTTGGAACGCTGCTTTTGAGTGGAAGTACAGTCATGAACCACTTCACTTGGAAATTGGAGGTTTTGTTGAATCATGGAACTCCTTGAGGAGGGTTTTGCACCAATCTTTCTATCAGGTACATAAATCCTATCCTGAAAAAAGATTAAATCATGACTGATGGTAAAGTGGGGGTCTGATGAAAAATTTTCCATGCAAGCTATCCCATCTATTGTTGTAGTATAATAGTTGTGTAATTCCATCAAGAGGACTACAATGAATGAGGCAATCAAGAGCAATTGCAACTTATCAACTTGTTGAGAAAGGACCGCCTCAATCATCATAGAAGACACAGTCTCCAGGTCAAAAGCCAAGGAAAAATTAGGCAATTGTAATATTGGAGTGCTTATCATTGCTTGTATAAGAACAATAAAAATGGACTCTGCTTGTTGTGTCCAATTAAAAGAGGATTCACGTAATAAATCTATGAGGGATGAGTCTAGGTGTGCGTAGTTACGGACGAAGCGTCTATAAAACCCAATAAGGCCCACAAAACCGCGAAGACCTGAAATGTTACGCGAGGGTGAATCTTCTCTGGGTCAGGTGATACCCCCTGTTGAGAAATAATATGACCAAAATATGCTATTGTAGGGACAACAAAAATGCCGTAGGAAATAAAGGATCAACCAAAGTGGTGTTATAGATAAGAATATCACTAAAAAAAAAAAAACCAAGACAAACAGCTGTAGGAAAGGCCAAAGAAGATCATTCATAACTGATTTGGAAGGTTGTAATTAAGGGGCGTTGGTGAAGCCGAAAGACATTACCAAAAATTCGTAGTGTTCCTCAAATGTCCTGAAAGCGGTTTTATGAGTGTCCTCGAGAGCCAAACAGATTTGATGATAACCCGAATAGAGATTGATTTTTAAGAAAAACAAAGCTCTGCGTAACTCATCCAAGAGTTCATCCACCGTGGGAATGAAGAATTTATCCCTAATTGTGACGGCATTGAAGACCCTGTAATTCACGCAAAACCTTCAAGTCCCATCTTTTTTTTTTTTGCACCAAAAGCACTTGGAGGAAAATGGGGAGTCCATCTTGCAACATTGAAGATGTTGGTAGATTGGTTTAATAAGGGTTGAACTGGTAGGGAGAACAGGTCAATATAGGGAGATAGATTAGCCATTGGGGGCTTAAGATGGATTAGATGAAAGGAAGCAACAGTGTTGTTTTGGACCATATGGCATAGTTTAGTGTAAGTCGCAGGTATGGGAGTTGAAGCACCCTCCCCAGTCAACGTGACCTTCAAATGATCTCTTGTCATGGTGATGCATGGAATAATTTCTTATGGTGATTATAATTCATATTTTTTTTGTCCCTACATTTTATTTAAGTGCATTTTATTACAATTAATTTAGATTCACAATAAATTAATTGTTTTACTAAAAATATTTTTAAATTTTATTCTATAAATATTTTTAAATTACTTAATATAAATAAAATTAATATTATATTATAAAATTATAAAATATTAATTTTAATACATGGTTATTATAAATAATTTGATATTATTGTTTAATATTTTTTAATGTATTAAAATAACATGATAAAATATTATTAATTCGTAGAATATTTTCATCAAAATTAAATTATAAAATGAAAATATTAAATACTAAACTTAAATGAATACTGATTAGATGTATGAAATTTATCTTAAATTTATATTTTTTTTTTTCAAAATTAACCTTATCATTAATATTTTTCTCTCTCTTCTTTTGCTTGGTATAAACTATTTTATCTCTTTTAATTAATTGTTTATCAGTACAATTATTAATTAAAGGTATATAAATCTAAAATTAGTTAATACAAAGATAACATGAATTGGATCTTAATATAAGAAATAAATATAATTTTTTATTTGAGTTTTATAAATTAAAGGAAGTGTCATATACTATACAAACACATCACATCATATATCATCAGTTTGTTAACTACCTTAAAATTTATCATTTATAATATCACTGTACTTTATAACACTTTCTTTTTCACAGTGTCATAAGAGACAGACACAGTAACTTTATTACATTACAGCACGTGTTTCCATGGTACGACACAGAACAGGGCAATTTATTAACCATTTTCTTCGATACACGGTTTGGAACACACTCCGTTCTATACTTTGTACCCATAAAAAGTTAGAAACACACTCTCATTTTCCTCTTCTTTTTTCACTTGCAGCTTCAACAATCTCTTTTCATGTTTGTTTCAAGCTTCAACAATCAAGCGCCCCCACAAGGTAACAGCAACAAATTATTCTTTTTCATGCAACATTTCTCTCTTTTGTTTTAAGGATACTGTTACTTGTCCTGATCCCTTTACAAATTGTGGGGTCTATGTATTTTTTCTGTTAAAATTCTAACTTGATCTCATTTTCCTTGTGGGTTTTATCTACAAATCATTTTTCCTAAGATCTTCTTAGTTGCATGACCCTTTTGTGCTCTTCTGCAGAAAATGATGAAACTTTTCAAGTTGGGTTTTGAGATGAAGTAGTGAATTTGATAGTTTTGTGTAGATTGGACTAAAGTGAAAGAAAAACAAAAGGTTAAGATGGCTTTGTTTGAGGGTAGGTGAAAGGGGGGGAATTTGTAACAAAAAATAAAAAAAGTGGAATTTTTCAGCTAGTGAAGGTTGATTGAAAGGGGTTTCTGTAATGGAAGAAGGGTTAGGGCAAAACTCAGTTCCTCCTCATGGTCCCATTGATAAGTCCAAGATTCTGGATATTAAACCACTGAGGAGTTTGATTCCTATTTACTCAATGTCTTCTCAAGCTCCACCTGCTGGCCAGTATCCTTCTGGTTTTTCTCCATTTTTCCCATTTGGTGCACCTCAGCAAACTCCAACTGGGGTGACAACAAGGGGTGCTGCCACACCTGCTCCATTAAGGGCATATAGGAGTCCACTAGGGGCAGGGGACACTAGTTCAAAAATGGAGGGGTTCAATGGTCAAGATACTTCTGGGAAGAAAAAACGCGGATCACCGTCGCGCCGTGCCAAATCATCCGCAAATAAGCCTATGAAAAGTCAAGATCCACCTTCTGATTTAAGTGGTTTAGTTGGTATCAGCCCTGCCGAAAGAGAAGATGGTAGCCGTGAAGTGGTTAATCTTGTGCTCATAGCATTTGATGCGCTTCGGAGAAGGCTATGCCAACTTGAAGAGGCCAAGGAATTGAGCTCGGGTTCGATCAAGCGTGCAGATTTAAAAGCTTGCAATACTTTGATGACCAGAGGAATTCGGACAAACGCGAGGAAGAGAATAGGAGCAGTTCCTGGGATTGAGATTGGTGACATTTTCTATTTCCGAACGGAATTGTGTGTTGTGGGTTTGCATGCTCCCTCCATGGGTGGAATTGATGCCTTGCATATCAGGGGTGAGTTTGAGGAGGAAACTCTGGCTGTGTGCATTGTTTCATCAGGAGAATATGACGATGATGCAGAGGATAGTGATGTTATAATTTATACTGGTCAGGGTGGGAACTTCTACATGAATAAAGATAAGCACGTGACTGACCAGAAGCTTCAAAGGGGTAATCTTGCTTTGGATAGGAGTTCGCGACAACACAATGAAGTAAGAGTCATCCGGGGCATGAGAGATGGTGTGAATCCAAATAATAAAATCTATGTCTATGATGGTCTTTATAAAATCCAAGATTCATGGATAGAAAAAGCAAAAGGTGGTGGCGGTGTATTTAAGTATAAGTTTGTGAGAATGCCTGGTCAATCTAGTGCCTTTGCTGTTTGGAAATCAATTCAGAAGTGGAAATCTGGCTCTCCTTCAAGGACTGGGCTTATTCTTGCAGACCTTTCCAACGGAGCCGAGGGTATTCCTGTATCACTTGCCAATGAGGTCGATAATGTGAAGGCGCCTACTTTTTTCAATTATTTCCATTCTCTTAGACATCCGAAATCATTCAGTTTAATGCAGCCTTCACATGGGTGCACCTGTATTAAAGCATGTGTCCCAGGTGATTTGAACTGCTCTTGCATTAGGAGAAATGAAGGTGATTTCCCATACACTGGCAATGGCATTCTCGTGAGCCGGAAGCCATTGGTTCATGAATGTGGCCCCACATGTCAGTGTTTTCCTAACTGCAAAAATCGAGTGTCCCAAACCGGATTAAAGCACCCCATGGAAGTGTTCAAAACGAAGGATAGAGGGTGGGGTCTTCGATCGCTGGATCCTATTCGTGCTGGTACTTTTATTTGTGAATATGCGGGAGAAGTTGTTGACAGAGCCAAGGTAAATCAGCTTCTGAGGGAAGGAGATGAGTATGTTTTTGATACAACCCGTATTTATGGTCAATTCAAGTGGAATTATGAGCCTAGGCTTTTGGATGAAGTCAATCCCAATGACTCTACTGAGGATTATGCCATGCCGTATCCTTTAATTATAACGGCCAAGAATATTGGGAATGTAGCTAGATTTATGAATCATAGTTGCTCCCCAAATGTTTTCTGGCAGCCTGTCGTGTATGAAGAAAACAACCAATCGTACCTCCATGTTGCATTTTTTGCACTCAGACACATTCCTCCAATGACAGAGTTAACATATGACTATGGAATTGCCCAATCAGATCATGCTGAGGGTAGCAGTGCGGAAGCCAAAGGGAGAAAGAAATGCTTATGCGGATCATCAAAATGCCGCGGTTCTTTTGGTTAAAGTTGCTCAAGACCAGCATGGTACTAGCAAGCTTTTCATGGCTATAAAGGTTTTGAGATCTCTTTCATGTTTCAAACCTCCTATAGTCATTCAGATTCAACATTGTAATAAACATGTGTGCCTCTCTTTGTCGCTCTCTCTCTCTCTCTCTCTCTCTCTATATATATATATATACATATTTATTTAAAAAAATAATTTTAAAATTTACCCTTTTTTTTCTCTTTCTCATATTATCTTAAAGTTGGTATAATAAATAAGAATTTTATGGTTTCTCAACAACAAATGTATGGTATATAGGTTAGATCTGTTAGCTTCCAACTTTACCAATAGACTTGAGTTCTAGAACAGAAACATTACGCTAGAATAAGTGAAATGTAGTAATGTACAAATTCATGCATCATGTTCCATTGTCAGTTTTTGTTCCTCCTATTTTCTGAAAGTATTGCATAAGTACTCATTCCATAGGTACTATGGAAGTATCAAAATTATTTGTCTGCAATTTTGGTACTGTTCCTTTGCACACTATTTAATTCAAATTTTTATTCTGCTTCTCTGGGGTTGTTGGCATGTATATGTTGTTAATTTCCATATTGGCTTCAAATTAACTAGGGCATGTAAGTTCACAATGCCTTGAATTCACTTCAGGTGTTATCATTGTTTGTTTACTTTGCTTACATGTGTGTTTGGACATTATTTGAAGTTTTCTCATTTGTCTTTATCTCAAATTTTCATTTTTGGTTTATGGAGCTTTTCAAGATTTTGTGAAAACATCTTACTGAAAATATATGGACGAATTGCACTTGTTCTGATTTTCATCTATAGCACTTGCCATATTTGTTAGAAAATGTTAACACTTACATTATCTCATCTAGGAAAACTAATAGCTAATTATTATTTCCATCTTTCTTATTTAGTTTTAACAGAGGAGGATGATTTTATGTTGAGAGCCAGATCCAGTTTAGAAGTTCAAGTTTAGTGGATGTATGGTTCCAAATCAAGTTTAAGTTTGCTTGGCTATAAATAAATCATGTGACTCTCTGGACCTGGCCCCCTTTTTTTGGATCCAATCATATCATAAATTATCAGTTATTGTATAATGTGTAATATTTTAGTTGGGAATGACCATGATGCGCCAGAGAAGTATATAACTAGAGCCACACATTCACATGTTTATCTCTGGCTTTTTCCTTTTTACGCGAATTTGTTGTGCTGTAATTTATGTAGCTAAGAAGATAAGAATTGTTTTTTTTTTTTTTTTTT
>PYAF01002842.1:182848-209802 GCA_007407185.1 Glycine tomentella | reverse complement strand
CAGTTTATACTGTCATTTAATCACAATGTATAATAAGTTTGTTGATGAATAGTGTAAAAAGTTAATATGACTTTTAAAGTATAAAATAAAATTAATTGTTTTAGTAAAATATTATAAAAGTCAACAAATGAAGGATTGTCTTCTGGCATCCCAAACCTGGTATCACCTTGTGGAATCAGCTAATAGATATAAATTCTTTAATTCTGATTTGCTGCAATGGATTAATCTCAACCTCTCCAAGGCTATGGACAGTTCGAATATGGAGTCCTGGATTTCAGTTTGGACTCATGGTTGTGGAGGAATCAATTCGTGCATAATGATTCCTTTGTAGCTATTCCAAATCCGTGGCAATTTATTGCCCATCAATCCTTCATCTACGGGAAAATCTCATTCATTCCATTGAGACACCTAAAACTCTGACTTTTGTTAAGTGGCAGTCTTCTACTTAGGGGTGGATCAGCGAGCTCGAAGGCTGTTTGTGGAGGCCTTTTAAGGGATGCTATGGGGAAATTGGACATGAGGTTTTGATAAGAAGATTGAGACTTGTTAAGCCTTTGTAGCTGAACTTTGGTGAGTTTATGAAGGTCTGAAGCTAGTAGCTTTTGATAAAGGATATGATGCTCGTATTCGTAAGTGAAGGCTGATTTCAAAGTATTTTTGAGAATTTTTTTATTTAAAATAATTTTTTTTAGTAGAGAAGTTCTCAAAAATACTTACAGTCTTGTATCCAAATAGATTCTTAAATATGTGTCACGGGGTTGAGGTTCATTGCTGGTATTAGACATCTTTCGGCTTCAACAGTGGACGGTTAATTTTGTTAGTATATTCAGGAAAGTTATCCAATGTGCTCATGCTCTTTGCCAACAAAGCTTATATATTTCTTTTGTTTACGGAAGAGAAAAATAAAATACAGGCCCATTTATTGTTTTTATTTTATTTCACTTATTTATTTATCTTATTTTCTGTCCGATTCTCTTAAACCAGATGTCTTATTTTCATTCTATATTTTCCTTCTTTTTTGTTTTGTTTTACCAAACAAACCCTTTCACATATCTTCTTTTAAATACCCAAGAAAACCCTTCCATTTCGTGAGTTTTGTACCCATCCGTTTTATTATAACTGTTATTCTAGATTTTTTTTATATAAATTAAAAAATATTAATAAATAGACCAAAAAAGCGATAATTTTATTAAATTAATCTTATTATTATTAATCTCTTTTATTGTAAATGATACAACATAATGATTATTATTAGAATTACAAATAGGAAAGAGTGATGAATATTACATTAAAAAGTTAAGTAAAATGATAATTATTTCTGGGATAATTTTTTGTTCTCACATCATAATTATTTTGAAAAAAAGGAAATATTAGCTATTAGGTGATTTGGTATTAGGCTAATTAATTTCACCCTCCAAAAACCCAAAGATCCCATTACTTTCATTTTCATATGAGTAATTGTCGCAAAATTTTCTTGGTCCGCGAGATTCTTCACGCTCAATAACTTTTGAATACCCCTTTCATGATCAAAAACTTTGACCCTCCAAAAGCAATAATAGAGGGAACTGAAACGCAGAAGCATCATTACACTACAAAAGATCCATCACATTACACATTAAGAAAACTGAAGAAAGCGAAGAAGAAAGCATTTGCGATGATGCAGAGTGATAGTAGCAGTGGAAGCGTAAAGAGAGGAGACATAGTGTGGGTCAGAGTTCACTTCCCTCACAAATGGCACCCCGCACTCGTTCTCTCTTCCCGCGACAACCTCGGCGTCCAAGTCACCTTCTCCTTCTCCCCAAACGACGCCGTTTCAGTTTCACCCGCCACAACCTACTTCGTCGAGTCCGAGGTTGTCCCCTTCGAGGAAGCCTTCCCTTCCCTCATCACCCGCCGCAACGTTAACGCGCCGCCGCTTCACTCCGCGCTCCGGCTGTTGGGCCAGAGGGTCCTTTCCGGGCTGCGGTGCAACTGCTTAACCGGCCGGGACCAGGCCCAACAACAATCGGCCGGCGAGTTCGACCCGGTTGGGGTCTTGGGTTTTGTTTTGGACGCCGCGGTTTCGCCGTGGGTGGAATCCCCGCGTTTCGCACACGCCGTTAGGGTTGTTGCTCAGGTTCACGCTTTTCGAAGCTATTGTTCTATGCAGCACAAGAAAATTTTCAAACAGAATAAAGAAACAGGTAACTTTCTTTTTCTTTTTCTTTCTTTAAGTGATTTCTCATGTGTTGAGAAGTTTGGATTTTTAAGTTTTGACAATTGTGCCGATTTTGTTTTGTGAGACGGGAGTTCTGATTGGGGTGTTTGATTATTATTTCGTTTGCTGGGAAATATTTAAATTAGCTGTGATATTACATTCTAATCGATCTGAAACTTTGGTTTTTGATCTAAATGTTTACATGCTTTGTGCATTCTAATTAAATTCTAAAGTTTATATTAATTTATCATTTTATCAAAAATGAATTATAAGAATTTCTGAGTTAGAGAATATTTATTATATATGAAAAATTTGTTCTCCCTTTTCTTCCCCCCAAATTTAGACACCAAAGCATACCTTAGAAGTTGTAGGACTAATATGACTATTTACAGTTACTAAACCAACAAATAAGAAATTGTACAGACAAATCCAAAAAGCAAGTATTTTTTTTTTTATAAAGTTTTTGGCTCTAAATCTATGACTTCTTAGAGAGGCTCTATTGATTGTTGTTGTTGTGATAACCATCTGTGAATTGAAATGTGTAAACTTTGATGAGTTAAGGTTTTCCATTTTCTTGACATAACTAAGCTGCTAGTCCCATATGGTGAATAGTATCTCGAATTTAGAAACTTGTGTTAAATTAACTATGTTTTCTGTTCCAGTGATGTTGCTAACCCGGTAGCCCTATATCATTTTTCTGACTTAAGTATAGAGGCCGTTTACTGATCTAGAGAGGCCATTTATTGATTTTGCCTAGTTATTTTTATTTTTATTTTTACTTTTATCAATATATTTTTCATAGGTGGTGATAATGTGAAGCTGCTTCCAAGTTCATCGTTGAGTCAGACGGTGCACAAAGTTATTCAAGAATCTGTTGCCTTGGAACCCAAGGAAAAATGTCAGATCATATCCAAAAATCGGGAGAAAAACAAAGCTATTGGTGTTATAAAAAGATTGAACTCAACAGTTCCAGTTTGGGAAGGAAATTCTGCACACTTGTTTAAGAATAAACATCTGATTATTTCACAGAATCTTGTGCACTCTCCTGCTTCAGATCCACTTTGCATGGTGCGAGAAAGCCTAAAATCTGCAAGGCAGAGCTTTCTGGGATTCAAAAATAGATCAGACCAGGGCATAGTTGATATCTGCTTTGAAGACTTTTCTACTATGAGTAGAACTCACATCTCAGTTCCTTCCAATTTTATGATTCATTTGAGAAACTACATTTATAAAAGAAAAGACAATGCACTGGGGCTTTGCTGGAGATTGCCTGACAAAGAAACCGTTATAAACCTTAACAGGGGGAAAAGAAGGCGACTAGATAAATCAGCTTCATGTAATGATTTTTCTCAAATTAGTGAAGTTCAAGAAAGTGAAAGGGATGCAGATATCTCAAAACATACCACTCCTAGGATCTCAGACATTAAGATGCTTGAACCAGAAGGAAGTATCCAGAAAGGCCATGAGGCCTCAACATGCATTTGTGAAACTAATATGAACATCACTGAGGAGGTTCAGGAAGTGGATTCAAAAAGAAGTAAAAGATGTGAATCATTGTCTAACTTTGTGCAGCGCGTCCATTCTGATAAGTGTGAGGTTGATGCTAGTGAAGAAAAAGTTAAAGGTATGTTAGGATCTGACTCATCCGTTTACCAAGAAAGACTGCAATTGAGTTGCAATCACTATACAACACCTCTCAAGTCGAAAAGGTCTGCAAGATACATATCAAAACTTACCAGAACTAGGATCTCAGATATTAAGATGCTTGAACAAGAAGGAAGTATCCAGAAACACCATCAGGCCTCAACACGTGTTTGTGAAACCAGTATTAACTTCACTGATGAGGTTCTGAAAGCGGATTCGAAAAGAAGTCAAACTTGCAGCTCATTGTCTAATTTAGTGCATCGCGTGCATTCTGATGAGTGTGAGATTGATGCTAATGCAGCGAAAGTTAAAGGTACGTTAGAATCTGACTCATCTGTTTACCAAGAAAGGATGCAAATTAGTTGCAATAGTGTTACAACACCTCTCAAGTCGAAAAGGTCTGCAAGAACAGAATTATCTTCTGGGGATTGTTTGGTGGAGGGTAAGGATTGCAACCAAAGTGTTGCTTCTTGTTCGATATCCAATTCAAATGTTGGACAGCTATCAAATACCTATGTCCCCTTTGCTCGTAAATCTTTGCTCATGAAGTTCCCCAAGAATTTCAACCTACCATCCAAGGAACATTTAGTAAAGAAGTTTAGTATATTGGTTCAGTAGATTCGTATAGAACAAGGGTCTTTTGCTTTGCTGGCTCAGCTCTGGTGTCTTTTTTACAAGAAGCTGATGCAGTTGCTGCATTTAAATATTCCAAAAAGAAAGCCTTGTTTGATAATGCTAATGTCCGGTTTTGGCTTGACCCATTTGAGCACAGAAGAAGAGGATTCAACCCATCAACAAGTAAACAAACAGGACCACCACTGAAGCCTTGTTTGAAATTTTCCAATTCCACGAGTAGGGAAAACAGGAAGAAGCATCGCAGAGTAAGATTTATAGTACCTGCTCCCGTGCCCCCATCAACAAGTAAACAAACAGGACCACCACTGAAATCTTGTTTGAAAAATTCCAATTCCTTGTGTAAGGAAAACAAGGAGAAACATCGCAGAGTAAGATTTACAATAGAAACTTAGTTGACATGAATTTACTGTGAAGAATGTCATCGTATTTAATTAACTTCTGTTGAGCTCATCTTTGTTCCTTCTTTTATCATGGCATTTCCTCATACAAGCGAAGAAAAACAGCTAGCATTTAAATGCAAGGAGAAAAGTTATTTTGGTATATATGAAAGATCTATAGATTGAAATGTTGAATATCTAAAGTTATCTGTTGTGGATGTATCTTCTGAGTTCTGATCTTGTTGATAGTTCGTTAAGTTAGGGTCACAAATTAATAAATCCGGTTCAAGTTGAAAATGTTTAAATTGGATTTTTTACATGTTTAACTTGTATATTCTTATGCATAAAAAAAACTTTTATATTCTTACACTATCAATAATTTTATGTAAAATTTGTTTATTATCAATTTAATTGTTGAAATATAATTACATATCATTTAGACTATTTATGTCAAATCTTATAAAAATTGATTATCAATAAAAGAATAATTAAATGGTTTTTGTTTTAATAATTTTAAAATTAATTATTTCATGAAATTTGATGTACGTTAGTTAGGTATAAAATAATTATTGATTAACATAAATTTTGTAATATAATCTTTATGATAAAAGTTTTATTATTTAACAATCAAATTTGTGATAATTTTTTTATAAGCAAAGAATTTTATTGAATTTTGTGATAAAATTTAGATAAAAAATTTCTTGGATGATGTAAGAGTGGTTGTATACATAAGCGAAAGTAAGGTAACTTTTGGTTTGAGAGTTTATTTTTTGTTTTTATTTTTATTTTGAAAATAATTTTTATTTTTAAGATTTAAAAAATATGTATAGAGAATAAAATATTTTAAGGTGTTATGACATTTTCATTTTTTAAGAAAAAACTATAAATGTTAATTTGTTGTTTTTAATTTTAGACCTGTTTTTAAAAATATTTTTAAAATTTTAAATAAACGTAGTTTTACTTTTATTTTATATATTTTTTTAAAATAAAAATAAAAAAAACACTCAAATTAAGCACATCTAATTTTTTCTTGTATGCATGTGCATGTATGATTTTTATAAAAATAAAATAAAATTTATACGCTTTTACAACTATATTTTGGATGTGCTTTTTGTGTTACTTTGTTTCCTCACCTAAAATTAATAATCCTATTACTACCCCCCCCCCCCCCCCCCCCCCCCCCCCCCCGCGGGCTCTTCTAAATGTGTTCAACTGACTTCTCCAGGATTAATTAGGATTTAAAGGTAGTTAATTTTCAAATATCAAGAGTCTCACATCAGAAAAATCTTAAACCTGATTTTTTTTATAAAAAAAAGTGACGAGTATATTAGAAAGTTGATAACTAGTAGATTAGTGGATTATTGGTCTGTTTGGATTATTGGTCTGTTTGGATAAGTTTCTTTAGAAACATTTATAAAAGAAAAAAAAAATGAGATGAATTTTTCCGTAAACAAAAATAAGTTTTCTATTAGCTAATTTTTAGAAGCTTGTCAATATAATTTGTCTAAAAGATTAGATGACATCTACAAATAAATTAATAAAAAAATCATTTTAGTTTATAAAGAAATTCATTTTATTTTTTTTTCTTCTTACTTTCTTCTCTAGAAGTACTTCTAGAAAAGCTTACATCTATTAAAAAAATTAGCGACAAGAAAACTCAACTTTCAATAAACCGTTGATTTCGAGCATGAGTCACATATATATGTTTTTCTCTTCATCACAAGCCAGAGCTTAGGGTATGGATGGTTTAGAAAAGAAAGTTAAAGGAAGCGTAGAGAAAAAAAAAAAAAAGGAGAAGAAAAGAAAAGAAAAAGTAGAAAGAGGATGAAAAATGAGATAATTTTTAAATTGTTTGGTAAGAAAGAGTAAAAAAGAATATGCATATAAAATGATATAAGCACTCCAAATAAAAATTAAAAAATGTGTGAGATAAACAAGGGTATTTTTGTTATTGCATAAAAAAGCAAAAAGCTCATTGAAATCAAACTCACATGACATAAATATCCAACATAGCGCAATATAGTCCCAAAATTTATAAAAGGTATCAATTGATGAGTACTTCTGTAGATTTGTTTGACAAGTTTTGCTTATTACATCTTTCACTTAATTTCTTAACGTCCATTAATAACAGTCATCCATAATTACTCTAATCTTAACCTTTATGCATAAAATTGAACTTGAGATGCTTCACCCTTTATGCTAATTTTATTAATGTCATTTTAATAGCTATAAGGGCCGTTTCTTTATTGTTAGGAATGGTTTGAATGTCAACAACACTCCAAGTCCTTCAACAACATTGAGAGAAAAGAAGATCAAATGTGTTCCTGCGTTTGAATGTATAATAGTGAGTTTCCAAATACAAACAATAAAAGAAAACATATTCCAAACTATGCTGAAATTTTAGATTTGCTTTTTGACAGAAAATGTTATATTCGTTATATAATAATTTATTGTCAATCATAACATCTTCTATCTCCAAAAAAAAAAAAAAAAACTAAAATGTGTCGAACAAGAGTTCATGCTAGTTGTAGAATCATAAATTTTTTTTCTTCAAGACACAAAATATTTATGCTATTAAAAAGACAAATAAGGCTTAATATTTTATTCTTATTGACACACCAAGAGTGGTCAAAACATTAACAATATTACATTATCAGTCTATGTTTGAATCAACTTACTTTGAAGATATAATTGCCCAATTTAATGAAATAAACATATGGACTGAAAAATTAATTCAAACTTCAACTCACAAAATAAAAACCAGCATACACATATTAAAAAATTAAACAATATACCTGGGAGGAAAGTAGCATTTAACCGCTTTTGGGAAGATGTTAATCTGTGTCATGTTGACCAAGAGCAATGGAAAACTAGTTATAAATTTCAATATATAGATCATTATTGTCAAAAAGTATTACCAATCAATATTATTTGTAATACTTTATACTAAATATTTTTCTGGTGAAGCATTTATTATTCGTTACTGCATTAAAAAGTGGAAAACATTTATGTAGGAAAAATATGGACCAAAAATTGCGGATTAGGAGTTAAAATGAGAAATAAAAATTATAATTTAGCCTATTATTTATTATTACTTTTAGGGCTGGTCTTGACATTTTACTGGCCTACCTGTTAGCAATTACATTTTAATACATTCTTTTGAATATTATTGATTGAAATATATATTAAAAACTATAAAATTATAAATCTCACTTTTAATGATTTTGTAATTTTAATAAATTTTAATTACCCTTCTTCTTTCAGTAACTTTTAATTAAAATAAAAGCTGAAAAACAAACTAAGGATATATACTCACATTGCACCACCTGCAGCCGGACCAATAACTTTGAATGCTGACATAGCAGTCATAGAAATGCCATTAGCTATTCCCCTTTGTTGTTGTTCCTATTAATTTCCAAGTCAACATACCCTTAATGTTGCATTCCCATTATAAAAATTCTTTTTGCAGGAAACAAAAGAGAAAAAAATACGTCTCAAAATTAAACCTTACCACTGCTCTATTTTGTAAAATTAATAAACAAGTTGTAATTATCTCCTATACATGTCAGGCAAAAAGAACACAGTAAGCAGAGTTTAACAAAAGTCAAAAGGTAACATTTGTTTACTGAAATAAAGTGATATGTACTGCTATTTAGTGAAGCCCATAATTATTTTATGCTCTTAGCCTATCACATCATAGAGAATATAAAGAAAGAGATTTACTTACAATAATCACATTGTTTAGAATAGAAGCAATATATATCGCTGCATACAGTGTGAAGCCAGACAACATTGTCATGAAGGGGTAGCTTTGCAAGATGGGTATAGATAACACCTATTTACATGGGGCCAAATGACAACACAGATTTTAATTAAAATGAATAGCGAAATGCAGGATCATAATTACAAAAATTGTCACAAAAAAGGTGAAAGCTAACCCCTGAGATACGAACAAGGCCAACAGGCCCACAAGTTTTTTGTATTGATTGGTATAGTCCAAGTTGAAAGATTATAATAGCAAAACCTAATGAATGAAGAATCCAAAATTAAGTAACACAAAAATTTACATACAATATAATCCATTTGAGTTGCTCTAGTGATAGAAGTTTGGGTGGTTTACATGAAGTCTTAAGATTCTAACTTTAATATCATCATTTTACACAAAAATTGTACATCTTTATAATCATTTTAGTAATAGAGAGAGAGAGAAAAAAAAATTGTATAAATTATGTTATGCAAAGGTGTATGAATAACACAACTCTTCCAATTAAGACCAAAGAAAGGAGAAGTTATCATATGTATATAAAAAATAAAAAGTAAGCTGGCCGGTGTAGGGGTGGAGGAGGAGAATATGCATAGATTTGCATCCATATTGAATTGTCAATTGATGAAAATTCCTTTTGTTTATTTTGGAATTCCGATGGGGGCATATTGTAAAAGAATTTCTACTTGGAAATCAGTGCTAGATAAATTCTCAAAGAAACTTGTTTCATGAAAACATCATCTTCTATCATTTGGAGGTCGGATTTGTCTACTAACGCTAATAACCCACTTCGCAAAAGAGTACCTGAAACTTGGAATTTTACATTTGAGCCATGACCAAGCAAAGTGTGTAACATTTTGTGTGACCAAATTCTTTTCAAAACTACCTTGTCTACGTAGAGATCAAATTCCACCAACTCAAATTCTGCAAATTATTCCCCTACATTCCATTTCAAATTGAAAAACAATTATTAAATAAATTGAAAAATAGAGATCAAATTAAGGTATCAAATTTCTTTTTGACAACCATTGTAATTACAGCTTTTGGTTCCTCGGTGAGATTTTAAGATATTTTTATAAATTTTGATTTTCTAAATTGACTATAAGATTAATTCTCGGTCCAAAATTTATTCACTTTTAAAGCCCAGCCCTCCCCAAGTTATCACTTTTTATTAATAATTACATATTTAAAATAAAAATAAAATAAAGGAGAAAAGGTAAAAATAGAAGTAACTAGCTAGTGTGAGAGGTTGAAACTAAATGTAGTGGGATAATTTGCAGAATTAGTTTAGGAATAAAAATATCCAAACAAATACATAGAACTAGTTAAGCTATTGCCCTTAATATTTTTATTTATACCAGCTATTGACCACAACTGACCTCAAAAAATAAAGGAGCTATATATACCAGTTATCTCTTAATTTTTTTTTTTTTAATTAAAGGAGCTATAAAACAACTAAAAAAACACGAGGATCCTGCCAATCAGTCAAACCAACCCTAATAAACAAGGTATATGTTAAATAAAAGAAAACGTGTAAGATCTTATGGAAATTGTAGGTTATGATTGTCCATCATAGTGTTTCCCGTGTGCTTTTTACATGATTTTCATACATATTGATATACAATTAACCAATTATAGAGTTTTTATTTATTTAATATTACTTAGTATATTATATTAAAAACAAAATATTATTGTATTAAAACTGATTTTCACACGATTAACCATTGAACTGTGACATAATATTATTCGGCAACGATAGTGTGCAGACAACAGCATGTTGGATCTGACAAATTGCCTCAGTCACGTCATGGATTATGCAATGAATTATTATCACTTCATAGATTGCTTTCTAAATAAATTGTCCATCACCTTTCATGTTCATTCTTTGCATCAAGTGGGGAGTAGTTATTTTTTTTCTTCTTAATGGCACTTTTTGTCATTTAGTTTTTACGTTATCAAATCATAAAATTTGCAAGTTTTGTCACCTGATTTTTAGAATAAATTAATAATTACATATAATTGTGAAGTATCCTATAATTAAATTATTTTTTATATTAATTATTTTAAAATTATGTTTTAATTAATTAATATTATCAAAATAATTCACTAATAATATATTAAAGGGTAAAGTAAGTTTTAGTCACTCTTCATCCAGTATTTTAATTTTGTTAGCGAGTCCACTTATGTGGCGGATGGGGATGAAGTGATGAACACAGATTTGGTCTAAGGCATTTAATTTGTAGAACAATTTATAAAAAAAAAAAAAAAAATGGTGATCATAAGACATGTTAAAAGTTTTTTAAGGTCAGTAGGGGTCAAAAAATAAAGGAGCTATATATATATTGATTAACTCTATTAGTAAATCAAGTATGTTTATTCAATTTTTTTTAATTCTTTAATTGTTGATAAACTTAATTTATATAAAAAGAATGAATTTAAAAGGCACACAATCAATTTCTAAGATTGATCGGTGATTAAAATAATTAATTTTTAAAAATGACAAATATTAAAATTGTAATTTTTAAAAAAGTTAGGGATGAAATTTCTTGATTTAAAAAATAAGAGTATTAAAACTGTGAATTTAAAAAAATAGAGAGACTGCAAATTACATTTTAGATGAGAATGAATTTAAGAAAATTTTCAATTCTCTCATTCTCTCTCCTTCAAAATTGAGTCCTTCCTGTGACATTTTTCCAGAAATGTACTCAATTTTGAAAGAGCTGTTTACTTCACATGTAAAAATATTTTAAGAAAATTGCATTAGCTAAAAGAGATGGCAAGGTTCAAGTTGTGTGATAGTTAGTGAAAATTAAAAGGAGTTGATGATTTAATAAGGATGAGTGTCTATCACAATGCGAAGGTTGGAGACTATGAGGGGTGAAGCCGTAATGGTTCTTTTTGGGTAATATTCTTGTTGAATTCTCATTACACATTTCTCTTTCATTAGAATTAAAAATAAATCATCGGAATCAAACTTAGTTAAGTTGAGTTGTTTGTTGTTAGAGCTTAGAGCATTTAAGTGTAAAATCTTGAATAAGAATATTGGACTCAGAATTTGATCTTTATTAGATCTTTTAATAAAGGAGTTAAAGATATCTCTAATACAGAGAATGAGTTTTTATAGAAAATCTCTTAAGATCTATATATTATTTTAAAAAAATAAATTTTTTTTTCTCTTTCTCACTTTTAAGATCTCAAAATAAAATCTATCAAAGAAAAAAATTAGAGAAATTTTGAAAAATTATATGATATTATAAGTTCCATCCAATGTTGCAACAGTTTGGCCAAGATTGAAAAAGTTGCCACGACAGCAAGAATTATATGTGTTTGTTTTTATAACATTTGTGTGTGATGTTGTGAAAAATAAATGACTGAAGCCAGAAAATAAGACTTGGGGAATGTTAAAAGCTGCAACGAAAAACGCAAAAGTCTGTGACTGGAACAGACGGAGAGAAAATTGGCTCGGTTTAGTGAGGGTTTCCAACTCAACCGGTCGAACTGGTCGAACCAAATGAAGTTTAATAACTATGAATAAAAGAATTAGACTATATATAAATATTAGAATTTAATAATTATATATTAATAATATGAAATTTTTTCACTTTGGACAAATTCAATTGCATACGTGATGATGATTTATTATTTGATGATATTTCTTAATGCATATCTTAATTTCTCAAAATATTAATTCCCCCCAATATATGCATTATTTGGTCTAAATACTATAAATGATTAAAGTGAATTTTTTAAATTTAAGAGACCAAATTAAAATTTAAAATATAGGTAAAAAAACTAAAATTCTAAATTTATCTTAACAAATAACTACCAAGACTGACCAACAAAAAACATAATTAAGTTTCTAACAAGATAGGATTCTCTTGTAAAAAAAAAAAAAAAAAAGATAGGATTCTATACACATAATTTTAATAAAAGATTTTAAAGAACATATAAAAAAAACTCTATTACATAAAGGCTTTTGTTTTTTACACCATTCATTTTTCTAATACACCATTTTGTAACAATGGAATTCCCAAAATATCCTTCGTTATTTTACGCGTTTTGCTTCATATGGATCCGTATAATACATACGGATTGGCGAATCTGTAAGAACCTTACGGATTCGGCAATCCATATGAGTTTTTTTTTTTTTAACTAATTATCGAATTCGTAACTTTACGGATTGGGCCAATCCTTATATTTTTTTTCTTTTACGGATTATCCAATCCGTAAGTTTTTTTTTTACGTTAAAATATATTTTACAAAAATAATTTAAGATAATGACGTAGACAAGTCTCAAACTTGCAACCTTCGAAGTATTAATACGCTACTCCAACCAACTAAACTAATAAGCCAATTATGTTTAAAAATAATTAATGTTGATATATATAACACTAAATTTTTTAAAGTATATTTAATACACATAATTTTACATAATAAATTTTGTAACAATTAATTTTGATCTAATAATTAATTTATAATTTAATTTATCTAATACTTTATAGTTTAATTTATCAAACATGAGAATTTATATGTTGCCCAATCCGTAAGGTTACGAATTCAGTAATCCGTAAAATAAAAACTCATATGAATTGTCGAATCCATAAGGTTCTTACAGATTCGCCAATCCGTATGAATTATATGGATCCGTATAAAGCAAAACGCGTAAAATAACGAAAGATATTTTGGGAATTCCACTGTTATGAAATGGTGTATTAGAAAAATGAATAATGTAGAAGCACAAGCCTTACATAAATTGCAACATAAAGGTCCAAACTTTAACTAAATCTAAATAGACATTTTTACTCACCCATCCTAAAATCTCAATAATCAAAGTCCAAACTTAGATGCAAATGTATAACACACAAACATCTCTAATTATTTCATCATTTCATAGTGGCTATACGATGTCAAAATCAATGCACGCAATTAACCTACAAATGCTTCACCCCTTGTACAAAATTTAGTGATATCAGTGTAACTTCTCTGATGGTATTTAATTCTTTACACTCAAGAATGGTTTGAACATTAACAGTACTCCAAGTCCTTCAACAATATTCAGGGCAAGGAAGACAATATGGGTGCCTGCAGTTAAATGTAAAAGAGTGAGCTTCCAGTAATACAGTTAGCAAAAGAAAAGATTGAAATTAAGCATATATAAGAGGTTAGACTAAAGTTCAAACTCTTTATTCTAAAGTTGCATTTTCATTCTTTGGTTTGGTTCTAGGCAAAACTCTATGCTTTAATAGAAATGGCCTATTATGTTCTTTTCTATTAAGGAACAATAAGTGAACCAGAAATAACACTTAGATTAAGGATTCCCATATTCTGTATATGAAATTGAAACCAATTCAAGAAAATTATTTAATCAACATACCTGGCAGGGAAGAATCATTTATATGCTTTTGCGACCAAGATAATCTACATTGACCAGTAGCAATATTAGAAAGCTTGATATAATTTTCAGTATGTCATTGTAGTTAGAAAGTGTTGTTGATCAATGCTATATGGCATACTCTCATATCAAAATATTTTATTAATGTAAGATTTGTTAACTGCAATTACACCATAAAGTATAGAGAGTAGCCTCAATTTGGATTTGGTTAGACAATGTGTGGTTGGTAAACAAGGATCGGTTTTTTAGCTAAGGTACGGAATGTATCATCAAATATTCAATGACGGGGCTCAAAGTATATATTGACAAGAAATAGGCTAAGCTACATAAACCAATTGACAGTTTGGTTTAAAGCAGTAACAAAACCTATTGATGTCAGTACACTTCAGGTTTTTATAGAATGTCCTTGTCCTGAAAAACCATTCTAAAATCTAAATAACAATATTTTCATATGAAAATCCCTTCATGATTAAGGAGATAAAATGTTACAAGAACACGACAGTGCCATCTTATGTAGCATCTATTCCGTACACAATTACTTGTATAGCTTTTATTAAATCCCTTAATTGTGTTCATAGGTTTATCCTTAATGGTGAAGGCACAATCTACTTGTATGCCTAAATTTTCGAAATGTTATCCACCATTACCTCTTGTTAAGTCATTAAATTTTTTCAATATTGTGCCCAAAATATGCCTATTATTGAATCACCAATAAGTCTGAAATTCTGAATTTTGGAAATCTAGAATACATGGATGACAGGACCATGTCGCATATGAACATATATGGCAAGGATTTTCATATGCAAGTTAATTAAGATTTATCTATACAATTAATCGTATACAGTGGATAAATTTCAAATGCTAAAGAAATAAAATGGACACTTACAATGCACCGGCACTAGCAGGACCAATTGTTTTGAATGCTGACATACCAGTCATAGCAATACTATTAGCTGTCCCCCTTTGGTGTTGTTCCTGTTTTCCAAATCAACACACATATGTGCCACAATTCTATAAAAAACAGTCTTAACTTTTGGAAATAAATGAAAGCTGATGAAGGAACCAAAGATTTACCACAGCTTTATTTTGCAGAACGAATAAACTAGTAGCAATTGCCTCCTAAATCCAGCAGCAATAATACAATTAGGCAAGTTCACAACAAAAACAACATTTTTCGGTCAATTAAACTGATTTCTTAAGGTTTAGTGAAGCCAATTAATTCAATTCACTTCCATCCTCAATATCACTGATGATTGGCTATACAGGGAAAGAGCTTCACTTACAATCAGAACATTCTTCAGAATGGAGGCAATATTGATCACTATGTCCAGTGTGAAGCCTGATAACATTGTCATGAGGGGATAACATTGCAACAGAGGGATGGATAACACCTACATATATATCATGCCAAATAACAAGATATATTTAAAACAAACAAAAATAAAATGCTAAATCAAAGTAGTTGCCACATGAGGTGGAAGCTAACCCCTGCTATACGAACTAGAGCAACAGGTCCACAAGCTTTTTGCACCGATCGGTACAGGGTAAGCTGGAAGACTAGAATAGCAAGACCTGATCAGTCGAAAAGAAGTCAGTAATTAAGCAACATATCTATTAAGTAATGCACAAGGAATACACTGAACATCTTTGTTCCTATAACAATCCAAAGGAAATAAACTAATTCAATTCAAAAGTTGATAGGAACAACTCCTATCTAAACAAGGTAGAATGATTATCTAAACAAGTATCCTTGTAACTAACCGAATCCGGAACCTATAATTTTTTTATATCGTGTCCATAATGCCTTAGCTTGTTAGCTGATTATGCAGTTTACTTGCCTAATTGTCATTATTCTTTTCTATAGAAAATGATTAAAGAACCATCTCAGTAAAGTTGTTGTTATAGCATGCATTAGTGTTCAAGTTTGGTATAATGACAGAGAAATCTGAATAAATCTTGACCCTCTCAAAGTTTTGTTTGATTGACTTATTCAAAGAATTCAAGATGTATTGGTATCAGTAACTAATTCATCTTTGAGATCAGATTAATTCAACAACTAAAAGAAACATTAGATCTTGATATTAGCACAAAAAGATATTATATTGAAGACAAATAAGCTAACTGCATGGAATATACTAAAAGTTACAAGGCGACATCGCAAAAAATGCACCTAGACTAACCAATTCGACTTCAAAAACAAACACTAAATCATGATTTTTATCTAAATTTGTCTGAAGATTACAAATTTGGAAGTTCAAACAAGTGAAGTACACTCAATACGACCAGTTTAAGTTTATAGGAAAAGCCATGGAGGAAGATACCATATGGCCTCTTGTCAATGCATAAAAAAATTATGTGCAATTGCAATCCTTGGAGATAGAAGGTTACAAAGGAAATGTGTCTGCCAAAATTAATTTATATCTAGAGATACATATATGTGAAAAATGTACCTGATATTGCAAGAACATTACCAACATCATCAGTTGTAAAGTTCAGACCACCCAACCTTAAAGGACTTAGAGCCCACAATGAGAAAACCTAGGATATAAATGAACAGTAGATTATTAGAATCAGGAGAGAGACTCAAAACAGCAAAATCATTAAGTAGGGATACTACCTCCTGGTAAGCAACATCATGTAGTGAGAAAATACAGTAAACGATGATGGATGACATTAAGGGCCAATTTCGGAATATGCTTTTATCTCTTTGGATTATTCTGTCTTTGTCTGCCTCACTGCTTCCAACTTCCAAAGCTTCAACATTTTTAGTGGACTCAATCCTATCTTTGTGGTTGTGAAGGGTCTCCTGCAATGATGCATATATTTTAAAATAAAATAAAAAACATTTATGTGGATGTTTTATTATGAAAAATTAAATAAGTACTTAAACAATCGAAATTTTAATAGAAAATGGTACAATTTTTGTTTTCCATCTAGATCCAGTCTCCTGCAATGATGCCTATTCTGTTGAACAAACTGTCCAATGAATTGTATAAAAAAGGGTTCAAACCTCCAAATTCAAATGCTACAACAATCTTTGCTCCTTCAACAGACTCTTAGTGTTGGACACACACTGTCCAGGCCCTACAATAGTTTCTCTTATTGAACAATTTCAAAAGTTTCTTGTCACACAACCACATGTCATATTCCTCCTTATGTCATCTGATGTTACATCCTTTGTGTCCTTACAATCGACATCATTTATGTTTGTCATTACTACTGATGAAACTCCTATTCCAATAGAAAAAGTGTATAGAAAAAAAATGTTTCGAATAAAAGTAATAAAAATTAAAGAGGGTAGAGATATATGAATGATGAACCGATATACTTACTGGAAGCCAAATGCAAGCAATTGCTGATGCAAATGCAAAAGCTGATACTAATAAGCATGGCAAGAAATATGGAAACCTGCAGAGAGATTCATGTTTTCACAAATGAAACTAAGAAGTCACCACAACAACAAAGCGAAACAGAAATTTAAGGAATAAAGAGGGAAAATAAAATTGAAACAATAGCAAAAGCATTATTACACTAGGTGAAGTCAGTTATATGGAAGAATACAAAATTGAAACAAGTTGTTTTTCAAAATTAGAAAACAACAAAAAATAAACATACCTATCCCAAAAGGAATCCTTTGGAAATATATGTGGGTATTTCAGCACTGGCTGTAATAAAATTTTCACAAAATAAAGCGATCAATTGAGTGAAGGGTTTGATTACATGTGGAAATTGAATTTCAGGCATCAGCATTCTCAAAACTTGGATTGAATTAATGCCTCTCAACACAAGTCATTTTACGTCCGTGTACAAAATCCATATAGCTTTTTCTAAAGAAGAAACAAAAATAGAAAATAATTACCTGAGCCAAATAACCACCCAATGCAGGACCAATGACTAAACCTACTCCCCAAGCAGCAACCACCTGAAATCAGATTATACTTTGAATAATTTATAATTATGATTGACACATGCTTCTTAAAAATGATAGTAGACAAAAGTTGGTGAGGCTTACTGTTGAGAGTCCTAGAGCCTGCTCCTCCTCTCTGAAAATTTCAGTAGCATAAGCCTGTTAATAGAAGCGGTTGTGGTATACATATATTAGTGGAAGCAATAATTTGATGAAATAAAGGGGTTACATTAAATTACACAAATTCAAACTTTTAATTTAGCCCTGATGCCATTGGATGAAAGTGAAACATTAAAGTGTCAAGTAATAGTACTAACTTTTAGGGGTTTGTATAAGAGATAGAACATCACCTTTATTGGTCCAAGTAAACCATTTAAACTTCCAAGAAGAAATCTCATGCTAAAAGCCATCCAAAGATTCGTGCTAAGACCAAATAATGTGTTGAAAATGACACTGAAATCAATTAAGCATCACAAATGTTATGAGGAAGAAACATATTGTATAAGTATAGCATGAAAGAAAGCATTCACCTCAGTAAATGTATACTTACACAGTGATAATCCCTATAATTATAACAGGTTTTCTACCATAGCGATCAGACATCATACCCCACAATATGGACGTCAAAGACCTTCCAAGCATCATTGCTGATCCTGCAACATTTCCACGGTCACATGAGGACCAGTAAGGACTTGTAAAATAGAGAAGACAAAAAAAAAGTAGAAGTACAAATTGAAATCCTACCCACATATCCAGCATAGGTACTTATGTCTTCCTCTGTTTCTGCAATATTAAAATCCTTCACCTGAAATTAAATATTTATTATGAGTTTGAGGATGTATATTCTGTGGAGCTGTAATAGAACTTTGCATGTTGGAAGGGATTGGATTCTAATTGATTTGATAGACATTTATGTCAGTTAATGAAACAGCAAACAATTCTGCAAGCCTAAATTAGAATTTGAAGTGGTCTCACTATATAATTGAAAATTTTCATTCACATTAAGAAAATTCCTCACAAGCCACACTTTGTTTCAATTGATTTCTATAGTCAAAACATCCAATTCGAAATGGCTCAAGGACATCCCTTCCATCAGTAAGTCATTATGATTGCAACACCTAAATAGAGTTGTGAGAACAGCTACAAGAGAAAGGACTCTCTTCCAACACAAGTAAATGCAGAGATTTATCCAAGTACAGTAGAGTAATAAACAAACATATTGGAAATTAATTTTAAAAAAAAAATATAAGGAAAAAAAGATTATACAAATGATAAATTAATTAGAAAAAGATCAACCTGAAAGATTAAATAGCTAATCAAACCAACAGTACATAGGTTCTGTTCCATCTGGAACCAAGATATTTGTTTCAAAAAGTGATGAACAATGCATAAGCTTCTATACTGCATTTTTATTCAAAATTTCTAAGTTTAAAGAAAAATCTGAAATTGGACAGGAAACAAACAAAAATATTACCCTGTATGAGAATTTAGAGCAAGGTCTTAGAAATTAAAAAATCACAAAAGCAGAGCTGCATCATATGGGGGGTAAATAAACTCACCAGTAGAAAAATAAACTCACCATGAAATAAACAAAGGGAAAGAGTGATGCCACAGGCAACGCTGTAATTGATTAAAAGAGAAAGAGACATCAGAGATAAATATAGAAGCTGTTTCAATCAACTGATAGATATAGATAACATAATCTGTTAATACATTGAACAAACCAATTTTTCTAGTTTGAAAATGGTAAACTTAATTGAAACCATGTCGAATTCAAGTTATAATCTTCCCATACAACCCTGATAGGAGTCACTCCATTTTTCAACTAAGGTACACAATTTTAGATGTTCAATAAAAAGATGAAAACATCAGAGTTCAATCAGACACCACTAAGGAGCGTTTTCTTTATTCAACTTGAAGAACACTAACTAGTGTTCAAACTTTGGCCGAAAAGGATGAAAGTCTTTCAATTTATTGCATTTATAAATTAAAGCGGGGAGTAATATTGAGATTTGACAATTTCTGCAACCTTTTTATATCACATTAGACCTTAGCAAAAACATATAGATTCTCACGTGACATGTTCCAATAGGAAATAGAAAATGCTAGAATAATTCAGCATCTGCAAACTTTAGAACTAAATAAAAACCAACACAAGAATTTTCAGAACAGAATTCAAGTGCTTACTGCCACATAACACTGCCAACCATATATAAGAAAGGTTTCTAAAGGAAACATCCTTTTTGAGCTCCTTGGCTTGATCCACCTTACAACCAGGACAGTTCTCATGATACTGTCTCTTCAACAATGGTTTTTCAAATGTCTCCTCTTCCATCTTTGAAAGACAACCTCACTTCTTGTTTCATGAAGAATCCTCCAACCACCCCATATTATATATTACTATAACATAATAATCCTAATAACAATGCATTTTGCGCTTCTTCAAGTGAAAGGAGTAAAAGTCAAACAGTTTTGCTTTAGTGAGTCCGGACAAGATAGAGTTTGAGTAAATTACGCTAACACAGGTTTGGTTAATCTCCCTCCAAAGTTGCTGTCTTTCTAATCCTTATATTAACTCATCTCAATTATCTGAAATACATTAGGCTATCACCCCACGTCATATTTTATTTTTTCTAATAAGCCGTTTGTAAAATTTAGACAAACAATAATTACGCATGATGAACGAAATTAATCTTTGATCCACAGAAGATTAGGGGTGTTGCTGTGATCTCTGATTCAGAATAAAAAGAAAAAAAATGAAAGAGTTGTACTCCGATATTCAAAAATTTATGATAATTCATACACCTTAGATAGTAAAAACTTTATCACAACTCATTTCCCCTAAATAATTCACTAGCCTAGACTTCTTGATACCCTATATTAAGCTGACACATTATTATTATCTAGACATAAGACCCGGCTACTGACATGCTCTTACCTATCAAAATCTACATTTATTATTTCAGGCTTAAATTTATTTCAAATAAAATAAACAACAATAATGAATATATGCAAGAAGTTGTCGGGTCCATATATAATAAAGTTAAAATACGTTAATAAAGTGAGCCCAAATATAAATACGACACTTTAAAGGCATCTGATAATTTTTACCTACTGATGTGAAAAAAAAAATAATAACACATCTTTTAATATAAATTTTAGAACATAATTATCACCCTATGTAAAAAATTATATTATTAATTAATAAAAATATTTTTGTCCAATTTTTAAAGTAATTTATAGAAATTAGCAACTTATCTTAAATAATAATATATGATAAGATGATAGTGTAACTTTTTTTTTTTAATACTTTTACAATATTAAAAATATTTTTCTCTATCCTCTCCGAAAAATATTTTTGGTTTTTTTGAAGTTAAATGATAAAGTACAATAATATTTTTGAATTAATTTTTAAAAAAGATTCAATAATTTTTAGTTAAAAGTTTAGTATTAAATATTAATGTATTTCAATTAGAATGATTATTAACATTTATATATATATATATATATATAATATGAGAATGATTATCTGAAATAAGAATAAGAATAATTAATTTAAATTGTTGGATTAAAATAAAAATATTTTAAATACAAATTAAAATTTTATTTAATTATTAAAAATTTATAAAATTTATCAAACATAAAATAAAATATCTTAAAAATTTAACAGATAAATATATAGACAGACAGGAATAAATAAATAAAAAATCCGGACTAATTCTACCAACCTGTTAAAGTCTCAAACCAGTCCTAAACAAGATATGTCATAGAAAAAACGTGAAGAACTTATGGAAATTAGTAGGTACTAACCTGCTAGGTGGCATCTCCATCATTGTGCCCACTGTAGAAAGTTCGGCAACATGTTCAATCTGACAAATTGCCTCGGTTGGAATGAATGATTATTAAATTATCGATTTGATTTCCACAATTTTCCTGACCTTTCATTTTCATTATTTGCATCATGTGGGGAATAGTTTTCTTTTTCTTTTTCTTATTTTCTGACAGATATATTATCTTGGCCGAAATGTAATTTTAGTTTTTTTTTTTTTTTATAATTATGAATCTACAATTTTAGGTTTTTTATCTAAAAATTTCATTTGGTTCTTCAATTTTTTAAATCAATAACTTTAGTGTCCCTTCTAACTGGATGTGTTGACAGTTAATTATCTAACGTTTACTGTTAAATTGGATGATGTGCCATTGTGTTTTTTAATGTCATGATGATATTTAGAAGCATAAAGAAGCATTATGCCACCTCCTGCATCAAGTGCTTGTGGAACAAAAGAGAGGTCTTGGTGGTGGTGGAGCTCTGTTTTCTCTATGTTGTAATGGAGTCTAAGCAGGGACTGATTTAAAGGAAATGGTGTGAAGATAGATGGGGGCGTTGAAGAGAAAGGGACAAAGCAGATCATAATACCACTCATTTTGATACAATTTTTTTTCTATTTCATGTCAATATTATTTTATTAATGATTGTTTTATAAAATTTTTAATGAGGTGATAACCTCTAATTGAATTTATCCAACACATCACATTAGGGTAGCGTCACCAAACTTTTTCTCAAAGTTTAATCTGGACAATCATTAATTCTTGACTTTGTTGGAGAGAGGATTTTCGTGAAAGTTTTCAAAGAACATATAATAACTCTGTATCACATATATTGGCACTTCCAGGTCCATACTTTAACTAATTCTGTTCAATACCCATGCTAAAATGTTAATAACTAAAGTCTAAACTTATATGATGCAAATGTACAACACATAATGATCCACCATCATTTCATTATCCATCATCATTATTTCAATACACATAAATGTAGAAGGTTATACCAGACAGTAAATTAGTAGACAGCATGTTGGAAAATAATTTTTAAAAATAAAATGATGAAAAATTGTTATACAGTGAATGAATAGTCAAATCCATTTTTGAAATGATCATATAATTAGTAAAAATATCAACCTGAAGATTAAGTAGTTAATCAAGCATATGGTATATCTGGTGCTGCTCCATCTGTTATAAAGCTATTGCTTTCAAAAAGTGTGCACAGTGCATAACCTACTTTACTGCACTTATAACCAAAATTTAAAAGTTTAAATAAAAAGCTGAAATTGAACAGGAACAAACAATAATACTACCCTGCAAAATTATTCAGAGCAACCTTCAAGAAATAACACTATCACAAAATCAGAGCCACATCATATTCATATGGGAGGTAACGATCGAGGGTCTAGCTTAGTTGATTGGCAGAATGTCTGAGTGTTGTAAATCTTCTCGTAGTCAATTCTTAAGATAAAAAAAATATGGGAGGTAACAGTAATACCAAGTAAAAAAATTAAACTCACCATGAAATAAACAAAGGGAAAGATTGATGCTACAGGCAGCGCTGTACTTGATTATAGAAAGAGAGAGACGTCAGAGATAATTATAGAAGCTGTTTCAATCAACTGAATGAAGAATGTATAGATACAAGATAACACAACATGTTAGAACAAAATATTGATTCTAATTTGAAAATGGTAAATTGAATTGAAACCATAACGAATTCAAGTTATAATCTTCCCATACAACCCTGATAGGAATCACTCCATTTTTGAACTAAGGTACACACAATTACAGATGTACAGGAGAAAGATGAAACCATCAGAGTTCAATCAGTCACCACTGAGAGTTTTCTTTTTCAATCTTCTCATAAGAAAAGAAAATTATTAACATAGATATATTTTGTTGCTAAGGTCCAGCAACAAAGAGTACAACTTGAGAAATACTAGTGTTTAAACTTTGGCTGAAAAATATATCAACAGTATCACTTCTGTTGCAGTCATAAATCAAAGTAGGGAGTATGTTGAGTTTTGACAATTTTGCAACCTTTTTAATCACATTAGACCTTGGCAAAACTTAGATGCTCATGTGGCATGTTAAAACAGAATAAAAAAGCTAGAATGCAGGTTCTGCAAACTTTAGCAAACAAAAACAAAACCAACCCAAAAGAGAATTTTGGAACAGAAATCAAGTGCTTACTGCCACATAACAATGCCATCCAAATGTAAGAAAGATTTCTAATCGAAACATCCTTATTCAGCTCCTTGGCTTGATCCACCTTACAACCAGGACAGTTCTCATAATAGTGTTTCTCCAAAGATGGTTGTTCAAAGGTCCCCTGTTCCATCTTTCTAAGACTACCTCACTTATTGTTTCATACAGGTCACTCACTATATGCAAACAACACAATCCAAGAAGGACTACTAGGAGAGATACTAATGACAATGCTTTTTACGCTTCTTCAAATACAAGAACGAAAAATATTGAATGCAGACTTGATTATATTAAAGTACTTTTATTGGTTACTTTACACATGCACAAGACTATGATCTTACTTTACTAATCTAAACCTACATATTTATTACACTTAATTGCATTTTTCCGTCTATCTACTATCCTTATTTTGTGAATTTGGTCTTTTCATTTTCTTTTTGCGACTACATAAATTATTTCCTTGGTGACTACACTGGATGCATCCTCAAACACCACCTATTCCCACCAATTGGCTACAAGATAAATGTCAGATTCGGGAAAAGAGTTTTTCCCCTTGTAAATGCAAATCTGACCCTCACTTAATATTTCTTGCTACTTCCTTGAGGTACAACAAGGGTATAGCATTTCCTGTTCCATCTGGGAGATAACAGTGATAGGGAGGGTTAGACAGAGTTGAGACATCAGAAGTAAAATGTACTCTGTCATTCCTAAATTTTGTATGGTAAACTAAAAACTTGTTACAGACTCTAGTTGAAGCTTCCATGTTATCATGTTGATCTTAATCATTCACTGATGATGATATTCATTTTGATCTCCATATGGGTTATGTTGAAGTCAAAAATTTGCTGTTTATTGAATTCTTTCACCATTTCTATAATAGCTATTAGAAGCATCTTAGTTTAATTGTCCAAATCGCATTTATACATTTCTTTGCTTTATTATTATTATACTGTATGAATAGAGTTGCATTGATAATATTCTCGCTAATTTTTTTATAGGTTGTCAAAAAGTTAAAATAAATTAGCAGTACAAAACATCTCACACTATTCTCACCAAATTATAATATTTTCCCACTTTCCTTCTTTTACTTCTTTTTGTGTGTGTGATGTGGAGTATAATTATATTTATACAATTTTTTTATCTCGTTTTCTTCCTATATATCTCCTCTATTCTCATTGCATCACATTTTTTTACTTTCTTTCTCTTCAACATTTCCCAATAAAGATTATGAAAGCAACGTTGTTTGTTGGCAAATATTATAACCATTTCCTTCCTTGGTAAATTGTAGTAGTTGATGCACTATTAGAATTCAGCCTTGTGACAAGGCTCATGTTTATAATGCTAATTAAATTGAACATTATAAAGCGATCAATAAATCACACGACTTGATTATTGAAAAGATAAATTTTTAACGTAAGAAGTCAATATCTGACCAAATTTTGATAGAGATGGAAATGCATGACAATCAGGTCAACCTATGACATGGAAACAAGATAAACCCTAAACCTTAAAGTTGCAACTACTCAAAGCTTGCTATCATGTAGAACAAAGGTTGAAACTTGTCTGTCTTCGACGAGTTTCACGAGGAGAAAATGTTATAATTTGTTACGGATAAAACCATTTTATTTAATAATTATATTCTCCCCCACTAAGTAACCATCCCAGAGATAAGGGATATGGTTAATATTTTCCAGTTACCACGATCTCCGTGAATCAAGGAAGGAGGTTGCCTTCAACCGTTTCAAGTAAGATAATGGGGCCTCAAGTACCGTTATCAACATCCAGGTATTAGCATATAAATACTGTTTGATCCATGGTGAAAGGTACACAATTCTGGCTCTCTCTTTTCCTTTACACCAGCACACACCGCACCCCCCAACACATCGTGTTTGCTGTGCTGTGATCTTCTTCCTTGAGTTGCTTCATTTCCATAAGCTTCTCAGGAGAGAGAGAGTTCGATCCAACATAAAATCATCCAACACCACTTGTTGGACACTTCTGTTCTAGTTGAGCAGAACAGTGGCGCCGTCTGTGGGGACGATAAACTTCAAATCCCACCATCTCTCAATGGCTAACACCAGGAGACATCGGAACATCGGACGTGAAGACCCACCCAGGAATCCTATTCCGGAGCGTGTGGTGGCAGAAGATGCACAGTCTCACACGGCTTCATCCCGTGCGGGACCCGCAGTTCGTGAGCCGGTCAACACTCCGGCGGCACAGGAAAATTGTGAAGCTTCACAACGCTTCATTCAGAATGCTCTCCAGACACTCATGGCTCGAATGGAGAACCTGGAGAAGCGTTATGAACTTCAGCGTCAGGAAGACATCCAGCGACTAATTGCCCAGCTAGAGGATCGCGATGATAGGAGACGAGAGGAGGAACGTCGGCAAAATATCGACGGAATGAGAGAAGAGGGTCGTCGGCACCACGTCAACCACACGGAGGATCATGTGGAAACCGACCATACCACGGATAGGAGACCGAGAACAGCAACGTCGGCCCGAACAGCCAGGACCGACCATAGAGAACCGATCGCCCATTCTGAGCGGGGTAGAATGTCTCGTTCACAACATGAGGCTCACCGCTCGCCGTCGGCCATTTCACCTGAATATGCCGTCGAGGATAAACCGACGGGTGAAATCATCCATCACCCCGGTCAAGGCAATGGCGTGTACCGAAGGAAGTATAGCCGGGGTCACCAGAACAACAGTCCATTTGTCGACTGTATAGTAAAAGCCCCATTCTTGGAGGATTTTGATGGATCCTTCCTGAAAAAGTACGACGGAAGTCAAGATCCACAAAAGCACATCGACGAGTTTGACATGCAGATGTGCATCCGAGGTATTGAGGAGCCCATCATATCTCGAGTCTTCGCCACTACCCTTACGGGACCGGCCCAGACATGGTTCCATTCGCTGCCGCCGAGGACCATTCGTCACTTTGAGGACTTCGGCCAAAAGTTCTTGCTGAACTTCGCCACAAGCAAGAAGCAGCCAAAATC
>PYAF01002842.1:150777-178362 GCA_007407185.1 Glycine tomentella | reverse complement strand
TAGGGGGTAAATTTCAGAATCATCTGAAGGGGCATTACTGGAAGGGATGGGGTCCTTAGGGGCTGCCCTAGATCCAGTAGCCTTAGATTGAGAAGCAAGAATTGCTGCTCTTTGACGCGATGAAGACCCCAAATTAGAAGGCCCTAACCTAGGAGGATGGGGGTGTCTAGGACCTAATCTGGAAGGGACAGGAGGTTTTAGAGTAGAGGCTCTGGAATTGCTTGGACCTGAAGGGGTACAAAGCAGAGATTTCCTTTTCTCTTCCTCAGGAAGGGGCAAACCGTAAAGCCAGAAGGCAGCACGGGGGAAACAAGCATCGCAAATTTCTTTTTCTTGCTCAGGGGTATATTTCATGGTGGAAAACAAAAGAGGTACAAGAAACTGAAGAATGAGAAGGGGCAAAAATGTGCAGAGAATGTCGATACTTAGGGTTCGTACAGAAGAAGAGAAGATGAAAACAATTATAATGACAGCGAAAGAAAGAAGATAGTGAGCAGTTAAATACCTGAGTAAGGAGAAGATGGCAAGGGAAGTATTGATGGCGAAGAACAGAACTCTAGAAAAGGCGCTGGGAGAAGCAAGAAAACAGAGATGCAACGGATGCAGAAAAAGCACAAAGATGAAAATGCAGAAGGATGTGAAGGGCAATGCGAAACGAAAGTGTTTTAATGAAACGAAATGGAAAGGGCGCATTAAACAAGAAGCGTAACCGCTAGAATTCAAAAATTATTGGATAATAACTGCTGGGTATGGAAAGACGCAAAGGGATAAAAGCGTCATTAACACAGAAAAGCAATGATTAAAGCGTGTAAGAAAAACTGATCAGACGGAACACGTGGCAGTCGAAGGGAAGGAGACGTTCCATTCCCCTATGATCGTAGGCGTTCGTTCTTCCATGATTATAGCTGTCCGGGCGGCTCTGAAAAGACAAAAGCAGGTCGACGCTGGAATTGACAATGAGTAATTGGCAGACTTGGTCAGATGATGTGCCATAATCACAAGGGGCAGATACAAAGTACACCTCGGCATGAATGGAGACCAGCTCGGCTCAGATATCAATCATCTCGGTTTGGATGAATGTCACCTCGGCTCGGGTAGTATTCATATCGGTTCGGGTGATGGTCATGTTGGTTCGGACCTCGAACTCAGCCCTGCTTAGGTATTATCTAAAAAGCATAGTCGACATCATTATTGATACATCCCGGCCATCTAGAATGCTAGAAGACCGGGCTGAGGGGCATCTGTTACGGATAAAATCATTTTATTTAATAATTATATTCTCCCCCACTAAGTAACCATCCCAGAGATAAGGGATATGGTTAATATTTTCCAGTTACCACGATCTCCGTGAATCAAGGAAGGAGGTTGCCTTCAACCGTTTCAAGTAAGATAATGGGGCCTCAAGTACCGTTATCAACATCCAGGTATCAGCATATAAATACTGTTTGATCCATGGTGAAAGGTACACAATTCTGGCTCTCTCTTTTCCTTCACACCAGCACACACCGCACCCCCCAACACATCGTGTTTGCTGTGCTGTGATCTTCTTCCTTGAGTTGCTTCATTTCCATAAGCTTCTCAAGAGAGAGAGAGTTCGATCCAACATAAAATCATCCAACACCACTTGTTGGACACTTCTGTTCTAGTTGAGCAGAACACAATTCTAGCAATTTCCCCTCCTTTCCTTTCATATTAAAGAGGATGGTTTTATCACCCACCAAAAATTTCAAACACATATCCCTCATTTTTCACTCAATCAAACTATCATATTCACCTCACTTTCACTCTCTTCCTTCCTCTCCCCCTTTATTTCCACCTAACTAAACAAATGGTTAAGAAGATGAGTCTAAAAAGGTCAAGTATAATTGTTTTAAATTGTTCCATGTTGTGTTGATTTATTTAAATTTCTTTTAAGAAATCATGACATTGGTTTGAAATATTTGTTAATTTTATTTATAATTAATTTTCTTGAAAAATCTAATTGATTAACTCTACTAGAACATTCTCTTCTAATCATATTTTTTCTATTTAAAAACTTAAACTACAGACCATATTTAAGGAGTCATAGTGAATTTGTCTAGTATTCTCATCCACCATTCCTTCCAAACATTCTCCTCATGCTCCAAATTGATGCCATGATAATTATTATTTTTTCACCTTTTTTGTCTGGTTTTCTTCCTCAATGTTCCTAATATGTCATGATCAGAATTCTTTTAACAGAGAAAGGTTATGCATCGGACCCCCGAAAGTGGTACTTTTAATAAAAAAAAATTAATCACAAATTTGATTCAAATTTTAATTTCATACAACATTTATTTTATAAATCATTGTGATATATTTTTAATTTTTTTATAAAAGTCAATAATCTTATTATATATCATAATTTATAATTAAATCCATCTATAATGTTTTATTTTAAATATAATGTTAATATTCAATCATATTTATAAGTTTATTTTTTTTTAGAGCAGAGATCACAAGTATCTTATAATTCACCGAGTTAGAAACAAATTATGTTCGCGATGCGTGACTATAGTTGGTCTAAGGAAAGTTTTTTTTTTTTTTTATTATGATACAAACTTCCATTTTTTTTTATAGAAAATAAATTAAACTATGTTGAACTCTATAATTTGATTTGCCTAGAGCTTCTGGATTTCAGCAAGGTACACATACACATAGCATGTAGAGGCATTATACATGAGAAGGAGGTGAAACCTGAAATTGTACACTTTCACTGACATTTGCACGAATTGCTGCATATTGCAATGGTATAGTATTGAATGAAGTAGCATCATGGTCTATGGTGAGGGCAGTATGAGGTATCTATCTGTTTCCAATTAATTGAGATATAAGGTGTCCACATTCTATCATAGACATCATCTCGGGAAAGGAAAAGTGGGAAGAACATGAGTGTATTATATTAAAAAAAAAGGAAAAAAAATATTTATATTAAAAAAAAAGGAAAAAAAATATCCTTTCACCATCCTGTAAGCCTACATCAAACTGTGCCCATAGCTCCAGAGAGTTAACTAGATAAGTATCACTATTAAGAACTCGGAGCTCTAAAACTGAAATAAAAGTTGTATCTTTGTCAGTGTTGTTGAATAAACAAACATGAACATGATCTAATGAAGCAGCATTTCCTTGGTGACTACACAGATGCATTCTCAAACACCACCAATTCCCACCAATTGGATCCAAGAGATAGATGTTGAATGGTTTCCCTGTATGAAAATTATAAAAGT
The DNA here is from genome assembly GCA_007407185.1 of Glycine tomentella. Taxonomy (NCBI): domain Eukaryota; kingdom Viridiplantae; phylum Streptophyta; class Magnoliopsida; order Fabales; family Fabaceae; genus Glycine; species Glycine tomentella. The sequence continues at coordinate 175,117 of PYAF01002842.1, read as the reverse complement.
ACACAACAAATATTACAACCATTTCCATGTATACAAATGATTTCCTTGGTAAATTGCAGTAGGTAATTAATTTGCTGTTAGAGTTCAAATTTATAAGTTATAACACTCATGTTTATTGAGTAAAAACAAAAACTCATGTTTATAATGCAAATTGAACATTATAAAGATCAACATGTAATGTAAACAAACTTGATTATTATAAAGATAAAATTGTAGTGTAAGAAGTCAATATCTGACCAATTTGATTAGACTACTTGCAAGCTGTAACTACACAAAGCTTGTTATCTATTAAACCAAAGTTTACAATTTGAAGAGAGTCTTGAGCACGATGACATTTCTTTTATCATATCAAGCTCTTGTTGTTTATCTTCACAGAAGTCATTGCTATTTTCCTCATATTCAACAGTTAAGGCACAAGCTATTATATCTGCATAGCCATATCTCTCAGGTGCCTTCCTTTGTCTTCTTTCCCTATCTCTGGTCAGCATGTAGTCATTTTGAATGTTTTCTGATTGAGTTCCTTCAGGTTGATGCATGACAATTTCATTTGATTGTCTTGGGGCAATATGCTCCACCTCCAATTGAACTCTCCTGCATTGGTAGTTTCTTGAACAACTAGATTCTGCTCATCACCATTCATCATGTGTTCTTCATTGAAGACAACATCTCTGATTGTGAGTGCCTTTCCTCTTCCAGACTCAGTAATCCACACTTTGTAGCCTTTCACACCATCAGGGTATCCAAGGAAGATACCTTTCTTTGATCTAGGTTCTAACTTGCCCTCATTGGTGTCTATATATGCATCACAACCAAAAATTCTTAAGTGTTTGAGACTTGGTGGCTTACCTGTCCAATGTTCTTCTTGTGTCTTGAATTGACTGGTTGCAAAAAGTGATCTATTGATGATATATGTTGTTGTATGAACAGATTCTCCCAGAATTTCTTGCTGAGCTTGGCATTCGATAGCATGCTCCTTACCCTTTCCAGAATGTTTCTTTTCATTCTCTCTTTAGTCCATTCTGTTGAAGCGTCAATCTGACTTTCTTGTGCCTTGTTATCCCTTTATCCTTGCAAAACTCATTGAACTCATCACTTAAGTATTCCAAACCATTGTCAGTCCTCATCACCTTGACTTGTTTACCAGTTTGAGTCTTAACCAAAGCCTTCCACTGTTTAAAGATTTTGAAAGCTTGGTTTTTGTGTTTCAGAAAGTAGGTCCACACTTTCCTTGACCAATCATCAATGAAAGTGATATAGACATAGTACCTTGCTCCACCTAGTGATTGAGTTCTAGCTGGGCCCCATATATCTAGTGCACATAGTCCAGAATCCCTTTTGTAGTGTGTGCACTAGTAGAAAACTTCACCCTTTTCTGTTTTCCATAAAGCAATGTTCACAGAAGTCCAGTTTCTCATAATTGGTTCCTTCTAATAGGCCTTGCTTATGCAATTCTTCTAATCCCTTCTCACTAAAATGTGCTAGTCTAAGATGCCATAATTTGATTGAATTATCCTTAGACACTAAACAGGAATTAGCTGAATTGATAATTGTTTTACCTTGCAACCTATAGAGACCATTCTTCCTGATTCCCTTCATAATCTGATTGGATCCTTTGCTGATGATGATTGCACCTCCTTTTCCCTTGAAGTTGCATCCTACCTCACCCAACATGCCAAGAGATAGCAGGTTTCTCTTGAGCTCGGGAACATGCCTAACTTCAGTGAAGACTTGAACTGATCCATCATCCAATTTGATTCTGACAGTCTCTATACCAGCTACTTTGAAGGCAATCTCATTGCCCATTGGAACCTTTCCAGTATCCACTTTCTTGTAGGTTTCAAACCACTCTAGATTCGGGGTCATATGGAAAGTGCACCCTGAATCTAGAATCCATTCATCACTACATGGTTGATCAGTGGCAGTAAGAACATCAGAACTGGCATATCCATCTGCCACGGTTGCAATATCAATGCCTTCCTTGCCCTTGCCATTGTTCTTTTTCTTCCTCTTTGGAAAATCTCTTCGAAAATGGCCTTCCTTTTGGCAGAAGTAACAAGACTTCTTAGTCTTTGGTTTTGATTTATTGGAATTCTTTGACTTGTTCTCCTTTTTCCCAGATTTCCCTCAAGCAAATAAGCCTTTTGCATTAGCACCTTCTCCCTTGATTTCAGTGATCTTCTTCTTGGTTTCACGAGCGTTGAGGGTGGATTTGACTTCTTCAAGAGTAAGAGTCTCTCTTCCAAACATCATAGTGTCAACAAGATTCTCATATGATGGTGGGAGAGAGCATAACAGCATGATGGCTTGGTCTTCATCTTCAATCTTCACATCAATGCTTTTCAGATCCAAGATAGCCTGCGTGAACAATGATACATGTTCCCTTAGGATGTTCCTTCCTCCATTTTGAGTTGATGAAGCCTCTTCTTGAGGTATAACTTTTTTGTCAAGGATTTTGTCATGTACAATCCTTCAAGTTTCAGCTATACACATGCTGTTGTAGTTTCTCCTGCAACTTCCCTCAACACCTCATCTCCCAAAGAAAGAATGGTCAAGCTATGAGCTTTGTTCATCACATCCTTCTTTTCTTTATCTGTCCAGATAGCGGGTAGTTTGCTTTCTCCAGCTAGTGCATCTTCGACCCCTTGATGAACAAGAAGCGCCTTCATCTTGATTCTCCATAAACTGAAATCGTTTTCTCCATTGAACCTCTCAATATCGAATTTTGTTGAGCCCATGGCGGAATGATGATGATGATCGCCCCTTTCGAACCATGCTATTGATACCAATTGTAAGATTAGCAGCAACATAACTCAAAGAGTTCTGCTCAATGGAAGCAAAAGAATGCAAAAAGAAAAGAAAAGAAAAGAAAGAAGAAGAACGCAAGGATTATAGTGGTTCGGATTTGAATCCTACATCCACTCTTCAAGATACTTCATGGACTTTTATTGAGACATTACAAAAACTTTACAAGAGCTAGATTGCTCACACTTTGATCTCTCACACACTCAAAGGTATCTCACCAAATTCTGTGATTCACTCTAATGAGTCACCTAGCTAAGACTTTATATAGAAAGAACACACAAGCCTAAAGTTAGTTATAACAGAAATAACTAACTTAACAACCAAGGCTTCTTCAACTAACACTTAGCCAAAAACAGCTATGGCATCTAACTAACTAAGCCTAATGATGATCTAGTAACCCTCACAAAACTCTATAATAATATAAATATAAATATAAAATGTGAAAATTATATATCTGAAACTTTTTAAAACTTTACTTTATTGATAATAAAAAATATAAATTATCCTGTCGTGATGGAAGCTTTCAGACGGAGGTTCCATGGTGGGCAATCTTGAGATATATGAATGCAAGGAGGTGTAGTTAGCAATAATAGGGTGCAGGAAGCAATTGCCATTAGTGTGATGTTGGTGCATCTTAAAAGCCCAAATGTCCCTGTAAAAGTAAACCCAAAAGATTAAATGAGTACGGGAAACTATTCGTTAAATTGGTTCCTAAATCATGTAATCTTTCTTTTGATACCAAATGTTTGAGTAGAATAGTAAAATTAATTTAAAATGAGAGTAATTATGAAGTCTTCGAGCGAAATTGAAAATTTGAAAGCCTTGGCCTTTTTATTTCTTTGTAGATTCTAGTTCTTGTTAGTTGAATATCAATGGGGTAAGTCAAAAGCGTCTAAATATTCTAAATTCATTATGCGCGGATGAAGGCCTAGTCATGTATAACGTGCCTTGCTTTCAAAAGCATGCTAGATTAATTAAGGCCTATGCTTATTTTATCAAATTATAGTAATTAGGAGATTAGACTCCCTAGTGTATCCGAGATATCTCCACAAACTTCTATCCTAACTTTGGATCACCTATGAAACTAATTTTTGATTGAGGCTTAAGAACACTTAAAACTTTTATCTCTCTTTAGAAGTCTATTATGTGGAGATCAAACTCAGATATTTCTCCACAAACTTAACGGTGCTATCAGTTGAATCACACTCATTGAGTAACTAATCAAGTGTTATAATGTCTCGAGTCTATAACGATGGAATCACCAAATAATGGTCTGGACAGACATGTAATGCATCTTTTAATGGACCGTTGATGGCTGAATTGGTACTTTCAAATCATGGTTTGATTAATTTAACTGTATAATTTTGTGTCCAATCATATAATAATTTGTCGCAGACATGATCACTTAACATTGACCCATATGTTGAAATTTGTGTTTCTAAGTTTAAACAAAGAAGAAGAAGAAAATTGAAAAGGCCTTTATATTTTTTCACTGTGGGAAAGGTCATGTTCATGTGTATGGTATGCCTAACATTAGACCCATTGAGTGCTACAAGTGGGGGACATGGCATGTTACACCGAACACAATTAGTGTTATTGGACCCCATAGCACAACAACAAGAAATGCTTTAGTTTCATTTTTCAGCACGCTTAAACCCCCTCCCTCCAACCTCCCTTTTAATTCTTTTGCCATTTTGCTTTATTTCACCATGAAGTGTCATCATCATTCCACGCTCAAGAATCATTTCTTCTTACCCCTTTTCTTTAATTCCAATACCACATTCACAGGTAGATAGATAGACAACAGTCTTTTTTTTTCCCTGCTCCTTTAGGTTCTGTGTGTGTGTGTGTGTGTGTGTATATATATATATATATATATATATTATTTTTTTCCTTTTTCTTATGGTCATTGAATTGGATTTTGCCACTTACATCACTACAAGAGGCAGTCCTTTTGACAGGAACAGCATATGTGAGTTCTGTTGAGGGAACATCTTCAAGAAGCAGAACAAGTACTTTGCTTTATCCTTTTCCATTTCCTTGATCTGGTGTGTACTACTACTACTACTACCCTTACCCTTCTCATCTATTACCACTCGACAATCTTTCTTCTTTGAGGCTCATTTCATAGAGATAAAAAAAGTAAAATTCATGATTTAGCCACAGTCTTTCCTTAGGAGAAAAATATCATCAATGCTTGTTGTCTTTTGATGTTGTAGCTAGAGAATACCAGGAAAAGGAATTTCAGCTTGACACATTGTTAGTGTTAAATCAAGGTTTGAGAATACGGTCTACTAAGACCGTAATTTCGGTGGCCACAACATCAAGATTTTTGGAATCAGGTCTCAATCGTGGCCACATATGTCACATTTGTCTGCAATTTCACACGATATCAAGGATCACGACGAAACTGCAATTGTGATTACGGCCGCAATTTAAAATCTTGGTTACAATCTTGGCTCTTTTTGTCTCATGGGCTCTGCTTTTGGTCTGATTCTGATGATATTTTCCTGGGTGTCGTTTACATTTCCGGGATCCGATGCTCAGGATGGTGTCAAGTCAGCTCATGTTCTTGACCTAATCATAAGAGATCACACATTCAAGGCATTGGACAAGAACTTCAAGACAGCAATACCACAATCAGTGGACTTGCCTTCAAATCTTTCAGGCATTGAAGTTGATGCTGCGAGGTTCAGATGTGGCAGTTTGAGAAGGTATGGTGCACACTTGAAGGAGTTCCATCTTGGTACTGGTGTAACTGTGCATCCATGTATTGAGAGGGTCATGTTGATTAGACAAAACATGGGGTACAATTGGTCTTCTATATATTATGCTAACTATGATCTCTCTGGGTACCAACTTGTGTCTCCAATTGTGGGACTCCTAGCTTACAATGCTGATGAAGATGCAAACTCAAGCAACCCTTTTCAGCTTGGGATTGTGGCTGGAGAAAAGCCTATGAGAATTGACTTCACCAATGCCACAAAGATGAACCAAGAAGATGGGATCAAGCCCATGTGTGCTAGTTTCGAAGGCGACGGAAGAATGACACTAGCAAAACCACCAAACCCTTCAACACCACTTGTTTGTGTTGCAAAGAGGCATGGCCATTTTGGCTTGGTTGTGGAGTACTCGCCGCCGGATCAGTTCAGGAATAAGCCCTTGAGCCGGTGGAAAGTGGCGGTTGGGAGCACCATTGGCACCGCTTTGGGTGCTTTTCTTTTAGGCCTTCTTCTTGTGGCAATGCTTGTTAGGGTGAAGAAGAGATCAAGAATGGTGGAGATGGAGAGGAGGGCCTATGAAGAAGAAGCCCTTCAGGTTTCAATGGTTGGACATGTGAGGGCTCCTACTGCACTTGGCACTCGAACCACACCTATAATTGAGCATGAGTATATACCTCATCATCATCCTCGTTGAATATGGTTTCTGTTTGTTGCTGATCAATCAATTTTGTAACATTATAAGATGACATTCAAATCAATATGTTGCTGATCAATCCAATTTTGTAACATTAAGATGACTTTCGATCAAATTTGTCATAGGCCAAAAAAACTATGAAATGTTTCATTATCTTGCTCATCAATCAATTTTGTAACATTGTAAGATGACATTCGAATCAAATTGTGTTGCTGATCAATCAAGTTTGTAACATTAAGATGACTTTCAATCAAATTTGTCAAAGGCCAAAAAATACTTATAGGAAATGTTTCATTATGTTGCTGCGATCAATCAAGTTTGTAAATTAAGATGACATTCAATCAAATTTACCATAGGCCAAAACTTAAAAAATTTATTTCTAGTTGCTACAAGAATCTTTATGGGTTCCATTTTAGAAAAAGAGGACTTCGATTCCCTCACTCTGCTGATTACAATGCTTGGATCCACAATTTCTTACTCCAATTATACTCTTCTCATTATATTATCAGACAAAATTGGTTATATGTCTTCATATCATGAATGTCTAGCACTAACGTTCACATTTTTTAGTTTGATCAGCATGTATTTAATCGTGCTATAAGGGTCCTATTAAAAAAGGAAAAAAGAAATGAAAAAACTAGCAGCTTTTTCCCCCTTACAGTGTCAGAAGTACTTGTACATCTGAGTTACTTGAAGCCATAGAGAGAGACATGAACTATTATGTTGTTCGAAAGTCAAAAGAAGCATAACGATTTCTTAGACGTGAAGTCTCCTATGCAGTTTGACCATGAGCAACAAATGTGTTTTGACTACAATTGATCAAAATATTTATATGATAGTGGTGTTAGCTCTGCAGTTCTTTAATTTAACCTACTAAGTGACGAAATCTTAATTTTAAATTTTAGAACAAATTACACTAGTTCTCTTTAAAGTTAATGTTTATTACACTTAAACACTTTTCCTAAAATCACATTTTTTTTGTCTCCCCTAAACAGCCACTGTTTCTAACGGTGTTAATTCTTGTGAAATACTCTAAGAATTCCTATCACTCTCATGCAAATCTTCTCCCAGCCCAAGTTCATGTTGGGTTTCGCCTATGAAAATACTGTCAATTCTCTCTTCACCTCCCTCGTCAACTCCACTGCCTTCGACAACCACAACAACTTCACTGTCCCCTCCTCTGACACCGTCTACGACCTCTTCCAGTGTCGTGGCAACTTCACCAACAACCAACGTTCTCGTTGCGTCTCGCATGCGATCACCCAGCTCGACAACATCTGCTTCACCTCCTGCGACGCTGCGTTGTAGCTTGACTGTTGTTTCGTCAAGTACGTCAATGTCACTTTCATCGGGGTCGAGGACGTGATGACGATGCCACTAGATCCTTACTTTTTTCTCGTTATCTTTGAGTGTTAGTGGGTCAATGGGTCACAATGTAATGGATGGTAAAAAAAACAAGGGAGTCTTGTGTGTGATAAAAAAAAAGTAGTGGGGTTGAGTGTAACAAGCACTGACCTCAGGGGATGCAAGTGTAATTTACTCTAAATTTTATCATCATCTTTAACTGTTTGGATACACCAAAATAGTCCTCAATAGCTTAGGCATTGAGGCTAAAGGATCGCTAATAAACACTCTCCTCCACTCTTAACCCACTAAGATGTCTTTTAGTAAAGATAAAATCAAATATTAAAGTGAACAATATCTTGGATGTGGTGACACTAACTACGCTAACAGACTTGATGTCAGAAAATTGACCCTAGAAAGAAGGCCTAAGCCACACAAAATGGCTTAGGAATTGATATTAAGAGTAATACCTTAGATGTGATGACCCTAACTATGACATTAGACTTAAAGTCTGTTTGGGTAAGATTCTTTAGAAGCGCTTCTAAAAGAAGAAAAAATGAGATGAACTTTTCCATAAGCAAAAATAAGCTCTCAATTAGCTAATTTTTAGAAGTTTACCAATATAGCTTCTCTAAAAGATAAAATGACATCTACAAATGAGCTAATGGGAAATCCATTTTAACTTGTGGAGAAGTTCATTTCATTTTTTTTCTTTTTACTTTCTTCTTCTTGAAGTACTTCTAGAGAAGCTTACATTCAAACAGATCCTTAGTTAATATACATTCTTCTCTCTTAACTCACCCATACATCTTTTAGTAAAGATAGAACTAAACACTAAAATAGACAATACCTTAGATGTGATGACCCTAAGTATGTCATTAGACTTGATGGTTGGAACATCAACGCTAAAAGAAGGGCCTAAGACACACAAGAGATGACAGACCCTCTAGCCTTTTCGCCTCATCGGGGGCTACTATTCTAGTATACTAAAATATTTGCCCCATTTGGAATTGATGCTAATGTAAGATAAACACTATCTTTTCTTAATTCATTGAGGTGTCTTTTAATAAGAACAAAATTATGACAGAACCATCGAACACCAAAATGGATAATACCTTAAATGTCTTCACCTTAACAATGCCAACAGACTTGAGGTTTTTTTTTTTTTCTTTTTCTACCTTATTTGAATATTTCCTTAATAATTACATAATCATTTTCTATCAGTAAAAAAAAAAAAACCTTTATTTTATTTTAATTTTCATAAAAAAAGTGTTTATATTTCCTTTTATGTTTTTGAACAATTATTACATTTTAATTATACAAATTTTAAAAACTATATAATAATAATAATAATTCATCCAAACTCAATTATGAACAACAACAAAAATAGACTCAAATTTAAGCTAACTTTAACTACTTTCACCTTATTTAATGATATCATTCCAAAAAAATATTTTTTTCAATTAATTGATATTCTATTTCAAATGACTTATTTTTATATCATGTTTCAATGAAGAGGAAAATGCTTTATTTTTTAAATTTGATTAATAGAATTAATTGATATTTTCAAACATTCTTAATTAGCACACAAGTTTATTAATTTTGGGCTTAATTATTGTTTTAGCTCTTGAATTTAGGGGGTGTGCTTTTTTTAATCCTTGAAAAAAAAATTAGTCCCTGAATTTTGAAAAATTACTTTTTTAGTCTTTGACATAATAAATTGACACTTTATGTGAGTTTTTATCACTTTGTGGTGATTTTTTAGTACTTTGTGACAACTTAAAAATATTAATTCAAAATGAGTATTATGATTTAATTTGGAAGACCAATTCATTTTTTTGTCAAACTGGTTTCAACAATTTTTAAAATAAGTATAAAAATTAATTTTTGTATCAAAAATAGTTTTAAACAAGAAATAATTATTGTTTTAGTCTCTAAATTTGGGGTGTATGCTTTTTTTAGTCTCTAGTATTTAATTTTATTTTCTGTTCTTGAATTTTGATAAATTATTTTTTTAATCTCTTGCATAATAATTTTTTTTTTTTGCGATTTTAGCTGCAGGAATTCGCATTTTAAAACTGATACAAAATGTTAAAAACATCATAAAATGTCAATTTATTATATCAAGAAAAAAAAATAATTTTTCAAAATTCTGGGACTAAAATAATATTTTTAAATTTCATGATCTAAACAAAATACATATTCCTATTTTAGATACTAAAATAGTAACAAAGCCTTAAGTTTACTTATATTTAAATCCAAATGATTAATATATACTATTAACTTTTTGTTACAAATAATTAATTTTGAAATGAAAATATATTTAATTTTTGTATTCTATTCAATTTTTTTAAGAGGTTCTATTCAAATCTTAAATAATAATAATAATAATAATAATAATAATAATATTATTATTATTATTATTATTATTATTATTATTATTATTATTATTATAACTCTTCTTCATTCGTAACTTTCAACCTAAAGTTTCTTCACATTTATATTATTAGTCAAACCGTAAATCAACTTTGATTAATATTTTATTGAAAACATGAATGGATTCTGTATGTAGCTTGATCAATTACTTTTTTGGGGGGAGGGGGCAAAGTAGTATGTGATACTCTTCTACTCAAAATTTATAGATACATATAAAGCTGGTGGGTAAACCCGCCCCATGAGCTCACACCCGCAATCAGCCAAGCTCGTATTTTAAATGATTTTTTTTAACCAGTACCCGCCCCGAATAGCTTTCGGGTTTTGCGGAGAAGCCTGCATCCACATTTTTTTAACAAAAGAATCTGAAAAATTATGAATTGTTAAAATAAGTTGTTATAAATGCAAAAAATAAATACAATACAAAAAAATTATATTAACTATCAAGTACTAAGTTTAGATTAGATAAACAAAAAAGTTTAAATACAAATAATACAATACAAATAATTCAAATAAGTCTAGGTGCGAAAACACCTCATGTCACTATTTTTTTAATAGAGGTTAAAATACCCGTGAGACCCACAAATTATGTGAGATGAGCTAAAAATCCACTTTTTAAACGGACTCAAAAAATGAGAACCACGTATCATACGGGTTGCAAATTTCACGGTTGGTCCACGGATCCGAGTCCATTTGCCTAGCTTTAGTTACATATAATTTGATTAATTTGTACTCATAGATATTGTTTTTATTGTCATTAACACAAAAAGTGAATACATAATACAATATAACTATCAATATAAAAAAATAATAACAATTACTTAAACTATTTTCCTTTATTCATTCAAATGCTTAAACTCATCAATAATTGAATCAGAAATAATGTTTTCATATATTTCTTGATTTTTCAATGTGAATAACCACATTATCTTTAAGAAATTCATCTTCCATCTTATTATGCAATCTTGTTTTGATAATCTTCATGGCTTACAATGATTTTTGTGTTATAGTTTTATAAATTGGAATAGTTAAAATAAGATGAATTAATCGCTTAATCAAATAAATGTATTTGACTTTCTTATTCTTGCAAAAAAATTGACACAATTCGAGCAAGGTGAATAAATTATTCAATATTTTTTAAGAATATTGTTTTCATTGAGTATATATTTTAATCTATTATTTTATATTAAAATTACTATTTCAGTAAATAATAATAATAATAATGGTTTAACGAGAAGGCACCTCCAATTCTATCGAGTAAGACGCCAACCAAAAGAAAAGAAAAGTATGCAAGATTAAGATTTTTCTATTTTAGTAAAATAAATAAAAGGATTATGACATTATTGGAATAAGACTTATAACTTTCTTCTTTTATCTGTTTTATTTTTCATTTACTAAAAAAATTCAATCTAATTATAATACATTTTTACAGATATAGATATGATCAGTATAATTTCTACATTAATTTGTTCGATCAGTAATCATTTTTTAAACAATTAACTTTGCGCCAACCGCAAGTTACTGCTGCTAGTTAAAGGTCCAAAGAGAAAGATTATTCCAGCAAAGCATATTAAAGATTATGTCAATTGAAGGTATAACCGATCTAGTATGGGGTGCTCTTTTGGTACTATAGTATTGGTTAGCTTAATTTTAATGTAGTATATAGCACTTTGCATTCTGTTATTTGTTTTAGAATCTTAGTCTGCTATATTATCCCCTCACGTAAGTATTGAGAATGAATCAAGAAAAGTATTTACTCGTTTACCATCTCTTCTAAGGATGAGACTCCTAATCCTCCAATTCTAGGAACTCTAACTGTTCTTCATTTATCCTAACAAAATGTGTGCCTTTGAGGAAGCTTAAGGAGGAAGAGAGAGAAAGAGCAAATGATGTTAATTATGATGAACTCCACTCATATTATATAAGGTCAATTGAGTAGTTAAAAAAGATGGGAAATAAAAAATATCACGGATTTAATCTCTTTTATTGATAAACATTAAGAAACTAATAATTAATATTTACATATAAAAAAAAAAAAAAAAAACACTCGTGCCCAAAACACTGCTAATTAAAGAACATGCATGCCGAAGAAGATAGAAGTTTGTGGTAAAAGGGGAAACCATACTTTATATAATTTTGCAAAAGAAACTTACATAAACATGACATGGATGATATGAAAAAGTAAAAACTTAATCATGTTCATGCTATGCATACTTTTGCAAAATATTTACGTAAACATAACATGCTCGTTTTCATACTGACGAGACCCTTTAATGAGATTTGCTTTCCACTTACATGAAACCATGGATTAAATAATTAAATTAAGAACCAATTATTTAAAAGAACCTAATTGAATTAATGCTTGAAAACAATTACAAAAAATCATCATAAAGAGAATAATATAGAATTATTCATTGCTTTCTATATGTTCGATTCAAGACTAAAGATTACAATTAAAAGAAAGCATGCATGTCGTGTGCGCCCTAGAAATGGTATCTTAACGGAAGTAACCTTCAATTCTTTCTTTTTCATTTCCAAATCATATTCACTCCTCTCAACGAATATAATTAAAATTATGCATTTGTCCCTGTAAATAAATTTCTCGCACCCTTGGAGATTGGTGAAATTGATCAAAAAGTAATTAAATAGCCACCACGATAAATAGCATGAATGCAAGATAGAAGAACACACATAAATTAAGACGCGAACAAATTCACACTTTATTTGCAAAACCAAGCATATATAGCATGTTTCGACACTAAGCAAGAACCCGCTCCAAGACATGCACTAACATTCATTCTTCATCCTTAACACAAAAGGAGAAGTACCCTTAAATCCAAAAAAGAAATAAAGAAAAAGGACACTTACCCTAGTTTTATTCGACTCGATCGGACACATTATTTCCACAAAATCTAAAGGACAAACAGCTTCTTTCAACAGTAAATTACCCGTTTTAACAGCCACTCTTTGTCAAATAGACTATTGTAGTTTCAGTTTTGGCCACTATGTAACCCATCTTAATTTTTAATATGTGGAAAATAATCCCCATCAATATTTTCAATGCTAGCAATTACTCAAAATTTCAACATATGGCGTGATATAAAGCACCAATTGTAGTAATTTGCCACATGCCTAAAATTTAAGCCATATATATAGGGACTATATTCAGCACACATAATGGAAGTTTAACTTCAAAATTAAGGCCAAAACCAAAACCACAAAGGAGTCTATTTATAAAAGAGTGAGAAGTTAAAAGAGGTAATTTATGAATTGTACCTTTTTTTTTTCTCTTCCTTAATTGTATAGCCAAAGGAAATCCTGGCTCGGTGATGCCAACAAAGGAGAGTCCATAAAATCAGATTGGGAATTATTAGTTGCATCCCATTGATCAAAGGAAGAAGGATCCATTGATGTTGATGTTGAAAAATCTCCATGCACTTGATCAGCATTATTCAGCTTGTAACCACCACCAACCCTTTCACCAAAGGAAGTACTCTTGTCCATAACCTGAGGCTCATGAACATTTTGCACCTGCTGCATGTTTTGGCTTCCTAGAGGGGGAAAATTGTTCATGTTGTTGTCAAATAGATTATTATTATTCTGGTCCAGAGAAACCCTTCCACCAACAAAGAAATTATTGTCCATAACCTGAGGCTGAACACTTTGCACCTGCTGCATGTTTTGGCTTGCTAGAAGAGGAGGAACACTATTAATATTCATGTTGTTGTTGTTGCCAAAGAGATTATTATTATTCTTGTCCAAAGAAACCCTTCCACCACCGAAGAAATTGTTGCTGTCCACCACCAGAGGCTGAAGATCATTTTGCACCTGCTGCTGGTTTTGGTTTCCTAGAGGAACAACAACATTCATGTTGTGCATCAAACCATTAGACCCTATTTCTCCAGAATTATTGTTGTCACTGATCACATTAAGAGTCTGGTTTTGATTATTCACAACTGGTGCGACACTATGCCTAGGTTGACCAATAGTAAGAGACTGATTTTGACTCATAACTGGTGCTGAAATGTTCATAGGTTGACCAATAGTAAGATTCTGAGTCTGATTCATAACTGGTGCAGCAGTGTGCATAGATTGACCAAGAGCCACATTAACATTGTTTTTAGGGTTTCCACTTCCAAGCTGTGAAGAGCTTGAGCCTCCACCACCACCACCAACCACTTGCACAGTGTTGTTGCTGTTGCCATTATTATATATGCATTTCAGCTGATGATTGTTCCTCACATTCCTGTCACTGAATCCAAAGCTGGTTTCATGATAAGGGCACTGAGGGCTATGGCAGGAATAGGAATCATGAGGAATTGTGATACATTGAACTTCCTTTCTCTTGTTAGCACCATGATTTGGTGGCAAAACAATGCCATTGTTCATTGTAACCATGCTATTATTATTGCTAATGCCATTAGCAACATTGCTAGTTATTGGTGATGGATTATTTTGCCCTCCCAGAAAACTTCTACCATCACCATTATCAACATTGCTAGTAAGTGGTGGATAATTTTTCCCCCCAAAGAAATTTCTAGCACCACCATTACCAACATTGTTTGTTGGTGGTGGATTATGACTACTTTGGCCACCAAGAAAATTTCTAGCACTTCCACTTGCTAGAAGCATACTATTATTACTATGAGCAGCAACATTGGAAGTTGGTGGTGGGTTATGACTACTTTGGCCCCCAAGAAAGTTCCTAGCACGAGCACCACTTCCTTCAATATCATAACCACGAATCTCATGATGAAGCCTTCTGATAATTTGTTGGGGTGGGAACAAATGAGGGTGCAATCTTCTAGCAAGGGTTTCTTCACGTTTCACCACAGCACTCCAAATAGCAGTCTCCTTGGCAGTGAGCTTGTCCTGAAGGGTCCTCGAGAGCCGCACCATGTTCTTGATCTTGGTGATATCAGGGGAGATGTGTTTGATCACTGCAGTGAGCACGCACAGCTTCCATATCTAAAAATTAATATTTGTCGATAAAATATATAAACATCTCTCACAAACTGAAATTAATTATAACTAATAATTAATATTTGTCGATATAAAAAATTTTAAAAAAAAATCTTTCACACCTTCTTGAGGTCATGGGGCTTCCTGTAGGGAGGTGGGCCTGGGTCCACAGCAAAGCCCAGCTCGGGCCACCAGATCTCAAGCCCGGTGGGCCACCAGGGTGGGGGAACACCCTTGTCCAGAGGGTACCTCCTCTGAGGGGGATCACAATGCTGCATCAGACATGACAAGAGTGACCCTAGGGTTGTGTCTGGGAGATCACTCAAACGGTATGCTGATGATGGGTCTCCACTGAATTCATTACGCAGGTCATCAAACCCAGTTTCTTCATCATACCTAGCACACCATATCCATGAAACATGTAAGGAAAGAGTGTAAATAAATAAATTTCAATACATGCATTGTAATTGTATACTAAATAGTAAAAGTACAAACCTTAATAATTTGTGTAATAAAGATTTGCATTAAAGATTAACACAAATTGTTGGAATTAATAAAATTTTAATTCTGATCAAAGAACTACACCAAGAACACTTAGATATATATATATATATATATATATATATATGTGTGTGTGTGTGTGTGTGTGTTTAGTCTATTATATTTGTATGCATGTAACTACTTTAAATTATGTCTTGACGTAAATCATACACTTTTTGTGGTATCACAGGTCCTCACACACATTGGTGCACTCACACAAATACACAACAATCTCTCTGGTAGAATACTTTTGATGTATTTAGATAATGATCTGCCAAGCCACACATTGGTCTTTTACATGAGATGCTATTTATAAGTAATAGCAAGTGGGAGCAATTTAAAAATATTCATATCTAATAAATTGTCTACTAACGTAAACTTAAAGAAACTTCAAGACATGACTCTTCACTTGAGTAACTCTTCACCTAGGGACATGACTTTTCACATGAGTAACTTCTTCACCTAGGGACATGACTCTTCACATATCTAATTTATTATTATTAAAGTTTAATCCAACAAAATTCTCCCATAAACTTTAAATATTTCTTCCGTCTTTCATCCCCAACATCTTCTTACCATTTTCCAGTAGCAATGTCGATAATGGCTTTGTGAAAACATCTCTGACTTGATCTCGGCTTGCCACATGAAGTAACTCCACCTTCTTTCCTTTTACTTGATCTCAGATGAAGTGGAATCCAATGTCGATATGCTTGCTCCTTTCGTGATTGACCGGGTTTTTAGCTAACTCGATTGCTGACTTATTATCTACTCGGATCTCGGTTGGACTGTCTTGAACTTGTCCCAGCTTTTCCAACAGACTCCTCAACCAAACTGCATGGCAAACGCACCAGGATGCCGCAACGTACTCGGCTTCACAATTTGATAGAGTCATAATTGGTTCCTTCTTTGACATCCAGGCAAAAGCTGTGTTTCCCATGAAGAATACATAACCAGTCGTGCTCTTCCTATCGTCCATGTTTCCACACCAGTCACTGTCCGAGTAGCCTTTTAACCTGTAATTTTCCGACTTCGAGTAGAGAAGTCCTTGAGAGATTGTTCCTTGAATATATCTTATAATCCTTTTAGCCACTTTCCAATGAGAGTAACTCGGCTCTTCCATAAATCGACTTATAATTCCAACACTTAAACATAGATCTGGCCTCATACATGTTAAATATCTCAAGCATCCCACCAAGCTTCTATAGTTTCTTGGATCAACACGTTCTCCTCCATCATACTTTGAAAGTTTTGAACCGGGTTCCATAGGAGTTGAAACCGGGTTACAATCCGACATCTTAAACCTTTTCAATATTCCCTTAGCATAAGTCTCCTGAGAGACAAATATTCCAGATTTGTCTTGTCTGACTTCCAAACCGAGAAAGTATCTCATCAGGCCAAGAATAGTCATTTCGAATTCTTTTGATATTCTTTTCTTGAACTTTTGTGCCATTTCTTCATTGTTCCCCATAAAGATCAAGTCATCAACATATAAAGCTACAAGCAACAAATCATCTCCATTTTTCTTAACATAGAGGGCATGCTCATAAGGACACTGTTCAAAATCATCCTCCTTGAAGTATGCATCAATGCGAGTATTCCAAGCCCTCGATGCATGTTTTAGTCCGTACAAAGCTTTCTTCAATCCTAACACTTTCTTTTCTTCTCCGGCTTTCAAGTATCCTGGGGGTTGTACGAGATACACCTCCTCTTCAAGTACACCATTCAGAAATGCTGACTTGACATCCATTTAGTAAATCAGCCATCCAAACTGCGCTGCTTGCGAGATCAATAGTCTGATTGTCTCCATTCTTGCAACGGGTGCGAACACTTCGTCATAGTTTATTCCTGCCTTTTGTTTATACCCCTTAGCTACCAATCGGGCTTTATATCGTTCTACCTCTCCCTTAGTATTCATCTTTTTCATATAAACACATTTAACTCCAATGGGCTGACTTCCTTTTGGCAGCTCGGTCAACTCCCAAGTGTCATTCCATTCAATGGCCTTAATTTCTTCATTCATGGCGGTTTGCCATTTTTCATCTCGGATTACCTCTTTGAATGTTATTTCTTCAGAATTTCTTGCTGGGATCCAACTTGGTGATCCGCCATGACCTCGGATGAAGTTCTCCAATTCCCTTCATCTTCTTCATTAACTTTCACATCTCGGCTTATTATTACTTCCTTGGTGTCGGGATTCAACAACTTGTATCCCTTTGTCTTTTCGTCATATCCAATGAAAATAAATTTCTTGCTCTTGTCTTCCAACTTGGTTCTTTGCTGATCAGGGACGTGTGCATAAGCAACACTTCCGAAGACTCTGAAATAGCCTACTGATGGCTTCTGACCCGTCCATGCTTCCTGTGGGGTTTTTCCATTCAGATTGGAATGCGGACAGCGATTCTGCACATATACAGCACACAATACGGCCTCCCCCCAAAACTCCTTAGGCATTTTCTTCGTTTTTAACATTGATCGTACCATGTCAAGAATAGTACGATTTTTCCTCTCAGCTAGTCCATTTTGTTGTGGTGAGTACGGTGCAGTTAAGAACCTTCTTATCCCATGCTCCTCGCAATACCTTTTAAATGCAATTGATGTGTACTCCCCACCTTGGTCAGAACGGATCGACTTGATTTGCCTTCCAGTTGCATTTTCTATCATCATCTTAAAACTCTTGAATACTTCAAGCACTTTGGATTTTTCTTCCAACAAATACACCCAAGTTTTACGACTAAAATCGTCTATAAATGAGACAAAATACCTTTTTTCCACTAAGAGACCCAGGAGAGATGGGTCTACACAAGTCGGTATGAATTAGTTCTAGTGGTTGTTGAGATCTGTATTTGGCCGTCTTTTGAAATGGACTCCTAGCATGCTTTCTTAGCACACATTCTTCACAAAATCTCTTTTCACAGTTCAAACTCGGCAACCCATCCACCATTTTCTTGTTCATTATCTTGGCCAGGCCTCCGTAGTGAAGATGCCCAAACCGGCAATGTCATAAGGATACTTCATCACTCATCTCGGTTTGCAAACAGCCGACCTGCACACTCCTCAACATTAGTTTGAACATTCTATTTTTCTCCATCTGAACTCGAACTATCAAACGTCCTTGTTTATCCTTCAAGAGAAGAACTCGGTCTGTCATGAGAACCGAGTAGCCATTCTCCATCAGTTGCCCCACACTAAGAATATTACTTTTTAGATCGGGCACGTAATAGACATCTCTGATGCGTCCAATTCGTCCATCTTTCTGCAAGAAACAAATCGTACCTCGGCCTTTGACATCAACATTTGAAGCATCTCCAAACGAAACATGTCCAGCTTCTATTTGTCTCAGATTACTGAACAAATGCTTATGCCCACACATATGATTGCTTGCACCAGTGTCTAGATACCATTCCATCTCGGATCTCTGGTTGACTTCACTTCTAGTCATCATCAGAATTCCTCCATCTCTTACATCTCCTTCTGTAACAAGGTTTGAAGTTTCATTTCTTCTTTCATCTCGACAACCCTTCGCAAAATGTCTGACTCGACCACAGTTGTAACATCTGTACGAGTTGCAATCTCTCGAGTAATGTCCATACTTTCTGCATTTAAAACATTCTACATTCGATTGATTTGAATGTCGGCCTCTTCCACGACCTTGGCCTCGTCAATTCTGCCGACTTGATTCAGCCTGCTCCTTATTCCTTCCTTCTTGACCTCGGCCTCCACCACCTCGGTCATGTCCACGTCCACCTCGGCCACGACCTCTATCTCGAAAAATGTGAGAATAGAGCGCTTTCTCGTCTTTGATTGAAGCTTTTGTCTGGAGTGCTTGCTCCAGTGACTCTTCTTTCTTCTTTTTCTTTCTTTGTTCATGTGCCTCCAAGGAACCAGCAAGTTCGTCAATGGTGAGTGTTGCTAGGTCCTTTGACTCCTCAATCGCACATACAACATTCTCGAAGTCGTTAGTGAGAGACCTTAGAATTTTCTCCACCACTCTGGCATCGGACAACACCTCTCCATTTCTGTTTAGTTGATTTACCACGGTCTAGACCCGGGTGATGAAACCGGATACCCCTTCTCCTTCCTTCATTTTCATTCCTTTCAACTCTCCACGAAGTGTTTGAAGTCGAACCTGTCTAACTCGATCGGCTCCCTTGTAGACATTTGCAAGAATGTCCACGCCTCCTTTGAAGTTGTTGCACCAACGATCTTCTCAAACCCGGAATCATCAACAGCCGGGAATAACATGTACAACACCCCTTTGTCTTTCAACCTCGTCTCCTTCAATGTCTTGTTCTGCGCCGCCGTATATCCTGCTGTGGATGTTGGTTCCTCGAAACCACCATGGACAACCTCCCAACTATCATGGGCTCCCAAAAGAGCTTTCATCTGGATACTCCAGTTTTCGTAATTAGCCTTTGTAAGGCGGGGTAGTGACAAACTACTACTTGAGCCACTCTCCATTTTCTCACGCTCTGATACCAATTTGTGGTATCACAGGTCCTCACACACACTGATGCACTCACACAAACACACAACAATCTCTCTGGTAGAATACTTCTAATGTATTTAGATAATGGTTTGTCAAGCCACACATTGGCCTTTTACATGAGATGTTATTTATAAGTAATAGCAAGTGGGAGCAATTTAAAAACATTCATATCTAATAAATTGTCTACTAACATAAACTTAAAGAAACTTAAAGACATGACTCTTCACTTGAGTAACTCTTCACCTAGGGACATGACTCTTCACATGAGTAACATGACTCTTCACATGAGTAACTTCTTCACCTAGGGACATAACTCTTCATATGAGTAACTTCTTCACCTAGGGACATGACTCTTCACATATCTAATTTATTATTATTAAAGTTTAATCCAACAGTTTTCACACTATCTCAAATAATATTTCAAACAGTAAATGGCATAATCTATTGTAATAAGAGAGATGCACTATTTAACACATTCTTAATTGGTTAAAATTTATTTAAAAATTAAAAAAAATTGTTAATTTTACTTCTAACATCTCCTTATAATAACAATAAAACTATTAGAATCATGTGTTCAAAAAACTTTACTCCTAACATCTCCTTATAATAACAATAATAAGAATTTAAAAGTTAACCTAGAAGAAATAAAAATTCAAGATACTATATAAAAAAATGCAAAAATTATGGCAAATATTTTTTTATTATAAAATTTACATATATTGTCTGTAAAATATTTTTAAACAAAATGTCTACTAAGAATTTACTTTATCACCAATAAGATAATATTTTTTAGAGTCAAAAAATTTTATTAGATGTGTGTATATAAAAAAGTTTTTACCTCTGCATTGCAGCAGGACCATTACGATCAAACCTAACCCTTTCTTTCCACCAACCGCGAAGGTTATCAGAAGCACCACTCACTGCCTTCCCCTTATCAGGAATGATGCCATAAACAAAACCCCTTACATCACAAACCTCCATCATCTTGAGCATGTTCTTCAGCACAATGTCTTGTGCACGAGTCAAGGCCTTCTTCTTCATCATCTCCACTGTTTGCCCTTGTTCTTTCTCCTTTCTCTCATCCTTAAGCTTCCTCAGCAGCATCCGGTCTCTCCACATCCTCGTCTCGAGTTCCTCGATCGTTAACACTTGTTTTTGCCCATTATCATCATCATCATCTTCATCATCATCATCATCTTCTTCTTCTTCTTCAATCATTCCTTCTTCTTCTTCAATGGTTCTCATTGAAGTGTCCAAGAGATCAATAGTCATGTTGTGGTCATCCATAGAATCCATTGCTTCTGATTATGACTTTTCTGTCAAAAAAATGTATACAAAAATTAAAAAAGCTTATTACATGATCAACCTTGCATTGTGGTACGTATATCAAATTTCAACACTCATTTTGAAAGAAGATTAAAAAATAAATAAAAAAACATTTTTTAACCCCACAAAATCATCATATAAAGAAAAAATGTGAATAAATTCTTCTTATTTCTTACACAGTGAGGATCTATGTGTTGTCAAATTCGCTACCTTGAAAAATAACATATAACTAATTATCAGTAAAAAAATTACCCTATCAACTAATTAAAAGTTATAATAAATATGATTATTTAGATAATTATTGTAAAAATTAATAAATGTTTTTTAACAGAGATTAAATGACAATGTTAGTGCATATATTATTTACTTTTATATTAATTATAGAGGGATAATTCTCTTTATAGGTCATTTTTATAAATAAATAAAAAATCACATAGAAGGCAGAGACTCTGGAAGACGAGAGAAAGAAATGTGAGGGTGTGACTCTGAAAGAGATAAAAAAATGTTATATAATTGCTATATAATTTTCTTATATCAATATAGTATCTGTAAATAATATGGATGTCAGATTTAGGCAGAGAACTTTTAGAGTGGCCTTATACAAATTCAACAGTGTAGGAAAATGTGAAATTAATTTCTCTAAACATAAAACATGTTACAACTCGTTTACTTTTTAAATGAAACTTTTAAACCACAATAGAAAACAGTACAATAAAAGGATAATTTAAATTGATCGTGCTTTCAACCAAAAAGAAATCGATCATCATCATGCTAATAAAAGATCTGGAAAAAGAAAAAAAAAAAAAAAAAAAAAGAGAACTCTTACTTGTATTTGGGAATTTAATTAGCTGCCAAGGATCCAAAAAAGCCTCCTCAAATTTTATGATAAAAATGTGTGCATAATTAATTACATGGTACTAGTTAAATGTTTGCCAACATTATCAATGGTGTCTCCGATTGATGCAACACAATGCCTAGGTTGATGCAAAACTCATAAAATTGGGTGTGGTACAATAAAATTACACTGAGATGCTAGCGATGCAACAGTTGGGGAAAAACACATGAAAATGAAACTAAAGAAAATCAGAAAGACTTAATTAGCTAACCTCTAGACAATTTTTGTAGTAAACCAAAGCACAAACTATCGACAAATGGAAATGATGAACGGAATGAAACACAAATTATACACAGAAAAATGTATGAACTATTTCCCACATGTGAATTTTTCTGTTGAAAATGGCCGTATACGCAATTTGGATGATAGCAAGTGATTTTGTTGGTTTTTTTTTTTTTTAATAAAAACGACAGTTTTGTGATTCTTCCTAGTCAAATTGAACTGAATTGAGCAAATAATAAAATACTAAACGGAAAAGAAGAAATCAAGGAAAGTGGTGAAAAGCATAGCTAGGTTGAATCATACCAACAGCAATTGAAGAGTTGGAAGGAGGACAAGGGTATATGGTTGAGTACTTCAGAACGAAATGGTTAAGCAAAACAATAGATAGACATCATTGTCAGAATAAAGTAGTCTTATATAGAAAATGCAAAACAATTATAGAAAGTTAAGTTTTAACCATGGTTAAAATGAGTGGTGTTAACTACCTAGGGCTAAGGTGCTAATTAACTACAATGAAATTCATTTTGATTAAAAAAAATACTAGAGTTTGGGTTTTAAAAAATTCGAGAAAACAAATTAATTATGTTTGCTAAGTGATACTTAAAGATATGAGTGATATTTTTTCCACAAAAACACGTGTATTTTTTACAAGAAATAATCTTGATTTAAATCAAATAAAAATAAGCGATAAAATATTTTTTTCTCAATAATTGTGAGTATCATCTAGAACAAATGAAATAATGTGAGAACTATTTCATCTATGATGATATACACACTATTACATAAAAAGCCTTTAAAGACCGTTATTATCCCCTTACGAAGACAGTTCTTGAACCGTCTTTGAAGCAAGTGATGTTGAAAGGTTGGACCTATGCGTGAATCTAATATGCTCTTTCAGTAAGTTGTTAAAAACAAAACTAAAACTAAATTTAAAGTAAGGGTTTGACATTCTTAGAATAAAACTAATAACTTTCTTCTTTTATTTGTTTTTTTATATATTTGCTATAAAAGAATTCAATTTAATTATATTAAATTTGTTCAGTTAAAGATATGATCAGTATACTTTCTATACTTGTTCAATAAGTAATCATTTTTTTAAACAACCAACATTTATTATATTCTTTTTTATGCAATACTTATATTTTAAGCATTAATTGTTTTCTATAAATTTAATATATTTATAAAATAAATAATAAAGTAAGCGATGTCTATCTATTTTATAATATAAATTAAAACTAATTAATTACATAATTTGGAGAGTGTAAGAGACTCTCATTCTCCATATTCTTTCAAAGAAGTATTCTCAATATTTTCTCTTTTTTTCTCTATTGAAACATACATTTTACAAATTATTCTTACAACTAGTCCAAATAATTTATATCAATCATATCTAACTAACAAGCATGATGTGGTCTAGTTGAAAAATAATCATGCTCCTTAAGCATGTGATTAGAGTTTCAATTCTCATTTAAAATATTTGTTAGAAGAAATTAATTTCCTTAAACGAATCTTTTTATCTTGAAGGATTTTAATGGTTTCTTACTTTTGGCTAGAATATCATAGAACAATCATTTAAAACTAGAGAAATGTTAGGGAAATCCTCTCTTGAGCTCTCTTTATAACATGTTTTATGATTGACTAAAATTTACTTGAAATTACAAATTTTGATGGATCCTACTTTTCATTTAATGTTTCTTTCTCTAGAATAAAAAATGAAATCCATCAAAATATAATTTTTAATAAAGTTAGTGAACCATAAAAAGAGTATTAGAAAGAGAATATCAGAAATAATGTTGTTAACATTTCCTTTTAATTTATTCTTCTTTTACCATTATTTAAATATATAGTTGATCTTCTTAATTAATCACTTATTTTTCAATCTATTCTCATATTTGTAGATCTCTAAATTAAAT